>VSDK01026450.1:188796-228796 GCA_009767595.1 Symbiodinium kawagutii | reverse complement strand
AGCCCATTACTCCTTGGTGACTTGCTCATGTCATGAGGGGTTGAGGTTCTTGGCACTTGCTTGAACGGGGAACTGCCTAAGTAGCCCACCACAATCACACATCTCCAACTCTCACAAAGATGACTGGGTGATACCCACTATGCTTGAATGGTTTGCAAACCATTGTTGTTTTGGGCGATTTCATGTATGAAATATGATTCACTATTATTAACCAATATTGTTTCCTATAGTCAACGACTACAATCCAACGATTATGCATGAGAATAGGTGCTGCATCTCAAATCAGAGGCTTGCGCCGCTGTTGTTTCAGCCAGTCGAGGTACGGTGTTGCCCCGAGTGCTATGCACGGCCACGTGATTCTGGGGTCGGGAGTCTTGGGGGCTGGTGCTTCTGGACGATACTGGGACTAAGAATGGTTGTTTATGGTTGCTAGGCGGACAGAACCAATGAGAACGAAGTGGTTGGATATGGTTGGATGGCAATGATAGTGATGGGAAGGACGATGATGATGATGATGATGATGATGATGATGATGATGATGATGATGATGAAACTTCGGCTCATATCATTGCAGCAAACATCTTGGGACAACGCTTCTACGAATTGGCTAACGCTGTTTTCCACCTCCCAACTCGCTTCTGTATGCTTCGGTAGCATTCCGTAGCTGGTTTATGCCCCGAGAACTGCCGCACTGGCTGCAGGTTGGCAGTGGCCCAGCTGCCGCTGTGTTGGTTACTGACCCCTTCGGCCGTGGCGGCCACAACCGCAGCATCAGCACGGTGAGTCCGTTGGCATAGCAGCAGTGCCAGAGTCCGTCGGTGCTTTGAAAATCTGTGCAGGTTAAGATGAGGAAATGTTTATAACATACTCGCAATACAGTGTCGACATTTGTTGACACTGTTGATCAATATTCTATTGTTCAGAATAGTTATAGCAAATGTAACAAGTTACATGAGGTTAGTTCTAAAGGATCAAGGTTTCATAATTGCTAACTCTGTAACATGTAGGTTCCATTCATGGTGATCACGCTTGATTAATGATGGTTTCCCTTTGAAATGCACTGTTTGGTCGTGACCTGGTAGTGGAATCCTGGTAGATCACCAACACAGTCCCCTACACAGCCTCCTGGCATGTGAAGCCACCAGCGGCTGGGGTACCACCAGTTTGGCCATGACCAGTTCAGCTGATAACGTGGGTGGGGTGTTTCGATGGATCATGTAACATGGCAAGATAAACATTTCAATTGAGATTTAGACGATTTTGACCATGTTTGGTGATGTACCCGCATTGATCCACAGCTATATGTCTATGACACCAGCGAGACCATGACATATGGAGATGTGGCCATGATTCATTGGTCGGTCTATTGCTGCAAATATTGCGACAGCTATTCTTCATTTTTCGTACTGGTTTGTCCAATCGCCATGGTGTGCAGCCAAATTTGATGGGTTCCGCACTTAAAGCATGTCATTTTGAGATTGGTGCTCTCTCCCCATGTCTGACTACAACTATCAGCAAAGCAAAGGTTTATAAGGCAATATGTTTGCTCATGTAATGGACAAAGGATCTGTCGAGACTAACATTACCAGCAAAACGGACTTGTGTTTGAAAGGAATCAAACAGCTGTTATTCCTTGCTTCAACAGACGGATTGAGTAACGGCAACGATCATTTGTTATTTCCCATGCAAAACCGTGGTCTGGGGAGCTCAGCACATATTGAGCACATTTATGTCCAACAATTATGTCCAGTTTTTGGTTACTAGATTTGCAACTGGATAAGGTGTTTCCAACCCTGTGCTTGAATGTAGTGAACAGGGGGCGCCCGTAGCTACTGCACTCCACAGGCTTTTGGTTGGAAAGTGTATGACACATCCCACTGGCTCAATAGAAAATATCATATAGATAAAGTTGTACCAGTAGAATGTTGTAGCCCTTAGCAGGTAAGTCATGAGGGTGCACTGAATTGCCTTGCCAGTCATTGTGTCAAAGTCAATCCTCCGCAAAGGATCGATGGGATCGACGAGTTGATCGTCCATGGAACTTTAGCGCAGCACAGAATCAGCAGCCCTCGGGTTGCGCAAGAGACAAGCACCAGGGCTCGCTGAACAGCGAGCATTGACGGTGCAAGCGATGAACATGAGTAAAAAGACGGGCTGCCCCGCTGACAAGATGTGAATGTGGCAGTATTCTCATCAGCACATCCTCAAAATACATGTCAGCTCACCAGAATAAGCCACCTATATTGCAAAGGAAGACGCCATGTGTTTATGGCGAAACTGACAGTTGACTGCAGGCTTTGCCCTGCCGCTTCCTAGCAATTTGTTTAATTTTTGGGGACAATGGTCATTTCGTTCATCTCTAAGAACCCATACCCATAATTTGTACCAAGCGGAAAAGCGATTTTCTGAGATCATGTTCCTGTTGAATGCCAATGTTGAGCGGCTCTTGCGGCCCTAACATTGGCTTTGAAACCGCAATGATATTGCCGTTGGGCAAATGAAACGTTCACAAAATTGGGCCCAGCCTGATCTTGAGGGTTTAAGATATCCAGAAAATCCTTATAGCAATGATGGGAGTTCCTACTGACTGGCACTTGCTGTTCGTGCTGCTGTTGCTGTTGTGGTTTGCTATCTACAAACTGCTGTGGATCCGTTCCCACCATGGCAATGTCCCTCTTCAGGAGACAGCTCATTGTGAAGCTCCACATCATGTGAGGTTTGTGAAGGTTTTCATGAAATCATTGACTGAGAGTCCATATGAAATCACCAGCTGATGCGCCAAGGTGGCATTTAGATTACCAGATCAGGGTTTCTGGGCGTGTGTTGCTAATAAATAGTCTATCCCACCCATTTGACTTGATCCTTTCAAATGAAGATATGATCCCTTGTGGTCGTTGGTTTGGGGTTGCTAGCATAGCTGCTTAGAGTGATTCTCCTTCCGATGATCGTACCTACTAAAAAGTGCATCCATCAAGGAGGATGCCCCAACATGAGTGGTTTGCCCAATTCAAAACGGGGATGTGGCCGTTGTGGCTGGTGCATTTGATTCTTCCATAATTAACTGACCGTTTGAAACCGCCACACGGGCAAAGCACTCAACTAGATGTGGCATTTCCCCAGGGCCAGAAGGGATGGCCGAGTGGGAAACCAAGGGACATCATCATTCTTCCTGCAAACACTGGGTCTGGTTGCTCAGAAATCATCGGAAATCCATCATGGTTTTAGATGAGCTATTGGTGATGACTTGTACTTCCAGGGGATTCAGCAGCATGCAAGCTTGGGTGGATCACCTGGAGAATCACCGTCCATCCCTAGTTGTTGCGGATGTCGGAGAGATCCATGATGCACTCTCGCAAATTTTGAAACTGGTGACCTATCAATCTTGATCTCCAGATCTCCCATTGATATATAAGAAAATATGTGGAGGCCGTTTACTCCGACAATCTTAGACAGCTAGAATGACGAATAGATACAGGATGGATGGATAGATCCATGGGTCAACAAGTGGATAGACATATTCCCAACGGGATCAGCACGCTGCAAAACTTGGCTCCAGGTCGATGATGCAGGGCCCACCACATGATGCTAAAACTCCTCGCCCCAATCAAGCAACTGATTTTCAGTGGACCAGTTTGATACTGAGTGAATACCGGTCAACGATCAAGGTTAATAATGTTTGGAACTTGGAGCTCCAAATGCCCCTTGCGGTTGCCACTAGTTTCACACCCGCTGGACTGGTTCAATGATTTGATAGCATTGCCTAATTCTTTGGGGCACCAAGGTGACATTTCCAATTCAACTGATTGCTGAGCCAACTTAGTGCCGAATCAACCAAATACCTTCACTACCTGCTGACAAGCATGGCGTCCACCGAAAAGCCGGCCGTCAATGGCCTGGCAGAGAAGCTCATAGCCGAGCTCCAGCAGAGTCGGAAGATGCACATGATCGAGCACTTGCAGGTCCATTCCGAACGCCTGGGTGATTGACCATCATCATCATCATCATCATCATCATCACCACCACCACCACCACCACCACCACCATCATCATCATCATCATCATCATCATCATCATCATCATCATCATCATCATCTCCAAATCGTGTTGGTACATAGCTATAAATCACTATTTTCATTCACCAGCCATCATCAAGATCATAATGGCTTTTAATTAGCAGCCATCAGTTCGGGTTCTTTGGTGACAAACACAGGATCCTTGGTGACAACTTGGTTGTGGCCTTGCGGTGGTTGGTCCCTAGCCTGGCAGTGCTGAGTCATCACCAAGGGTCATTCGCTGTCCCTGACTCGCGACGCGTTGCGTTGCGCCGTGTCTGGGGGCTCCACATTTTGTAGATGTGAATCAGCCACAACAAACCCATTAAGAGACATGACAGAAAAAGTGAACATACATGTACACATGATATAGAATGACATATTTTCACATATTACATATTCACATACATACACAACATAACAAAACATTGCATTACACTACTTTGCATTGCATTACATTACATTACTTTACATTGCATTACGTTACGTTACATACATGCATTTATGTATAACGTATTTAGCGGCTGACATCATACATATACATAGGTCAGATGTAGGCACTGTTGACAAGGATCAGGGTAGGTGGACTCCCCACCAGGATCTGTCATAGGTTGGTGTGCGTTTCTCGCGCCGTGAGAAATCACATGGGTTGGTACTGGAGAAACCTTGATCAAAGCTGGCTTGGCTTCATTGATCGAAAGCCCATTTGTGCCAGTCCGGCAATCACCGCCATTCAGTGGTCGATTGATCATTGGTGTGGCAAAGCGCCTGCAAATCATCATGCCATTGGTGAAATGGGTCAATAGTGGTTGGTTTAATGGAAAAAACCGTTCATGCAATGATTTCATTTGTTGATTTGCCAGCCATATGGGTCAATTGCTTTGGCACCCTTTGGATTGGTTTTGGGGGTGGAAAAGGACAGGCCTTTTTGTGACATCACAGCAGATACGTTCGTGTGTAGACAGAGTTGGGTATGTGGCTCAGATCGAGCGTATGCAAAGGTGGAGAGCGACGGCGTTTGCTTCACCCATGCCTTACCCAGGGGATGTCCAAGCATATCTTGTGGACACTCTACACACTGCTGGCCGGGTGTGGGGCACAGTGGTGACTTCCTTGCTTGAGAGTCCATATTGGACCATGAGTGAGGAGCCGGGAGTTTTAAGGCCAACCCACTCGTATGCTGAGTGGATGACAAGGGGACGATGCGCTAATGTGCTCCTTGGGCTCTCGGTGTCCCTTGGGCGTTCACATCTCTGCGTGGTCGGAGTGTTGCCGCCCATATGGGTTCTCACCACTGTATGTAGGGAAGGCCCTCTGATTTCGGCTCATTGAAGTGGTCTGTGGTTGTCAGTCGTGCATGTCTGATGTTTGGACCGAAGCATGTTGCAGCATGTTTGCACATCATCAAGACGTTGATTGCATGATTACTCGACCGTGAATAAATAATTTGGAATAAATCCTTGGACAAGTTTGCATCCAATCAGTTAAAGAGCTTGTTGGTTTCCTGGTGCGTTAAATGCTGGTTATGTTCGTTGCACTCGAGCGTAGAGGGTAAACGTTTGCCACGAAATTAATTTGATCTTATTTCCAACTGCTGCAAACATGGACAACGATGCAGTCTCGTTAGACACCCAAGCCTTACACCGGGTGTGTAAGCTTCTCCTGTGGATGCTCTACACACCGTAGAGTCCATAATGGACCATGAGTGAGGAGCCGGGAGTTTTAAGGCCAACCCACTCGTATGCTGAGTGGATGACAAGGGGACGATGCGCTAATGTGCTCCTTGGGCTCTCGGTGTCCCTTGTGCGTTCACATCTCCGCTTGGTCCTTGAGGTATTGGGGTGTTGGTGACCTTTGACAATTTGAGCAGTACCAGGAACTAGCACCTGAGAGTGAGTCAGGGCTTACAATTCGAGTAGTGGCAAATAGACTGCATGCATCCTCTTTGCTCCCCCTCTACCACTGGCTTTACCACCAATGAGTTGTCGGTGGCTTGCGTATGAAAACCATCACGGAATGTGGGAACAGCGCGCCATAGCAGCTCTGGCACTTAGCATGATCGATCAGTTGAGGGTTTGGAGGATAATTTTGAACAGACCGGTGGTTCATGGTCGGTGATGATTGACAAAGGGTTAGTGATGTTTGATGATCAATGGTTGACAGTTGTTGACAACTTCTATGTAAGAATGGAAACGGCTGGTCGATATTGGTCAACCGTTGATCATGTTTAAGTTTAACAATGGTGATCATGGTGGTTGATAGTAGTGAAATGGTGAATCTTTGCCAATACCGAGTGACTCATGCTTGTAATGCTTCTTGATATTCATCAATTTTGAACCAGTTTAACGTACTATTGATATTGAAAGCATGATAGTTGACCATGATGCTGATGCTCCAAGAACTAGTTGGTATTCTTAGCGTGATAGCAGTTGGCTTCATGAACCAACATGAACCGTTGGCTTAGTTGCTACTGGTAGTTGGTGAAGCCCACTGGCTGATGAAGCTAAAGGTTGATATAGTTGAACCAGTGGGCTTCATCAACACCAATATAAACCAATCTGAACCATAATTAATTAGGTAATACCATCATGATTAATTATTGAATTAATTATTAACAATTTTTCACGATAGTGAAGCCAACCTAAAATTGGCGAATCTCAGCCAGGTCAAAAAAACCAACTAGAATGAGAAGAACGATGCCCTTGGCCCTTGATGATTTAGAATGCCTTTAGAATGGATCCATGGAAGTCTTGGTAGTGCTATAGGTCTGGGTACCAACCACCTCGCAATGGATGAGAAAACCTCGCTCGGTGACCAGCGCCAGGCCAAGCTACTGGAAGATCAGAGGCGAAGCTTGAAACATTTCGAGTGCGTTCAGAGTGGTTTGAGCATCTTGGAGATGAAATTATTGAAATTGATGTCAGTCTCTGAGAATTTTGAAGTTGATCCATGGTATCTTGAATATGATAAAGAATAAACTGTGTGGATTTTGTTAATCTTTATCAAGTCCTTTGGGTGATGATCCAGTGATCTTTATGATTTGGTCGTTGCCGTTGTGGTTGTTTCGCCCCAGCTTTCTAGGAAACCAGAACCGAACCAACAGACCCTTGCTGATCGACTATCATAGCTCTCATAGCTCTGCTACCGGAAGGTTCCCTAGTCATTGAACTGTCCTTTATTTTGGTGTGGCTGAAAGTTAGTACATGGTAGATTTCTGCAAGAAATGGTTAGTAAGAATGACTGAAAGTGGTCAGTCAATAATGAGTACCAACTGGATGAAAGTGGTTAGTTGATAATGGTTGTTAGTTGATAATGATTTACAAATGGTTGATAGTGGTCAGTTAATAATGATTAATTAATCGTTCTCATTGGTTACCATTATGATGATCATATGGCTGATCATCATTCACTATGATTACCCTTCAGTAACATTGTCATCATGGGTAAACGTTCTTATCCGTTGTTGACCATCATAGGCAACTTGTTCAGCAACATTGATTAAATTGTTGACCGTTAGCCATTATTTTCCCAATTATTTTTGGTAACTATTCTCACTGTCGACCACCACAGACGAGCATTTCATCATCATCCGTCACCATCAACCACAACTATGAGCCACTTTCTAATCGTCATTCACCACCATCAACCATGTCATTCATCCTCATTACCCATCAATTAGACATTAACCACTAATCACCCACTATTTGGCCACACAAATGTTCGGTCAATCAGCGACAAATTTAGTAAATTGACCATGGATGAACCACCAATTGACCATCATTAAAAAACATCAATGTCACAGTAGATTAACCATTTTTGATCATTGCAAACCATCAGAAAAAGAAACAAACATATTTTGATTAGTCATTCATCATCATTTTTGCCTAACCATCACGAACTGATTATCATTCAGCATATAGGGTTTTCTGAAAATACGGAACCTGAGAATGGATGGTTATTCCTGAACATGATTGGTATTGGATGATTTTGGGGTTAGCCCCAGCTATTCACAAACACCCATATCTTGATCATTAATCAATCATCATGAACTGATCATCAGTGACGAAGAACCGTCAACTTCTCCAAATGTTTTCCCAGGGTTTTCCTAGCGAAATGGTGGATTTTCCATTGCCATCTTAGTGCACCAAATGGTATACTCATTGACCATCAAACATTCGCTCCTCAAGGGTCGTTATGTGTTCCCTGGGTCTTCTTAGGTATCATGCGCGCCGGCGCTCTTCGCTCTCGACCGTCGACAGCGCCCATGGCAGCCACGGTTCCGACCTGAACCAACGAAGGGAAAACTGTCCTTCTGATTTTTGTGTTTCCGTACTTTTAGATACACGTTGATATTCATTCATACATGCACATACAGTCATGCATATACCAAAGATAACTGAGTCACAGGCACAAAGTCCGAATGCACAGTTCATGTCCTGGTTTTTGAGTATTGGAAAGCTGCATTCTGAACGCGGAGAGTTGGAAATCTTCAGGCAGCTTTACCGATTCCCAACTGACACCCGACCTTAAACGGTCTTGTTGCCCACTTAGATCATTTGAACTTTGCCTTTGCCTGTGCCTGTTTTCAACTTCCACTTGGCTGGCACAACTTAAGCTAACGATTCTGTTTCTAGCCAGGATCACTCAAATCTACCAGGAGTCCCAAACTTTCAGCACACCAAAAATATCAAAGCATTCAACCATATTGAGCATACTCCATTAGCTGGTTATAGACCAGTATTCATCATTTGTGAAGACTGTTAAACGTAACCACTATTGATTAATCACTAGTGGTCACCAGAAACCATAATGGCAATAGCTGTTTTTTGTACCAAAAGATTCTGGCACCGTCCGGTTGAGACCGTCCAAGCGGGCGAAGCGAGGCGGAAGATTTCGGGTATCAACGGATGTCCTTCACGGAGACCTTGCGAGCTGAAGTCGAAGCTTCAAGGCGTGGCTTGTGGTTGGTGTGCACGAGATTGCGTGAGCGGTGTTTGTATATGTGTTTCTTATTGTTTCTTTCTGTTGGTGTGTTTGTTGCACTTTGTTGCTTTGTTGGCTTGTTTGGTTGTTCACTAGGGGGTTTTCTTGTTTGGTGGTAAGTGTGTTCCTATTTATGTGTGCTATTTGTTTGAGCTTAGTTCATTGTTGTTGTGGTTGTTGGTTGTCGCTTTTGATTATAGTTTCTATCGATCACGTTGGTGTTAATCAACAGACCCTCAGTTCAACCATGGACGAACCATCGAAATTCGCCCATGATTAGATGCAAAGATTTATCAATGGATGCATGGATAGATAGATAGACATGCACATCAGAGCACAGTACAACACACAACACTACAGAGCCATCGGCATATCTCACTATGCAGTAAGATACATCAACATACGGCAACATACATCAACAAACAATAGCACACCTCAAAATGCATCAACTTCCTTGAACTTGCGCACAAAGATACATACATTATACATAGACGAACAGCTTCTAAACGAACATACGAAGCCCCCGATCGACAGCCATATTGCTCAGCATCATCTACAAAGATCAGGGTCAGCTGCATCCTGAGTTGACATCAATGGTACCGCCATTGTCTACGATGGGTTTTCCTCCGTTGTTCAAATTACTGGTATGGTTTTCTTCTTTGTCATGGGCATGATTCATGGTTGTATTCAGTACTACTGCTGTCAACTGTGATTCATCGGGATTGTGAATCAATATCATGTCCAATGTTCATTTATGTTGAAGAAAGTGCACTGAAGATCATGGTCAGTAGATATGATTGATCATGTTTACTGTCAACAATTAGCAATAATGCGATTAATGATGAGTTTCAATTGCTAATTATCAATTGTGATTCATTGCTCATTTAGGAATATTTGGGATTTTGGTCAGTCATATGATTGATCATGCCTATCAAGAGCATTCGCATGGATACTTTACTGCGGATAATTGTAAGCAATCAATTGACAACCATGATCACCAAAGTGATCATATCACACATGTCCTTTCCATCATCAAAACTTTTAATTGATAGCCATAGCTATGCTGGCAGTTATGTTCTGTGTATAATTGGTAAATGATCATAACTCATCGACTATCATGAGTAGTCACGTGTTAATGGTATCAAGTATTAGTTTGTTGTTTTGAAGAACGTAATCATTAATCATCAATCACCAAGCATGTTCATCGCCTTTACCAATCTATGATGAATTGCCGCACATTCGCAATTTATGCTTAACCAGTAAAAAGACTTATGTCCTCAACCATAGAGTCCAATCATCGATATGTATGAACATGCTACGGTAACCGAATGTAATCACACGATTTTAGTCTTGCACAATTTCCAAAATAACATCGTCATACCAGCCATTTTGTATCGCTGTAAGCTAGTGAATTCACCGTATCATCCTTGTCATTAAGCCATCACATGATCGTTTATCATCAAGTCTGCAGGTGGACAAGCTGGCACAATTTTCATTCACAAAAAATGGACTAATGATTAATTATTGTACGGCATTAAGGCTCATTAACCTATCACATGTTTGTTCATCAATAATCTATATCTACCAAGGATTTCTGAAGTCTTATCACTATCGGGAACTATGATGTCGGTTCTACCATGAATCTTGGCAACTAGCCCCACTATTTTGATGATACTTAAGGATGAATCTATCAACTACAAAGGGAGTGTCAAGTCTTTTCATTATCATGAACCATTGAACATGATTACCATGCCACTGTCATCCTGCAGCTTCATTATATGAACAATCAAGTGATTATCATAGTCATTATCATCCTCCACATGTTTTGAACAAAATGATCATTACCATATCAATATCGATAATTCGAGAATCATTGTCGTTCAAAATCACCAGAACTTCCGTGAATCCATCAAAATCCTGATTGCTTCATAGTCACTATGATTTCATCGATGACCTTGCCCATGAATCATCATAAAGCCATCATTGAACCATCATCGATCCATCATTGAACCACTATGAAACCATCATCCAACCATCATCGAAACATCATTGAACAACATGTAACCATTATCGAACCATCATTGAAACATCATTGAACAAACATGTAACCATCGTCAATTCATCATCGAAACATCATTGAACCACTGTGAAACTATCATTTAGCCATCATGGAACCATCATCAAAGCATTATTGAACAAACACGTAACCATCATCAAACCATCGTTGAACCATCATCGAACCATCATGGAACCATCTTCGAAGCATTGTGGAACCATCTTCGAACCATTGTTGAACCACCATTCATAAATGATTGAAGAATCATCGAACCATCATCTAACCATCAGCGACCATCATCGAACCATTATGGAACTATCATCGAACCATCATGGAACCATCATCAAACCATCATGAAAAATTGAACCATCATCGAACTATGATTGAACCATCATCGAACCATCATGGAACTACCATTGAAGAATCATTGAACCAGCATTGAATCATCATTGATTGGTCCATCATCTAAACAAAGCCACTACCGGACTAGTCTCAACACCGCGTCTTCACCGCTTCAGGTCCGCCGTAAGCGGCGGCTTATCCATGGGCCGAACGAAGACCGCTCCTGAGAGTGAGAGAGACACGGGCTATGGGATGTTCCTGGGCTGGCATCGAGTCATGGAGAGAAGCGCAGCTTCATGTGGAAACAAACGAGGTATACATGGGAAATGCTCACCACTATAAATGGCACATGGATACATGGGAGATGTATTATTGGCCGAGATCTGTATACATGGAAGATTCATGATTTGAAGGATATAGCATTGATATCTTCTCTGTTGTGGTATTTGCCATGCTTTTGATGACACAATCTGGTTGTGGTCAGCAAGAATAAGCAATAATGCAAAGTTTAACAAAGAACCTGCTCAGAGCCTAATAATGAGCATCAATGTAAGTTTAGATAAGGAGCAACTTCATCCACGGGATGTTGACTCCTACAAAAGGGAGTGTTACAAACGCGCTGGTTGTTTAGATTGACAAACACAACAACACGGGGCAGAATGGGGGTATGCTTGACCAATAGGTATAGCCAGTGTTGATCAGGATCATTTGTTTCCAGAAACAAGCAGCTGGTGTTGCGAATAAAGATACATGAGGAGTTCATCCGGCGCAACAGAGAATCCTCGGTCATTAATACCGAATACTAGTGTAGATGCATGTGATATGTATATACATGTATCATATATGTGTTTGCATACTTCCATACATGCATACAAAGACACAGACATACAGGGACTAAGCACGTGTATGATTGATCATATATTTTAACTTACACATATATAATATATATGTATATGTTTATACATATTTGTATTTATTTGCGTGGACATGTTTTCACATTTTCTACGCACACGCTTGGTTCTTGAATATATGTATGCATCTAATTGCAGAATAGTCCACTTTCTTTCCTCCCAACACCCTGATATTTGGACATCAAATAAGATGAATTTGTTAATGTCGATGCGGACAAAGATCCGTATCACATGGCGGATGTTTGCTGGGAAGTCGCCGTATTCATAGCTGCTCACAGGAACACTACCTTGGTTGCCAACCTCGCCGCTAATGTAACCTGCTGCAGGATGATCTGATAGCTTGGCTGGGTGATAACTGTTGCGTATAACAACCAGCCACCTTTTGGTAAGCAGAGGGCATGCACAGTTGGACAAGGACAGCCTGCAATAAACCACCTGAAGTGGGACCATGAATACTTATGGATGTTGATAGGATGGTTGATGGCATTGTTAATGGTTGCAACAATGAGGCTGTCAATGCCAATGAAAAAGGGTTCACAAAAAAGTCCATTATGTACAGTAATGCTTGACAGGCTTGACATAGTTGTGAATAGTATTTGTAAGTTTTTCATTAACATGGTCCATTCACCATTGACAAACTATAGCCGTTTTAACGGTTCACATCGCTTCATTCTCTTCATGGATGGTGTGAATATGATTGACTGATCTTAGTTGCTAAGCCAATGGTGCTGCTCTCGCGTTGCTCCTTGGCTGAGGGCACAAATCCCAGAGCAACCACCTGAATTGGAGCGACCTCAGACTTCTCCGGCGCTGGGGTCTGGCGCTCACAGTCTCCAGCTCAACACGCGTGACTTCAAATCGATGAAGACGGCGGGCACCGTGAAGTTCAGTGGCAGTGTCAGCGGCAGTGGCCCCTTAGGAGCATCTTGGCATGCGATTGCGGTCAAAGGATGTCAAGGATACAGTAGGCAGTGAGGAAATTATGATGTGAGCTGTTGATGTGGATGTTGAAGGTGCTGGTGATTATGAGTAGGACAAAGCAACACCACAGGGGAAATCCTTCTTGCCTTTGATGCCAGTGGTATTGACCGGTGGTGCGTGGACCTTGTCTCGTTTGAGGCAGGATCATACTCGCATCATGATGTGATTCGTCCTTGCTGCTTCGATTGTTTCTTGATGTTGTTTTGTTGATGATAGTTTGAAACAAGGGAACCACCAACATCAATACCATCATATACATATGATTTTTACATCTTGATGCTGGTGAAACAAGGTTCGCGGATCTTAGCGCTTGTTTCTTGATAGTACTTATATGAAGCATCCCTTTTCCTGAGGGACGGTAAACTTCCTTGGTGGGTCAAACCTGGGCGAACGCTGGCAGACTGGCAAACGAAACATCAAACATGGGCAACTGCGACATGGGCAACTGCGACACATGATACCTATGAAATCCTATGAAAGTGTTTCTCAAAATGCGTCTTCCCAAGGGTTCCCCTAAAGCATCCCATTCATTCAATAAAGCGGCCGTTGTGGGGGTACCCCCAGCTATTAAGAAGCCATCAGGTTCACTGACCCATGTCATGCGAGATCCTTGGAATGAACGACGAACCACTGGCTGACCTCAGTTCCATATCGCAAAATTAACATTTCACCATACAAACGCCACCGCAACTTTGAACAAGATTGCACTTTCGAGAAAGTATGGGCTTATGATGACTTGTGCTCCATCTATGTCCTTAATTTGTTTTGTTGAAAGTCCGCAGATCTCCAGATCTCCCAGGTCAGTTGGACGGATGAAGAGTCGGAGTTCTACCGCTTCCACGAGGAGTCCTTCTATGCTTCGGACGTGCGCGACCTCACGGGGTTGAGCCACGAAGCCTTGTTCCGTCTGAAAGGTCCAAGCAAAGTCCTGCCTGGAGACTCAGGCTGTGGGAGGTGGATGCTACTTGGGGAGGTCGTGGCTGAGGGTTTGTGGAAAGCCACATGCATTGTTTCCCCTTGTGTATGAAGAAGCCTCAGTGCGCTGCGGCGAGAAATGCGAAATGAGTTATCTGTCACTCACATATTGTATATTGATGTAATTACATTGCATACATGTACAATACATTTGTCCATTTACATGCATATCAGTACAAGTCAGCCGACTTCCTCAAACTTCGATTTTCTTGTGCCATTTTTCACCGCCAATCAGCATCAAGCAGTTAATCAAGCACCACAAATCAGCAGCATTGACCACCAGCTTCACACCCTTGCCTTCTTGGCGATGACCCACTCACCACGGCTACGTATCAAGGTCTCAGAGTAGCGATGTGATCACCTTCGACTTTGGCCGGGGCGGCGGATGTGGGTTGCTGGATGGCCAGGTGGATGGTTCTCCATGATGGGTCAGTAAGATCCAACCAGAAACTGCCTGGTGGTTTTGAAGATGTTTTATTGCCTCCAGTAGGTACAAATGGTTGGTTGGTGACAAGTATTTTTCAATTGAAACGACCCCAACCAGAGAAACCTAGGATGCCATGGAGATTTTTCTGACGCTGCAGGCGCCTTTATTCGCTAGGCTTGATGGTTTCTGCATACTGTAAGCGCGATGGGGAATCTCCATAGCTTAGTTAGTACCCGTTTGAAGTTGCTCAGAGAAATTCTTGGGGCTGCTGCCTACTGTGCTTTGGGCAATCGGATCATTTCGCTCACCATCGAGGTAACCCCCACCAGCGCCACCCGAAATGTTGACCGTGCTTAGAGTTGGGAGGAAACCACAGGAATCTTTGTAGGTCTACTGATTTTGAATAATTGTTCACATGTTTTGGGATTTGTTTGGTGATTTTCGAACATGTTTTCCACCAGTCACAGGTTGAGAGCATCCATGTTGCTGGCCTGAGGCGATGAGGGTCGACGACTTGCAATTGCTGACCGAGAGGTGCGCAGCCGAGAGGCACCAACTGAATTCAAGTGTTTTACCTCACTAATCATCACTAGCTGATCAACCGCTTAGTTGGAGGATGTATGGATGAATGATGATGAATGGTTGAAACTGGATACTATCACTAGCGTCGCTGATAGCCATCACTACTTAATCAACTACATATATGTCAACTGCAATAGTTGATAGCGTTCATATCAAGTTATCAAGCAATATCAACTATCACTATCACTATGTGTATCACTAGTAAATCCGGTAATGTAGAATGTGGATGTTTTTGCCAAAATGATGACATCTGAGTAAGACGATGAGGGGAAGTTTTCAAGCAGCCGGGACGGGATTGTCCCTGCCCAGGGCCAGCTTTCCGTGTGGAACGTGCCGAACCCCAGTTGCATCCCGGTGGTGAGCAGCAAACACCACGGCATACGCTACCCAACATGGCAATCTGAATCCCAAGAGTGATATAACCATGGACATGTCACGACATGGCCAAAGCATAATTTAATCCTGACGATTGAGCAAACTAGTGATGGTATGTCATCTGCCAGTGTTCGGGAGTTGTTTCTCATTCTGTTTGAGCGGTGAGCGCTGAAATGCTTCCTGGACCCAGTCGCAGGATCAAATCATCAACCAATCCGAAGGTTCTTTTCTTCGACTTTGTTTTTGATATTTTTGATACCTGGTGCAAGCTTGGACCAGGCCCACATTGAGGTGCTTCGCATTAGCTCAGTGATGCCGCTGAGTGTGCAAACCTGGTAGTGCACGGTTGCAGTTTAGCACATGTTGACTACAACAAATGGTACAAGAAATGACATTGTAGTTACCACATGTTTTCCCGAAGTTGATCCAACTATGGATAAGAATCTCCTACAAAGGATTGCCAGGATCCCACAGCATCTGGTCTGGAACCATCAGCAAGGGGGTGGCTTCCGATATCCTTGGCACTGTGGTTACATGTACATTCATGCGGACATACTCATACGGTGTACAATATCAACATAGGCACACGGTTATCTATCTAATTCTGTAAAATTCTGTCTACCAATCAGACAATCCATCCATCCATCCATCCATCCATCCATCCATCCATCCATCCATCCATCCAACTACACTAAGTATATCTATATGACACATACACACACACATCTGTCATAAACATATGGTACCCTTCCCCTGGTGCACACCACCATCCCTGTCGGGATACCAGGTGGCAGACCGAGAAAAGCTTTGGTCCGCATCCATCTTTCCTTCTTGTACCACTATGGCATTTTCTTCGAGTTCGGGGGCCAATGGGTGTTGAAGCCAGGAGGAAACCATGATCATTGCTGGCGATAGCAACTGTTGCTAGATTCTTGTGAATGACAAATAGTTAGATGTTAGATAGATGAATTAATGAACAAATGAATATTACATACTGTAGTAGTCAATAATCCAATAGTGATAGATAGCCAACAAATTACTTAAATTCAACAAATGACAAGAAATCAACACATGAGTTCAACTGTGGTGGCGACTGGTTGTTCTTTGGCGATCTCAACTGATGCCCCACCGTAGTCCGAGGATTGAAGGACCCCAGGGTTCACCACCAGCCGCGTATGCAACACTGTTGGGTGAATCCCTTGACCGCTGCGATTGGATTTGAACCACGTGTTTTTTTTTTTTCAGTAAGAACGGATAATGTTGGTGCTTAATAATGGCTGATGGACTCATGATGGTGGTTAGTAATGCCTGATGATGGCTAATGGTGGCTAATGATGGCGATATAGTAATGGTCAACAATGGCTACTGCTGGTGTAATTAATTGATCATTTTGCGTTTCCTGCAGGCTCTTGACCGACCTGTGCGTTTGATTGGCAAACTGATCGTAGAGACTCAGGCGGAAAACATATAGCCGCCGTCAACAATGAAGGACTCTACGGCGCTGTTGAGACATGGAGCTGCTATGGTGGGGTTTGCCCTCGCAGCTACAATGCATGCCATAGTGGTCGCATGTTAAGTCTTTGTTACAATCAACATTGGCAGTTAACATTCAATAAACTAAGTATTTCACTGATAGTTATTGACTATCCACAGTTCTTCACTATATTTGACTACTGCTCCCAACTGTTGCATTGAGGGGTCTGTGGAATGGATCAATAGCTTGGGATACCACAATGACCAGTTGAGCCAAACACAGATTGCCACGTCCAGTCACATGAAGTCTCATGTTTTTTCTCCGCCATCCCCTGTCCAGTCTTGACTGCTTCTATTGATGATCAAACTCTTCAAAACAACAGAGTCAGATTTGAGAAACATGGGTGATTTGGATAATCGTACTCTCTGGGCACTGGGGACCACAGAAAGAAAACGCTTCGGGGCGAACCACAGTGGTGATTTGGGATGACCTTGCAAGTACTGAGTGTGACTTGTGCTGCTTTTGGAACCATTAAACTATTATTCACAAATCCTCAATGGTTCTCTAAAATCGGTCGATAGTGATTCCGTTATTCCATTAATCGTTAATTTCTTCTAAATGTTCAGACAAATCATTAATATTAATCCTCAATGTTTTCTGAATTATTATTAACAAAACCTTAACTCGCTGCATGGATGGGCCAGACATGCTGACGAAGCGAATTTCAGTTGCTCAGAGACAAATCCACTTAGTGCCAGCAGCTTTTGTTCATATCACCCATTCTCAATAGCATATCATCACCATACTTGTTGAGCAGTGGGGTAATGCTCAAGTGATGGTTAATAGCAATACACCTGTGATGCTGGCTGCTTTATCAGCTTCCGGTGAATCTCCAAGTGATGATCCTCCACTTCCAGAGTGTGATGATGTGAGCAAATGTATTTATATAATATATATATATATACATGGTGGAATGAGGATGTTGTCCATGACCGGCGGTGTGTGACCCACGATTTTCACCGGCGTCGCATTTTTACTGCAGAGCCCTTTCTTCACTTCAAATGGTGGATTCTGAATATTAATCATCCAATATTAATCAATTTAGAGTGATAAACCATCCATTTTGGGGGCTGCCAATTTTGAGGCACATCCCCATTTGAAGATTAGTAGTAGAACTGATCAGCTAAGGAAGCTTCCAGATAGCCAAGCCTTTGTCTTAAGCTGTAAATAACTGGCTGGTGGTTTTAAACATGTTGGTTGGTTGACAGTTGACCAGCATGTTTTTCACAGGGGTGGTTCAACCACCAACCAGATAAGATGACCGGTCACCTATGAGTGTTTGCTTTCCAGGACTGATCCATTTTTGGAATTTGGGCCACAACCCATCAGCTGCGGCTCTCCAAAGCTACGGTGCTGGCAGTAAGGCGAGGATTGATAGCCGCTATCAATGCGCTTGTTGGCCCGCCAACTGGAGATTATAGTGGTCAATGGTGGTTGATGATGGCAAATAGTGATCAATAGTGGTGACGCATGGTTGATAGTTGATTATTGGTGAATAGTTGTTAGTGGTTGTGAATTGTGGTCGTAGAATGTCACAAAGTATGTGACTTTGATAGTGAGATGACAAGCAACAACGATACCAACAAGCAATGGGACGTGACAGGCACCCCCTGATCATTCGGACTGGTGTGGCCCGCCATGTACAACCTCAATCAGCTGGGTCCTCATCAAAGGATGACAGATCATGCTTCAGGGATTCCTTGCTACATCAGGGGGTGCTTGTGAATCGCAGATTTTCCAAGTCCCTCAGCCTTGATTTGGCGAAAAGGGCTCAAGCAGTTAACCAACCCTGGGGATCATGTTAACCCGGCATGAAGCTAAACCCCTGATTGATTTGGCTAGTGGTATCCCCCAATTAAGCGAATTGGTTTCCCACGAAGCCATGGTACCCCTTCCCAATTCATAAACCTAATTATTAATCCGTAAAATGAATGACCAACAAAATAGGGAAAACTTGCCGCTTAATGATGGTACACCAGGGGTGTTGACCTATAGCTAACTCGTTGCAAAGGCCAGGCGCCAGCTGTGCCACAGACTTTCGGAATGAAGGCTTCAACAGCTTAAATGAAGCTTCATCGGAACACCAAACACTTCACAACTTCACCGATTCAAGGCATTTAATGGTGCAACACTTGGGGTACCGATGCTAACATGAATTGGAAACGCAGCTGGTTGGCCGGAAACTGGGGCCCCACAGGGAAAAATTGTCAACACACGATGTAGCCTTGATGGCCACGCCAAAAATCATCGCTGTTTTGCAGCAGTTGGTGATTCACCAGCAAGATTGATGGTTTACAAATGGCTGGGCTGGATCTCTCGTTGTCATGGAAGATCCAGTATCCTGAACCAAAGTTTGACTATGTCTCTTAACCACTTTACTTTGCTACTCAATTTCCTACTCTGAGCGACCAACGTTGGACCCCAGGGGGTTCTGCAGGTATCACTTTATTCCAGTATAAGTTTGACCCGTTTTAGTGATTTGATTGCGCTTATCCAGTTGTTGTATTGCAGTAATTTATAACACATGAGCAATGGCAATCATTAATCCCAATCATTAACCAGCACGAACCATGTACTATCTATCCATCATCATCAACCACTACTGACAGTTGCAGTATGAATGCCAAGGAATATTGTCCAGTAGATTTCAAGTAATGCTCAATGAACATTACTGATAGAGCATGGTTAATCATGCTCCGTGGCACATGATTCAACCAACAGTAATGGTGAATCATGACCAATAACCAATCAACAGTAGATATAATATATAGCAATTGAAATTGCTTGATCATTACTAACTATCATTGACCACAATCACACTCATTCACCACAACAAACACTCATCAAGAACCCTTCATAGCCGCTGACAATAACCACCATCAACTTCATTGCCAGCCATCATTAACCACAACATTGACCATCATTAGTTATCATTAGTTGCCATTACTTACTAATCATTACATTCACCATCATTGAAATCATTCATGCCATTGGATTTTGCCATTCAACTCATTCAACCACCATTTCTACCAGCACCACCAGGGTCCAGCCACGGCACAGTAACCCGTCTCACCATCGCAGTTTCTGTGGGTCGATCAGGTCAACAGCTTGGCCTTTTCGGCTGACAAGGGGCTGGCGTTGGCCATGGCTGAGAAGGTGCTGAGCGAATGGCTTTGTCCATTTCCGTGCGGTGGTCAAAGTGAATGATGATATTGAAGTGGTTAGTGATAGTTTGTGATAGTTAGTGATGGTTAAGGATCATGATATCGATTATATTGAAACTTATCTTATTTTTTGCAATGAACAATCTGTGAATTGAAGGTGCCGGGTGCCTGAAGAATGACTGGTTGTTTCTACATGCAGTGTTCATTACCAGGTACCAACACCCTTGGCTTATTACGCTTATGACACTGCCTAGGAACCACTTGGGAGCAGTGGGGACTTACGTCGAAGTATAAGCTTTGGAGGCCTGCATTTTGGACACACACACACACACACCGATTGTTGTCGTTACCACATGTTGTTTTTTGTTGTTGTTCTTATGTATCTTCCTGTTCTTGTTCTTGTTTGTGTTGTAGTTTAGTGGTTGTAACTGTAAGGGCTGTACGGATCAGTAGGGCATGTTGACCAGGGTACCACTGGCCCTTGACCCACAGCCATGTTGAGTTTTCGGCCTTGCAGGTGGTGCTCTTGGCTGTACCTTCTTTGCAGGACGGAGTCGGGACGCTGGAGCGAAGCCACTAAGTATCAGTTCAGCACCAGCAAGATGGGGCCCCCTAGTTATAAGTTGGTTGATCAGCCAATAACTAGCATGTAATAGCATGTATACTGTGACTGGTAGTTACCCTGATTGTTAAAATCGAAGTCAACTAACTAGGGGGCCCCACCTTCTGTACACAGCTGAAGAAGCAGAGGACCAACATAGCACCAGATCAGCCCTATCTCAAGTCCACACATTTTGTTGCTGAACGCCACCACTCGCGACTGAACTGGGTTGTTCTGATGTTTTGGGAACGGTGTTCAGTCATGTTCAATGATGTTCAGTGATGTTCAGTCATGTTCGTTACGTTTAATGATGTTCAGTGGGCCTTGGGTCAAATATATTGAAGTTCCCATATTCACTTGTTTCCACCTGGTTTTTCAATGTTGGATTTGCCAAATCTCAAGATGGCAGAAACTGTGAGGGTGATTCTTGACTTGAGTCGTCGCCGCCAAGCAACCAACTTGACCGGTGATTCGAGGAGGTGGCGATCCTTCCCCAAACAGGTGAAGTGCATGAGTTTCGAGGAAGCAACATGAGTGGTTCTGAGTGGTTGGTGTTTTCAAATCTGTCAGATATAGTAATTTCTCAATTCGTAGCATAGCCCCCAGATCATCTAGTTTATTAGCCATTTATAGTTGCTGAAGGTATGGTTCGCTACCTAGCATGTCCAAATACCGAAGACCTTTTGATAGCTCAAGCAAAACGAGCGTTTCGGGTGGCTAAACCTCAGGGTTATGAGCCCAAACTAGCTGCCATGGAAAGAAGATCCAAATCGATACCACCAAACCCCTTTTGGTCATCCACTGCGAAGGAAGAATGGAGGTTGGTTGCTGCTAGACCTGATGATTTACCCAGGGTGCCATCAGATGACGAAGAAAACATGAGCCATGCTGAGGAAGCTCCCAGGCGAAATCCCAGGCATAGATCCAGAAGTCGACCAGAGCTCCGAGGACCCAGGGAAGAGGGAAAGGAAGGAGCGACCTTCGAAACACCCGTAGGTGGAAAGGAAGAGACCAAGACTAGGGAGAAGAGGTGGAGACGTATGAAGAAAGATGAAGATGAAGATGAAACAGCCCAGGGACTTCAGAGGGGACTGGAGAAAGCCATGGTAGATCATCTACATCAAGAGAATGAGAAGTTAAAACAAGAAATTGAAATCCTGAGAAGTCGCCAAGCAAGTAGCGGGTCAGCTGCGGGCGGATCGATGGATGTAAGCAGGTCCAATCAATCATGGTCGGAAGTGGAAGCAGAGGTAAAGACCCCCAGAAGACGAAAGCTTCAGGATGAACGATGCACTCCAGGAGGAACCAGAGTACCTCTTGGAACACCGCCAAAGGATGAAGATGAGCCTATGCCTCTTCCGCCACCGTTGCCACCATACCCCAGGACGGAAGAAGTTCGCTATGAAAGAGTGGATGTGTATGGAAAAGCTCGAAGGGAAGAGAGGGAATGGAGGCCAAGAAGGGAAGAGGAAAGGAGGCTGATAGAAAGGGATGGTAGTGTATGGACTGTCGGGAGCCGAAGCCATAGGGACACAGGGAGAAGCGGAAGAGTCCAAGAGGAGGATGAGGAAAGAAGAAGCGTTGAGCTGTTTGAAGAGTTTGAGAGGTGGCAGAGAGAAAGGGCCATTGCTCGTGGAGAACAGCCGCAAAGAAGTGAGGACGTGGAGCCGACATCGATATGGTGGACCCCGCCGGCAGGAGGAGGTGAAGACATCTTCATTGAGAAGGATGGAAGATTGATGACGTCCCAAGAATACCGTGAGGAGACGGCTCAGGAGTTCTATGGACGTCGAGAAGCCCAGTTGCGAGCACTTCGAGAACTCAGGCCAGCAGAGGGAATCAGTCGTGCACCTGAGTACTGGAACACCCCAGTGCATAAGGAAGAAGGCGAAGGAAACCCCAAAGGAAGGCTTGGGATGAGTGGAATCGAAAGTGCTGCAAAAGAGGTGAACGAAAGGGTTTACACCAAAGATGAGGTAGAAGAAATCCTACGAAAGGCTCGCGAAGAAAGGGAAGAAGATATGAGGTTGAGAGGAGGAGAAAGAGTATGGGATGAAGGACTAAGAAGCTTTCCCGTGGTCTTACCAAAGCTCCCAGAGGTCAACACTCGCAATGCGTCGTTGGAAGCAGGGGACTGGCTCACACAGATCAGGCCGTTGATCTCAGACGTCAGTGCTTCGGCAACAGCTTGGTGGAAGAAGCTGGAAGAAGAGACAGCAGCGAGGTACCAGGTGTTTTTGGCAGCTAAGCCAATGGAGAAACTCCAAGTGAAGCCACCGGACATTGGAACCATATCGAAGGGCCACGAACGACTGGCACAACGAATTGCGGTCATGCTACTTCAAGCTGTTCCTGAAGGAGTCAAGCAGGAGTTGGTGGCGTCACGGCAGATGGATGCGACAAGTATCTTGTTCAAGATCTACAAGTCTTACCAACCTGGCGGCCTTGCTGAGAAGCGCCAAATTCTAGCCCAACTCACGGAGACCACCAAGGCGAAAAATCCCATGGAGGCGGTCAGTGCATTGAGGTTGTGGATGAGACAGGCATCAAGAGCTAAGGAGTTGAAAGCATCCCTTCCGGACCCGGTGTTGCAGGTGCGAGCATTGACGAGCATCATGGAGTATCTACTAGGCCAAGATGCACAAGCCTCGTTCCGAGTTTCTGCCCACCGCATGGAGCATGGCATCGACACGTCCCCAAGTGAAGCTGAAGTGATGCTGTTCTACGACTTGTTGTTGGCGGAGGCAGAACAGATGACGGCAAGTAGTGCTCCAGAAGACAAGGACTTCAATCGAGAAGAGGAGGACAAGGCAAGGATCAAAGCCATCACAGCATCTCCAGGGAAACCAAAAGAACAAATTGGGGAAGCGAAGGAGGCTGCAGGTATGGAAGACAATGTAAGTTCCACCATGATTGGAACAACCTGGAGGAACGACAAGAAAGATGTTGGCTATGCTCAGCAAAAGGCCATCGGAAGCATGAATGTCCCACGTTCACGGTCACCAAGGACACTGCCGCAAATGCGACAGGGGGGAGTGGAGGTGGTGAAAGTGGGAAAGGAAAGAGCGCAGAAGGAAAAGCTAAAGGCAAAGGAAAGAAGGGAGGGAAGTCAGGAGAGAAGGGTCACCAAGGAGCAAAAGAAGGAGGAAAGATGAATCAAGAAAAGCACGAAAGTCAGGATGGTGAGGCAGGAGCAAGCAGTGTGAAGGCACTGAAGAGCGAATCACCAGGGAAAGAAGAAGGAGGAGCCAGCAGTTCTTCGGCAGGACAAGAAGCGCTGGTATCTGAGGTGACCAGTCTCCTGAAATCAATTCGAGTTCAAAGTGAACCCCAGCTCCGAGTGATGAGTGTGAAGAGCCTACATCGAGGAGAAGAACATACCTTGATTGATGGCGGGGCTACTCATTGCATGCGAGAACGGAGAGACATGAAAGAATGGCAAGATGCAAAGGAAGTGGAGGTGAAGCTGGCGAATGGAGAAACCAAGATGAGACAATGCCAGACCACCACAACGTTGCTGGTTGACAGACCAGTACAATCCATCATACCCATGGCCAAGTTGGTGGAACAAGGCTACACGGTGCGATGGAATCGAGGAGGATGTGAAATCGAAAGTCAAAAGCACGGAAGAATCCCTGTGAAGATGGACCAAGGGTGCCCCACGTTGGAACAGGAGTGGGGGGAGAGGTTGATGAGAGAAGTTGAAGGACATGAGGAAAGGAAGAACAGGGTGAGGATGGTGATGAAATGTGGAGTTTTGGCCGAGGACCAATACGAAAAGCAGTTGGCAGAGGGCCAGGCACTATTTCCTCAAGTTCCTCTTCGCGTACTGGAAAGAATTCCAGGAGAAAGGGAATGGGATCCAGAGTTGATTCCTTTCAACAGGAGAATGCGAAGATCAATCGAAAAGGCCAAGGCGGTGATCATCAACATGTGCTCAGGTCCGAACAAAAAGAGATGGGCAGAGTTCAACAAGAACGACGTGGCGGTGATCAACTTGGACGTGTTGTTGGGAGTGAACGCTTTGGATCCTCATGTGTCAGGTTGGGTGGAATCAATCATTGACTCTGGGAAGGTGGTCATGTACACAGGAGGACCCCCATGCAGGACAGTGTCGTTGTGCCGACATCGAGGAGACAATGGTCCAAAGCCAGTTAGATCTCGACATGGAGAAGAACGCTTTGGGCTTCCAGGATTGACTGGGTCAATGCAGGATCTGGCGGATCATGATTCAGCATTGTGGTTGAAGAACCTATGGTGGATGCATCGGGTGCTGAGGGCGAATCCTATGGCGGAGGTCGTCACGGAGCAACCGAAGGACCCAGCTGAATGGATGAAAGGGGGAGGTGACAAACCCACGTTCTTGGTGTGGCCCGAGACGGACATGATCATGAAGAAGTGGAATTTGGTTAAGGTTGGATTCAATCAGGGAGGCATGGGACATGCTACACCCAAACCAACCACGTTGATCACGTCTGCACGAGAGCTGCAAGAACTGGAAGGCATCACGGGGGAGAATCACAAGTCATCATGGCCAGTGAATTTAGAAGACAGGCTGAAGATGTCAAGAGACTTGGCAACATGGGCCCCTGGATTGGTGGAAGCCATCAAACAAGTCATCCGGAGAAGGTTGGCGGAGGTACCGCAATTGAAGACTCTGAGCATGAAAGAGAAGGAGGCGATACGAGAATGGAAGTTGCACACAGAAATGAATCATCTTCCGTATCGCAGGGACTGCGCGATATGCGTGGAGTCGATGGGGAAGGATCGACCTCATCGAAGACAGAAGTCCCCGGAACCTTTCACCCTCAGCCTAGATGTTGGAGGACCTTACCTGGAAGGAGTGGACCAGGTTGACTACCACAAGCCAAGGTATGTGGTGCTTGGGGTCATTACAATCCCAATGCGAGAAGGACGACCGCTAGTGGAAGGATTGCGGAAGCTTGGTCAGGATCAACAACCAATGGAGTTACCTGAAGTTCCAAAGGAGGCTGAGACCCCCAACAAGGAGGATGCTTCGAAGAGTGAGACCCCCAACCAGGAGGACGAAAGGAAGAGTGAGACCCCCAACCAGGAGGACGAACAGATGAGTGAGAACCCCGACCAGGAGGATGCAGGGAAGAAGAAGAACCCCAACCAGGATGGAGAAGATGAAGATCCATTCAAAGAGATGGAAGATGAGCCAGAAGTGAATCTGTCAGAAGCGAAGGTCAAAGAGTTGGATGCCAAGAATCAGCGTTGGAAAGAATATCTGGAAACCACCATTGAGAATCCGGTACAGTCACTGTCCATCACTATTCCAGTGAGGTCCAAGAAGTCAAAGGATGTGATCAGGGCAGTGGCACAAATCGTGGCACGGTTGAGGGCCATGAACATCCCAATCAATCGAGTCCACACGGACAGAGGCAAGGAGTTTTGTTCTCATGAATTTGAGGAGTGGCTTCAGCGACGAGACCTATGGCATACCACGACAGCTGGGGATGAGCCGTCGACCAACTCCAGAGCGGAGAACGAACTCAAGCTGGTCAAAGCTCGAGCAAGGACGTTGATGAGATCCACGGGTTGTGGCACCAGCAGATGGCCACTGGCGGTGCGGTATGCGTCGGAGGAACGGTTTCGAGATCAACTTCGGAAGTGTGGAGTTCCATGCCCTACAATGATCCCCTTTGGCATCAAAGCATTGGCCAAGCAAAAGGCATGGATGAACAAGTTATCCAACAAGGAGGCATGGAGAACCCCAATGATACCAGTGAAGGTGTGGGGACCGGCATTTGACATGTCGATGACAAGCAAGGGCTACTTCTTGGAGATCGAAAGCACCGGGCGGTTTATGCGGTCAACCGTAGTTGTGGTTCCCAAAGGTGGCATGACAATGACGGAGATCAATGAGGACTACCGCGAGGAACCAGACATTGATTTGGAATATGCCCCTTCACTACTGGATGGAGACTTCCAGGATGACGAAGATCATGTGCTGATGGATGAAGAAAACATGATGGAACTTGACTTGATTGAACCCAAGGAGGGCGACCATGGACTTCCTACACACGATCCACCACGAAAGCGCGTGACAGGTAAACAACCACCCCAACCAGAACAAGCACGAAGTAGAGATCCAACCTTACGAAGTCTTCAGGTTGGGGGGGAGTGGAAGGAGGAGACAGAAGCAAACTGGTGGTTGTGGGAACACTTGGGACTGAGAAGTTGGGTTCAGGAAGAAAGAGCCATCATGAAGGATGAAGAAACCATTCAGGTAGTGTTGGAGGTTGAGAAAATCATCAAAAGACTTGAGGACAAGTTAGAAGAACAAGCGAAGTTGAAGAAGATAGAGATGAAGGAAAGAGAAGAGAGAGGAGCGTTGAGGCAGGAGGAAGAAGTATTGCAGACAAGAGTGGTTCCACAGGAGGAAGTAAGACAGGATCTGGAAGGCTGGAAGAAGGCGTTCCAGGACGAGTATGATTCACTTGTCAGTGGACCAGTGACCCCGATCTTCGATGAGGAGATTGAAGAGCTGAGGAGGCAAGGACAAAGGATAGAAGTGCTGCCTGCCAAAGCCATCGCAACGAAGAAACCACCGAACCGAAGAAAGGCAAGAGTAGTTGTGTGTGGCAACTTTGCTGAAGAGAAGAGCGATATCAATACATCGGTGGGGGGAGTATGCGCAATGACCATCAGAGGGGTGGTACATGCAGCAGCGAAGAAGAAATGGAAGTTGGCATCAATAGATGTCAAAGGAGCTTTTCTTCAGGCGAAAAGGAGGTCCCTCGACAAGATCAGCATAGTGGAACCCCCAAGGCTGCTGGAGACGATGGGCATCACTGCGAGAAAGGAGAAGTGGCGAGTCCATTGTGCACTTTATGGCTTCACAGAGAGTCCTGGTGATTGGGCTCACAGCCGCGATGAGGAGTTCGCAGGAATGCAATGGTCAGAAGGTGGCTGGTGGTATTGGATGGAAAAGACAGCAGAGCAGCACCTTTGGAAGATCTGCAAAGCTGAAGGAGAGGTCAGAAGAACTCAGGGAGACACAGCGGGATGGATGGCTGTGTATGTGGATGACTTCTTGTTGGCCATGGAGGAGACGGAGATGACTGGAGCATTTGAGGCCATCAAGAAAAAATGGAAATGCTCGGACCAGGAATGGGTCAACAAAGAAAAGGCTATGAGGTTCTGTGGCTATGAGATCACTGAGAGGGAGGATTCCATCTCAAACAGGAAGGCTACTTGACTGACCTCGTGGACAAGTACCAGCTGACCAGGAAAGAAACGCATCCAGTGCCGAAAGTCGAGGATGAAAAGGACGAGATCAACCCAGAGATGGAGGTGATCAAACAGGCACAAACTTTGTGCGGCGAACTGTTGTGGCTGTCGGGGAGAACACGCCCTGACATTAGCTATGGGGTGGGGCTGATGAGCCGGTTGATTCACAGAAGGCCATCGCTGGTGGTGAGGATTGGACATCACATCATGGCCTACCTCAATGCAACCAGAGCCAAGGGCCTCCACTACAGGTCCAACGAACCCTATGAAGGAGATGAGCTTCAGATACTGGCAGATGCCAGTTTCGCCCCTCCACACGAAAAGTTTCGAAGTGTGCATGGAGTGGTGGTTCAAAGAAGAGGAGATTTGTTGGCTTGGGAATCATCGAGGCAACCATTTATAACACAGAGTACCGCAGAAGCGGAGCTTCTAGCATACAATGAAGCTCTGCAGCTGGGTGAATCCACGGATGCACTGTGCAAGGTGCTGGAGATTGTGGTCCCCAAGAAGCTCTTTGGAGATTCTCGAGCTGCTTTGGCGCAGTTGTTGGGGGACACTGGACCTTGGAGAACGCGTCATTTACGCTTGAGGTCAGCAAAGCTTCGAGAACTCCTTCATGATGAGACATCTGGATGGACCGCAGAGCACAAGGCCGGTACTGAGTTGGTATCGGACGGACTGACGAAGGCTCTCCAGGGCCAAGCCTTTCAACGGTTCGTGATGATGCTGAATGTGAAAGAGATGACTGAGCTCCCCAAAGAGGGAGATGAACGGGCAAGGCTGTGTAGGATCGCTTGCGGGTTCAACACGTTTCACCCCCTCATGGTAGCCGGGTTGTCATTGGTAGGGATCAATGTTCCGGTAGCTGCACTGCTGATCGTAGTAGCTGTGATCATGAGGGTGGTGGAGGGAAAATCAAAACAAGACCCGAAAAAGACCGTCGAAAAAAGATCCCATAAAAATGAAGAAGGGACACAATTTGAAGGTCAGACCGAGGCGGCACGGTCACCCATAGGAATTGCGGGCACGGGCATACCGCATAGTAAGGGGGGCCCACTGGGCCAACAAAGCATCAAAGTGAAAGCTTTGAGGGTGAAGGAGGAAGAGAAGAACAAAGCGACCGAAGATCGAAGAAGAGGACCAATCGCAAGGGGTCAAGCAGCATTGGCCCCACCAAGACCAAGAGAAGAAGATGTGGAGCAGCTCACGGAGGAACTTCGTGAGATGGCCATTCACCATGGAATCCGATCTGCACCTTCATCGTCTCAGGGAAGAAGAGGCGAATCCAGTGGCAGACCGGGATCGGCGCCAATAGGCAGCCAACAACGACAAAGGTCACAAGAAGGACCACCAGCTGGAATGACAACGGAGGAGATTGAGCGTCACTGTCCGTGGCACCTGGAAGAATTTCGCGAAGTGAACAGGGCAAGTACGGATGTGTGGAACCTCAAACTCTGGAATCAAGGCTGGGCAGTGAGGGAACACCGCAAAGAAAGGGTGCGGGTGTACCATCCAGTGCACTCAACCACTCCGTTTCGAGCTGATGACATCGAATCCATGAGGGTGACACGCCTATGTGGGGAACAGTCTGAAGTGATTCGAGACGAATGGACTGCAAACAATCCCTGGACCAAGAAAGAAGGGTGGCGTGGGTACACCTTCTTTAGACGTGTCGACGGATTCGAAGTGATTTAAGGTCTTGAGCCTATGATCCTACAGTGAAAACACTGTGGGCTAGTTTTCCTGCGATGCAGGAAGGGGGAGTGCTGAAGGTATGGTTCGCTACCCAGCATGTCCAAATACCGAAGACCTTTTGATAGCTCAAGCAAAACGAGCGTTTCGGGTGGCTAAACCTCAGATAGTAATAGACAAACCATTTTTGGTGTCCCCTGTTTGAGAAACCATCATTTGTTTTGTTTTGCAACCCTACCTCGAGATGATGGCTCCTAATGGGCTACTTGGAGACGAACCCGATAACATGGCTGTAGCTTCAAAGAATTCTCCACCCTATCGATGGCTTTTAGGCAAATGAAAAAACCATCAAGGATGAAGCACTTTTCACCGTTTCATATGTTTGAGGCTCACGGAAGCGTAAACCTGCTCCAACAGCTGATGAGATGAGGAGTGACGTAACTACAAATGATGCTGGAAATGGACTCAGATACCATGATTCTTTGGTGCTGACTTGTTGTCTTTTAAGAACACTTGCGGGATGATGTTCCACTCCGCATTTGAGATGATGATGATGATGATCATCATCATCATCATCATGACAATGAGCCTTACTATTGTTACAATAGTCATTCCTGTTGATATAGAAAGCTGCCGTAGTACCACCACCATTCTAATTGTTTGACTAGGTGATATTTACCAGCAAGTTGTTGAGTTAGTAAGCTAGAGGATATTCAAGCTGCTAACTAAGAATGGTAATCCTGTTGATATAGTAGGCTGTTGGCAGCGAGTCAGGCGGTATTTAATCACCAGCAAGAACTCTGAGGATTTTCAGCCCCAGATCTACAATTTAAAGGCTTTTCCCCAGCCTGGGTTGCGTTGTGTGCCATAAACGGAGTAACGCATAGAACTGTTGGCTTTGAAACATGTTTTTTTCAGTGGCATCGAACGAATCTGGGCCTGCAGCATGACATTATCCACAAAATGGCAATTTGCACTCGATATTTCAATGAAACCACCCAGTTTCCACCGAATTTTAGGTCATTCAGGAAACTATTTGAATGAAATCCTGTATGGTTTCCTGGTGATGCGCCATAGCTGCCGCTACCTCCGCGTCTCCGAGGTTGTCCTTTTCACCTGAGGGTACCTTCTTGGTCGCTGCCGGACTGCATGTTGCTTGGGAGCTCAGTGAGAAACAGTGAGCAGTTGGTTGACAATGGAAAGGAATGATTCATATTTATATTCATATGCATAATCATATTCATCATCATCACATCATCATCATCATCATCATCATCATCATCATCATCATCACCATCACCATCACCATCACCATCATCATCACCATCACCATCACCATCATCATCATCATCATCATCATCATCATCATCACCACCATACCATCAATATTGTTTGCAGTAATAATGATCATTAATGAATCATTTCTTATGACGGCAGTATCAATGATCGTTACATTACTAAAAGCCTTTAAATTAATAACAGCCGCCAATCATAGTTCATAATCAACGGTTGATGCTAGGTGACAGTCAATGACCAAGGTAATGTTAACTCATTTACAATGGTAGATCTTGACAAATCTTCGCTGCTACCATGTCTATAGTTATACAAGGGGTTCGGGTTGATTGTTATTCATGGTGGTTGATCATGGTTAAGAACTGTTGATAGTGAACATGGTCAACCATATCAACAGTTCAAGTACAAGATATAACGACATGACCGAACACATCACAATGTGCATGTGATTGGCTCGCTACATGTTGGTCGATCCTTTGTTCTTGCTGGTTATCACTGTATCCCCTAGTAGTTATGAACCATTAACCAGCTAATTAACTACCCTTTTTCGATTAAACATTTGTTAGAAGTCATCATCACCCACTGGTTCATATTATCATCATCAACCAGTATGAACCGTTATAAGCCATAATCGCCCATGGTTAAACAGTATCAACCAGTATCAACCATTCTTACCCATCATTAACCATCATTGAACATCTCCATATTGACCATCCTTGGCCCCTATGAACCGCCATTCGCCAGGACCACCACCTGGCCATTCGCCATGGGACTTGGGACCCGGGGCTCGCCGCTCCAAGGATCCGCGGTCCAGCATCATGGCAGAGGATTGCGATCCCAGTTTCGGCGCAGCGGTGAGCCCAGACCGGCGGTTCCGGTGAGGCAGCAGCAGTGGTTTTCATCGGAGAACAAGGGGAGAACAAGGGAGAACAAGCAACCAAAACGGGAACCATGGGGGAGAACAAGCTCATGATTTGAATGATTAAACAAATCTTAGTTGGTGGTTTGATATTTTTCATGTTCCTCAATATTTGCGATGGTTGGAGGAGTATTCCTTTGGGATGGCTGACCGCACCACCCAGCAGCCATTACTTATAGCTGTATGGCTTACGGTGAAACTGTTTTCACTAACTATTTACTGTATAGAACGAGATATTATGAATGAGTCATGAATCTTGAATCCTTTCTTGGTGGTAAGTATACTCATTATTCACCTTGTAACGCTGCATCATGGCTGTGACCACGAGTCAAGCGCTGCCACATTTGGTCAACCTAGGGCTTCATTCCTCAGAGTTGGTCAGTTCATTTGTTTCCCCAATGATTCATCATACTCACTAGCTGATTGTTGCTATATTTTTTTCATTGATCGTGATTGTCATAGTCATTGTTAGATAGGTTCAGATAATGTTGATCAGAGTTATACTTATCACTTAGTCAACTAATAACTAATATCATACGACGATCTTCCCCATTATACACATTTTGAAATCCATTAGTAAGCATTAGGCATCATTACTTCCACATTGGCCGAGCCAGAAAAAACTTGCCAAGTTTGACAAAAAAGTTGAGTTGTTGGCAACACCAGTTGTTGATGGCGATTAATGATCACTTAATGGAAGTAGGTAATATTACGAGGTATTACTGTCAATCGTCAACAAGAATGGCTACTACAACACTAATGATAGCATCCAAGTAACTCACTCTCAGTAAGCCAGCCGAAGGCCCGGCATCATTTCATATCATTTCAAGAGTCCCGAGTGATTCCAGCTGTTAGTGGGCGCTATCCATGACTCTTTGTCGGGATGTTTGCCTAGCCATTTTTCGGATGGTTGATTCTGACACACCGAAAATATCGAGTAGCGCAAACTGTTGCTAGGAACCCTGTCACTATGTTTCAATGCAAACTTGCCTTGTTGCGAGTAAGAGTCGAACTTGTTGCTCGCGCGCCGCGGTATAAGACTGTCGGAAATAGGATATCAGCGTCGATTCGGCGATAATTACTCATGCATGCGCATACTGTACCGGTCTTTCACCAGGGGAAGATCCGCCAACAACCATGGCGTTGGTTGAAAAATGAGGATTGAACATGATGCCCCCGTCGGCCGTATACGCTAGGGATCCGAAGGATGAAGCATCTCCGCACTATTTGAAGGTGTTTTTTCACAAGTGTTTTGGGGGATCACTATCTCCACTAAGAAATGCCGCCAGATTCCATAAAGCAAGCAGTGAGTTTAGTTGTGACCTTCAATGATGGTGCCGTCCCATCCGGAGAACTTGGCTCCGATGCTAGCTGCTAGCATTAGAATCGAGATTGAAACAATGTGGCTATGGATCAGCGATCTAATCATCCAGAATCATAGCTCATGAAGTGGGCAAGGGGCAGGTTAACGGATCCCAACAACGGGGGTGTTGTGTTTTCAAGCTGCAGATTGGGGATAACCCAGGGCATCAGAGCGACCCCAAAACGGGGTTCAGCCGACTTTTTGTGGCGGGCTCCACGGGGCAGCAATCTTCTTGGGGTCATGTTGTTGGCGATGAGGATGTCAGCACATGACGCATCAAATTAGGCTCCCATTTTTTGGGAGTTAATCCTTGTATTTTAGGTATGACTACCTGCTTGATTGGGGGATTTTCATGAGCAATGCGAAACAATCCACAAAGTTGCCCCCATCATGATGGCAAACAATGGTAGTTCGGTACCTGGCTCTCCCAAAAAATGGGAGGCCATGATGTTAGTCCCTAGCCACATCCGCAATCTCCAGCCGGCACCTGAGGTTTTCTGGGAAGTCAGTGGATCCTTTAAGAGGCGCGCCGGAAACTGTGAACAATCAACTGGGGTTAAGGAATGTTAAAGGTAACACCAGTTGACAACATTGATTGTTATTCAGTGAATAACACCAGTGGTTGTTTCTTGGGATAATGGATGGTCATGGATGGTCATGGATGGTCATGGTATGTCCTGGGAATACAGATCAAGATGATCAAACAAGCTGATCTTGCAGACTCGGTGAACAAGTTGGAACCCAGTCAGGGGGTTGGCAGCTCATCGTTTAACTTCATGGGTTTTCGTGGATATCTATACAGATAGCTTGGGTGGGCAACGGGGGATTCGAAATAAGACTGATTAATATGCATGTTGTCCAGAATTCCGAGTACCCACCCATCGAAAGTGTCCTAAGTTTCATCATGAAAGCATCGATTTGATCATTCAGCCAAGAATCCATCGTGAAACATTATCTTATCTTATCCATCATTTACCATTCAAATATCCATCATTGGCCTTCATTCATTCGCGATAAGTGTCCCACCTCCAGGATTGCCAGCTGCACAGGTTGGGTGCGATGGTCTTTCGACAAGTGCTGCGCGTTTCTGCGTGGGACGCTGGGGGTGGAGATGCATCCGTGCTGGTAGGTGAAGCCACGGCTATAGAGGTTTAGACTTGCACTTCATGTGATGTTATGTGAATGGTTATACCATATTCATACCTGTATAGACCATGGTCTTATATAAAGTACATGGTTACAACCATGAAGGCTTACAAATGGTTGAAGAGGTCTTACACCATGGTTATGTGCCCGGGTTACATTCCAGCGGTACCCTCAGCTGCACATCCTGGCGTAGAAATTGTGAACTGCATGTCGTGGGGCGTGATCGAAGTGTTGAGTTGTTGCCGTCACCGGAACCTGCACAGGTTCAGACCGGATGGAAAGCTTTTGGCACTGGCTGGTGACAACAAGGTCATCGTCACTGTCTCAGATGATCGCCGAGCAGGGTTGGTGAACGGTGGTTGCTAAGCCAATATCGCCAGTTGGTGGGTTGGGTTGGGTTGTCTTTTTGGTTGGGTTGGGTTTGATTGGGTTAAGTTGGGTTGGGTTGGGTTGGGTTGTTTTTTTGGTTGGGTTGGGTTGGGTTGGGTTGGGTTGTCTTTTTGGTTGGGCTGGGTTGGGTTGTCTTTTTGGTTGGTGGGTTCGTTACTTGTTTTGTAGGTTGGACAGGACACTGGCAAATATCAGTTCATGATGTATGGGATAGTGACCATAAGTAAGTACCATGAACACTCCCTAACATGCTCGGGCTTGCCATTCCCAGTACTGTATCAAAATTGTTTGAGCGCTGTAGATGCGTATCTATTTGTTTGATTCGCTGACGTTGACTTTGGTGCCACTATGTGCCACTTGTTTTTGTGGCTGTGGGAAAGCAGCCATTCGGGATTTTACAAATCCGGTACCAGTCGCATGAGCCATCCAAAGTTGACAAAAGATGTTGAGATCGGTAGAGTTTATCATCTTACCCGGCTGCGCGCCGCAATCTGCAAGTTTTGGCCAAGCGGCCGCAAGTCCTTCCCTTGAAGAAGATAGGGATTTCTTTGCAAAGATGGTGCCGACCAGATCGATGGATTCTTGTGGCGCTCCCGTGTGCCCTGAGACTCTGCTGGATGTGTTGAACGACTTCGATCACGACGGTGATTTGTTTGGATCCAAGTCGCGCTGCCAGACCGTTATGGGAGGTGGATAGATTTATTTTTTTCAAGACTTTGGGACGCCCAGCAAAACGATACTGGGAGTGGCTTTCACGAGGTCACAGTTCGGTTTGAGAAAATTCCAAGGGGGGACCAGGGAACAGCAGTGCGGCGGCGTTTCCCGGGTTTCCCCAGCTTGGTAGCAGGAGCTCTGCGGTCACGGTTTGGTGGGCTGTTTCCCTGTGACTGAGGTGCAAAGAACATAAATGACACTCCAAAAGGACTGTTGATGCCCCGAAGTGTTTTGTTTTTCAAATGTTGCAATTGTTTCAGTATATTCCAGTCCACCTCTGCAAGGATGTTTTTCAAGCAGCACATTTGTGGTCGAAAGCCTGTGGCCGGCAATGAGAAATGCCTTCAAGTCCAAACACCTGAGGATCAAGATCCGGGATGTCTGTCAAAAACACAAAATCCATATATGTCGATCAAATCACATACACACACTAACCCCAAAAGTGTCTTGGTCTTTGGCATAAAGAAATGGTAGGTTGGCTCATGTTGATTCACCAATTTTGGGATGTGAAAAAAAGGAACCCATGGAACCCATGGCGCTGCGAGGCCCTGTGGCCAAGCTGTTCGGGCTTTGGCCTGGAGTACCTTGGCTGAGCCCCGGACGGGACGAAGGTTGCCGTTTCAACTGGGCCCGGGAGCTGCCTTTCATCCAGCCTTCGGTGGGTTTCGGTTGAGAGGTTCATCATGGTGCATCCTGCAACGATGGGCGAGAAGAAATTCAACAAATTGAGGGTAACCTACAATTGGTTCTGAATGGACATTAGAAATCATCAGGAATCATGTATAAACTGCTTCTAATGTCCATGATTGTCGTACCCTCAAAGGCGATCTAGTCAGGTTGATGTCAAGCTAGGCATGCACTTTGTCATTGAAACATGTGCACGAAATATCCAGAGTTCCTTGTGGTACTTTACTTTTGAGGGATGGTTGAAGGCATCCCAAATCTGTGGAGACTGCCATTGCCATTTGGTTGCAATACATCCATCTACGAGCAATTTTTGTTTGACTTCCCCAAGTCAACATGGGAAGTAGTACCGGCTCTCAATAGCTGCAGCTGTGATACAAAGCAAAGTGATACAAATAGAAAAGTTGGCAAGCATACCCGTGGTCATTGGTTGTTATGCGGGGATGTCTCTGAATGATGCCCACCAGATAGTGTTAGTTTTTTGCGAACTATTGCCATGCGCTGGGTTGTCTATTATATAGATACCCAATTTGCAGACAGTCCCAGCATCGTAGTATGTAATGGAGACATCCCAGATCCGCAGTACATACTAAACCTTTCCAAACTCCCTGATTATGTCGTATTAATCCTACATATTATACTTGATGATCAATGACCAGCTCTGGTTCAAAGTGCTAGTGGTTTATGAAAAACGGGATCTTCTGTCAACCATCATTAACATTGTTGATTGCCTATTGTTCCTGGTTAGCCACTACATGTTTCCACCTATTTCCTCTCGGGTTTGATTTGTCACGATCCCCTCACCATCATCAAGTCAATTGTTGCTGGTCATCATCATTACATTGATTTGCCATTATCTTAGTGGGTGTTTTCAAATATTTTTCTGTTCCCCCAGATGTGGGATGGTTGCTTGGTTGACTAGCATTCTTTTCATCGGGGTTGAAAGCAGTTCTGCACGGTTGCTTCATCCATTCGTGTTTTGGGACGCGCTTGGCACCGAGGTCCAAACCTTCGATGTTTGGCCTCTGGTGGAGAAGATAATCTCGTCACAGTCACTGGGCTCCACCGTGGTCAAGACGGTGTGACCAGATACTCCATGGTGGTGTGTGCTAACGTTGACCTACAAAATGACCCTTCCGTTGTGTAGGTAAAAATACTGCACATTACCATGCCAATGCTGTTGTGCAGCGAGGATCCATGAGGTTGGGTGCCAACTGTTGAGAAAACTTAAAGCGAAATCCCAACCATCGCTGTGCCAAGCATTGTGTGACCCACATGGATGTTCGGTCACTGGGTCTCCCCTCAAAGATTGCATTGGCCAATCAATTTTGGGGGTCCAGGACAATCCATCTTTTCCCTAATGTTTGGGATGGTTGGCCGATGAACATCCATGTTTTTGGGACGGGCTATGCTATGACGCAGATAGGTGAACTGGCTCCCAGTATGGGTGATACATGGGGCAGTCGGGGCTGTTCACATCCCCAGGATGAACAGCGTAATCATTGTTGGGGCCAGTGAACTACCAACCAACCAATGGGTAAGAAGCTGGTTAATGGGTAATGCTAGGGCATAATAAGCAAGAATTATATACAGGGATGTGCAAACTGTATGGTGAGCTGGGTCAAGCAGTTCCCCATCAATACCATTGGTATAATAACCACCAAGAATAAGATAATAAGGATATGTATCATGATTGACAAGGGCCCACCAAGGTACAGGGTGAATGACCCGCAGCCATATGTCGTCAGTTCGTACATCCCTATGCTTGTTGCTTCTTATCACCTAGAAGCATTAACCAGCTAATTGCACCATTTGTTATGAACCATCGGTCATCAGGCATGGGTGATAAACTTTTGGTGATCCATCATATGCGTTCATTGGTTATTAACCACTATGCGAGAATAGCAGGAAGATTGACCTGGGAAGGATTGATCTAGTTGGTGGTTAAAGCAAAGGTTTCCTAGAACGATTCCCATCAACTTGGTGACATGAGTCCTTCCCTGTTGGTGATGTCAATCGCGTCTTGCCTTGGTGCGAGGTCTGGGATTTGGCTTCGAAACACGTCCTCTTTCAGATGGAACCCATGAAGGTCGGTGCGGTGATCTGAAAATGTCTGAAACCACCGGAGGTTGGTTCACATTGGTTGTTGATTATTGGTTGATGAGTACTGGTTTAGTGTTGGTTGATGAGTACTGGTTGTTGAGTATTGGCTGTTGATGTTTGTAAATATGATCGCCAACAATATGAGGTCCCAAGAACCGAAAAGACATGAGAGTTGTCCATTGTTGCAACCCTGCAGCAATCATCAACATATGGGGCCAATCAACTGGCATCTAGATCCAACCACAATTAATTAATCATCACTGATGATGTTTTGCGCCTACAGGGAGGATGAACCGACTGGCAGTGATTGGTAGACAAGTTCTCAGACATCTCGCATCTACCTGCGATTTTTGGCCCAAGCAACTGCCGCAGCATTCAGCGACCACCAACCCGCACTGATCAGGACATTTCCCAATCGGTGTCTTGTCAGATGTTTGTGGAGCCAGGGCCCACTATAAAAATCCCAGAACCGTTGTGCCCGTAGAAAGGAAAAGAAAAATAATCAAAGATATTGATGCTTGCATATGCTTGGTTGCTGGGCTGTGATGCCAGCCACTGACCCCTGGTCATCCGATGAGTGATAGGGAATGACCATGCTATCATTGAGATGAAAGCCCTTCGAACACTGGGTAATCCATTTTCAGATTGCATGTTTGATTTCCTTCCAAAGTCCTGCCATCAGAATTCCCATTCGCAGAAAACCATAGATGATTGTTTGTTTTAGCATGTTTTGGTCTCTTTAAGGCCATCCATACTCTGTGTACATCTGGTTGGGAGTACCATCACTTTCGGCGATTATCGGCGATTGGTGTTTTAGAACCCATTAGAATCCACTTGAGTACCTCTTCATTTGATGCAATCTTGGGAAGGCAACAAAAAAAGCCTGAGAATTCCCAAACAACTGGCAACTATGTAACTATGAAGGTATGCTAGCTGGTTTTGCATTCCTACAAGATCCACATTGGAATATCTCAAGCATTGTCACTTTCGGTCAACATCACTTGGTATACCCTATGCTACCGTCAAGATCAGCTTCATTGTGGTAGAATGCTGACCTGCTTACACCACAAGCTGGAGCTTATGTTTATCGGGTTGTCTTTAACGGGGCAGGTGGCGCCAGATCCTTCCCAAACACGGAGCCTGAAGTTACACGCGTTTGGTTATTGAATGATTTCGGAATGCTATTTGGTGGACGCCCATTCTGATCCACTGGGAAAAATCTATGAAGTGGTCCATTCATGATGTACCCCATAGCTGCTTGGTTGCCCTACTAATAAACTATCATTTAAGGACATGCCCATACACATCAACGATAAACCCAGGGATTCTGCCACGACCAAATATGTGGGGATGGGCCGCTATGGATCATAGCCACTAAACATCCAACAGCCATGGGTCGTTATCTCAACAGCCGGAGTAGAATCTGGTCACATTCTGGGAACAGCTGGGGTACAGT
>VSDK01026450.1:178796-183796 GCA_009767595.1 Symbiodinium kawagutii | reverse complement strand
ATGAGGCCTTCCTGGAGTAAAGCAATAAACCCAGACCGTTGGATCCCTGTGATTGTTGTAGCATCCGCTTCTTTGACGAACACCGTCAAAAAGACTGGGGTGTTTGCTGCATGGTGGGTTGGGGTACTTTGAACTCCTGAAGCTTCTTGGTGGTTAGTAGTTAGCCCATCATAGATGGTTGATGGGGTAGCATTTCTTTCCATCCTAATTCCGAAGGTAGCCTCAGCTAGCTGAAGATTGGCAAGGATGGGATATTCAAGAGCCACAAATTGATTAATTCAAACAGGAGGATACCCGAATCTCGAATCCCTCCAGGATCCACCCATGGCTCATAAAAGTTCCCGTTTGTTTTCTTTCAGCTGTGTTCGCTTTATCCCTGCCCTCAAGCTACGTGGAGTGCTCAGAAATCTGACAGCGAGCTGTTGTCGTTTCTCGTTGATTTGCGACTGTTATTACTAGTCATTTTGGTTGATTGTGATGATCACCACATAGCCCATTAGCCTACTTGGGAGAATGATCCAGACGGTTACAAGTAGGGGTCAAGGACCTCTGTTGCACTATTGGAAATGGCAGTCTTCCAACTGTATGAACAGGAATTTGAAATTGTTCTCTCACATGTAATGATTGTTGTGAACCGAGCGCAATTACACTAGTTATTCTGGCGTCGTATTGGCGGACATGGATGGTCAAACCGACCCTTCACCTGATGCAAGGCTGTCGTTTGATTGCAAGATGGATCGAGATACTGCGGTTGTGGAAATGACAACTATTTGAAAGGGTTGCCGCAATGGTGCTAGGCTCTGCGCTTGTCAGATGACCTCAACTTGAATTGTTTGAACACTACGGTCATCATCGGTCATCTAGTCATCTGGCCCAAATGACCGATAGCTACATAGTTGGAATGACTTTTGTGCATGCTATACTTAAAACAGCCAGTTCCAGGGAATATGTGCCTTGGTTCTTGCTGCATGTGGGATGGCCGACACTCAGTCATGTTGCCGTTTAATTTGAAACATGTGTATGTGAATGTACACGTATACATGCATGATTTCTTGTGTTTTCTTCTTTTTATCTGGTGGGCTTGGCAGCTCAAGTTTCGAGTGCTTGTTGTTTGAGACTGTTTGCTAGGCCCCTCTCAAGTGGCCAGCCGATTTAGAAGCCCTTTCAGGTTCTCGCTCTCCTTGAAAGATCAAGAAGGCTTATAGGCTAATCATCTATTTCTGAGGGGAGTATGCTGGGGGTGAACCAGCACGTTTGCATTCCTGCCTCCAGGAATGTGCTTTCAACATCATGGAGGCCTTCATCTCCGTCGTCGGTCATTTGGAAGCAGAGACGGGGTGGCAGGTGCCTTCGTTTGGTACAGGGTGGTACATGCCGGAAGTTGTCAAATCCTTGGCCGCTGTTTGGGGACTAGTCAATACCAACCCAAAAATTGGCATTGAAAATTCCAACAAAGACTTTTTAAATTCTTGGGATGCTCAATAGATCTTAATAGGGGCCAGGGATTTTGACACACGACCACATAGTATCCACCACACTTGATGTCAGAAATCACTGTCGCTGGCTCGGGTATCGCTCTGTACCTCTACTACAGTGACATTCTTATCTTTGGACAACCAGTGGGAGGGCAATCACCATTACCTCCAAATACTCGTTACCCCCTTTGGGTTGACTCTAATATGCGCAAGAGCTATTGCGGATATCCCATTTCCTGACATATCCGAATGGGAAGAATGGTGAGCTTGGCAGCTTGTGCATGAATCATGTATCCACAAATTGCTGACTTCCCAATTCTAAAACATCTTGGCCACGCTATAGAGTATTTTTTCGGGGTATTGTGTGCAGACCATTAAAAAGCTCATTCTTGAAGAAGCGTCCACCATGAATCCTTGTTAATCTTCATTTACTATCATGAGCCACTATCGACCACCATGAGTCAACTATGATTAACCATCGTTGAGCATAGACCACTGACCATCAGTGATCACTGCAACCATCAGCACCAGTAACTACCCTCAGAGTCTACCGTTACGGTTATTGATCATTCACCGTTTCAAACTATGCCAGTAGTTCCTGTGTTGCACTTCGAGTTCGATGTGGGAAGCGATGCGCGCAATCTTCTTGGGCCCCCAATTAGACGCACGCTCCACCACGCAATAGGCTGCGGAGGTTGCTGGCACATCAATGAGCAACACGAAGAACACTGAAAATCCCCGGGTGCATTGCTTGATTGCTCCAAAGTGCTATGGTTGTGCAATGGTTACCCCAGTCCATGGAGGATTCCGGAAGCCATTTGCTGATGGATTTTTCCAGTGGCTTGATCTGCTCAAATTGGTATTTCCAATCCAAAGGAATGGCTACGAAAATGTTGGCAGATGCCAACGCTGGCTGATGGGTTGTTCTGCAGTCGTGGTTTCAACATTTTGTCCATCTCAGCCCGGCTTAGTGCGGTGGGTCATAGACTGTTCAGAATGGTTGTTCCAACTGGTGCAAAAGGTGGAAACCATGGTTCACTTAAAAAGATTCATCGCAATTCTTGCAAGTAGTTGTCAGTTGTCAGAAGAAGGAATGTAGAATTATGAGACTGAACAACCCCACATGTTCACATCTTCTGACAGTGTCCATGGAAGATGATGGAAGTAGAGGGAGGCAAAGCAGGGGGTAAACCCAGGAGTGGAAGCAGGAACAATGACGTGACAAATGATGACGAGCAAGACACTACAAGCTGGACATTACCACAAAAACACAACCAACACTCCACCAACCCCCGCGAGCAGAACATGAGAAACAAAAGACCACCATCAGAACACAACCCCGAAAACAGAACAACCAAGACCCCGCTCGCAGAAAACACCAACATGAAAGCTACACTAGCAGAAAAGACATTAAAAGACCTAGAAACTCCAACATCAAACCATTTGCAGTAATTAGAAAATCTAGCACCTGAAGAAACAGCACCACGACACAACATCACCAGTGCGCAAAAACACCCACATGCACAAACACCACTGCCACCACCACCAACACCATCACCAACAGCAGCAAAAACAGCAGCAGCAACAGCAACAACAGCAACAACAGCAGCAACAATAATTAGCGACAACGACAACACACAAAAGCACGCAAAAAAACACCAGAAAAAAATGGAACAACAAGAAGACAGAATCACTGGCACGCAAAAACGCCTGCGCGCAAGAACGCCAGCACAAACAAACACCAGCGCACAAGCAAAATCATCAGCTAAAAAATCGCCGGCACAAAAAAACACAGACGCACAACGTAAAGTATGAGCACGCAACAAGAAATCGCCGGCACTCAAAGAACACCAGACACAAACATCAAACACCAGCACCACAGCACAAAAGCACAGGCATGGGGACCAAGGCAGGTGTTTCCCAGGCCCCTAGCCTGCCACGCCTGCCGCACACTGAGCCATGGGCGATGACATCAACGGCATCGTTCGCACCTGTCCTCCACCACGTGACGGTGAGTCGGAGCTGGCATGCCAGGCGAGCCGTTCAACGTGTCAGGGTTGGCCGGGGATTACACTTTCTCAGGTGCACTGGTTTGTTTATAGTATGTTTAGGTATGTTTCAGGTAGTCTAGTTGGTTTTTTATGATCCCAGTTCTATTAGCGACCCCAGGGGGAAACGGCTCATTTTTTCAAAAGTGCAGTTGGGTAATGCCTTTTTTGGGGGGCGAGAGTAAGGTTCCCTTGCACTGGATGCTGATGTGGATGCTACGTGCTTGCAAACCGTGTTGATGCTCCGCGGTGTGGGCAAACCATGTTGGTGCTATGTGTAGGGTTTGGGTGGGGTGGGTTGGGGGCATGGTGTTATTTTGTGGAGGGGGGTAAAAACGTTTGGTTGCCGTGCCTGCAGCTACCACTGCAAGTACCACTGGTTTTGTCGTAAGGGCGTTCTTTATTCCATGTGTTTGCTTGCGGGTAAACACTCTATTTATATACAAACAAGCACATGGAAAACATCTTAAATCACGTGTTTGTATGTTAGTCTCCAGTCTGTAAATGCATGCAGACATGCATGAACCAAAACATTCAGAAGGCCGCCTGAAGAGCTTTCGCAATGTGCGTTCATCCACTCTTTTGGAAAAAAGAGATATTCAGAAGATTCATTAGAAAAAGCAGCTTCAAAGTTGTGACAGGCACAGCATTTTCATACCTTGGCATTGAGATGATGAAGGTCATTGAAGTTGCTCAGGGCCGCAAACGCGAAACAGCCATATAAAGTTCCACTGCTCAAGAGGGGTGGTCCAGGGGACTACTTGATGGATGCAACCCAGTGAACCATTCATTGCTACTAGCCATCAAGAACCAATCATTTTTGGTGATTACTATTTTGGTTTCTGATCATCATCATCATCATCACCACCATCATCACCACCATCGTCACCATCATTAGTATCATCAGCAGCATCATCATCAGCAGCATCATCATCATCATCATCAGCATCTTCATCATCATCATCACCACCATCATCATCATCATCATCATCACCATCATCCTCCTCCTCCTCATCATCATATCCATGATCATCATCATCATCATCATCATCGTCATCACCACCACTTTCATCATCATCGTCGTCGTGGTCGTCGTCGTGGTTAGCGTGGTTGTGGTTGTTGTTGTGGTTGCTGTTGTTGCTGTTGGTGGTGGCGGTGGTGTTAGTGTATGTGTATGTGTATGTGTATGGGTACGTGTATGGGTATGTGTATGTGTATGTTGTTTATTTTTATGTTTATGTTTATGTTTATGTGTATGTGTATGTTGTTGTTGTTGTTGTTGTTGTTGTTGTTGTTGTTGTTGTTGTTGTTGTTGTTGTTGTTGTTGTTGTTGTTGTTGTTGTTGTTGTTGTTGTTGGTGTTGGTGTTGGTGTTGGTGTTGGTGTTGGTGTTGGTGTTGGTGTTGGTGTTGGTGTTGGTGTTGGTGTTGGTGTTGGTGTTGGTGTTGGTGTTGGTGTTGGTGTGGTGTGGTGTGGTG
>VSDK01026450.1:158059-178180 GCA_009767595.1 Symbiodinium kawagutii | reverse complement strand
GTTGTTGTTGTTGTTGTTGCTGCTGTTGTTGTTGTTGTTGTTGTTGTGGTGTCCTTTTGGGATTTTGATGATCGGAAAGCCAATGATTCCGTCAATTTTTCATACGATGGCAGTGCTGCCGGCTCTAAAGGGCCACTGCTGGTGGCTGCTACCCCCAAGGATAGTTGCAGCTGTTAATTTGGCGTGGCTTTGTTCACCCAACAGTACTCCAGGCCAGTGTTCACATCCCACGAAATTGTCAGACACATTCCTTTGCCCACTTGTCCCGCATATTTCCGGATGTGCATGCAACAGTGCCAGCCGGCCGTTATTCGGAATTGCGTGAATTACCAACATGACTGGAGTAATTATAGACACTGTTTACTTCAATTTGGTCACACTCCAAATATTGACTGGACGCAAATGCCACATCCATGCTTCGAGTATAGCCAACCAACCTACTGGGCCAACCAGTGGACCAGCCCAGCAAGAAACACTTGGGATCTCAACCAATTTGGCATTGTTTCTTCATGCTGTCTAAGTCGGTATGCCAGGAAGGGAAAGCCTGCAGAAAACACAAACCATCACAAACCAGGGGATTGGCATTTGTTGTGCCAAGAAAATGGAATGGAATGGAAAGCGTTGTGAAGATGAAACCAACCCTGGGATGATGAATCTGTTTGACCAATGACCATTGGATCTTTTTGCGGGTTGCAACCATCAAGCAGATTTTGATGATTTCAGTCCATGCTGCTCATCCCCTCCCTGATCTCGATGCCTGCGCGACAGGTTGACAGTTCCATTTTGGTGACTTGGGTTGGAAATACGGCGGCCAAATTGTCTTTGGCTGCGTCCAACTGCGCTCTGAAGCTGATCCTTGGAGTACGCAGCAGGGGTTTGGGCGTGTTGAAACGGGGTGATCCAACGGTGAGCTTTGCAATGATTGGTGTGGAGTAGGGCCTAAGTTCATGATGAAGGCTCATAAGAATTAGTTGTGTTCCGTTCTGCTTCAAACTGTCTTCCACACACACTCTGCACTTACTCATCAGGTAAATTCAATTCGATGCATGTCGATTCTAGACTTGTTTGAAACTATATAAACAAATGGACTTCTTTGGTTCTGTCTCCTTGTCATGAACCGCTACTAAATATCATTAAATACCATCAACACTCAATGATATTCGCCAACAACGTTGACCACTCCTAGCCGTAATCTTTTTCATGGACCGTCGCGATTGTCAGTCACCATTGATCGCTGTACCATCTCTATATTAGTCAGCCATCATTAGGCCATCAGTAGACCATCTATGTAATCACACTAGTAACCATCATGAAGCACAGATTCACCATGGGTTAATCAACCATCAGTTGCACGCTCTCAGGAACGTGGATGCTATTTGCTCAGCGGGCGTCACCGGATTGGTCTCCGTGATGGGAGAGATCGCAGCTGGTGCCTCTCTGGGAGCTGCAGTGTGCAACTCGGACTTTGAACAACAGCTGGGACAGGAACAAGTGATCAACTGTGTTGTTGCTGCCTAATAGTGGTTAGTCCATGTTAGTTCATGATGAGGTTCAAATAATAATTGATGCTGAATGATGTCATTGTTGATTGAGCATGGTCACCGCTGGTTTGGGGTTAATCATGTTTATTGCTGATGGTCAACAATGATTGATTAATCACGGATGACGCGAGTCATTGACACGTGATGAGAGTGATTTTTGTGGGGACTGCTGTTTCATGCCTCAAATCACTGCGTTGGTTGGTGGTTGCAGGTTTAAGATTGGCAACTACTGCAGAATTTCCAAAGGATAGCTGGTTGCTGCTTGCAGATTGCTGGTCGCGGTGCAGTGAAACATCAGCCATGAACAGATTTGAAAGAGAGAGTCTGACAACAACACTTCAGTATCCACGCATCCCTTGTTGTGATGGCCCATGCCTAGACTGTAACTTCACCACCCAGTGTGTTGATCGTGTTTACAAAGTTCGATGACACGAGGTAGTTGGCACACAAAGGAACATATCATTGATCCGCTTCTGTGCAGACAATCTGTTTGTGCGAGTATACATACATACACAACACACGCAAAATATCAAAATGTCGTTGTGATACAATGCCAGTTGGTTGTGCAAAGTTGTCATGGTATATTTCCATGCACCGTAAACGCCAATGGCTGACAATACTTGATCAGGAGGGGTGAGTAGTTGATCTGTGAATTATCAATGAGCAACGGCTGATAATGTCCGATCATGTTCAACAATAGTTGCCACGATGTTGGGCTCAGTTGGTGCCAGTACTGAGGTGCTCCGACTCCACCAGCATTGACCACCACCCAGATCAGCGTGTTGGGTGATCAAACCGTTCGTACTCGACGTTTGAATCAAACCATTGACCATCAGGGTCGACGTTTGTTGATCGGTCAGGGTCCAGTGGGCAACGGTGTGCAGTGCGGCGTGGATGTCGGCATGGTGGCTGCAAACATCGCAACTCTGTCAAATTTGCACATTTTGCCATGGATGCTTTCACCAGAGGGGCTACCCCCAATCCACCCAATATGATCACCTTCATCGAGAAACAAACTGAGGCGCCCCATTTTAGGAAAGATGTCCTGCCTCGTTTTTACAGGTGGTTGAGTAGATATCAATCAAAGTATCGACTAAGTATCAAGCATTGCCAATCGTCACTAAAAATGATTGACCATGGTTGCCAACCATTCTCAAGCAAGAAGCATACCAGAATCGACGGAATGGCACCTTGCTTGCCACAATCGCAGTGCTTTCTAAGGCCAACATGGGTATTGCCATCAATAAGGCCGTCAATGTGAACAAATGCAAGGCAAGCACTTTCAGGACACCCTTGAATGTGCTGAAGGGCATTCCAGAGGCCGTTTGCACCGTGGACATTGGTGGAGCTATTGCCTACATTGGTCAGGTTGTCGTTTTCATCAACTTGATCATTGTGCATTGCCAAGACTTCTTGAATGTGAATGCCCTGTGTGCTGGCTCAATTGCTGCCATTACAACGGGTGCTGCAGCCATTGCCCCCTATGGTGCCGCAGTGCATGCTGGATGCGCCAACGGCCACTTGTTGAAGACTCCCAAGGCAGTGGCCAAGATTAACGCACTCTGGACCGCCCCAACCTTGCCCTTGAACCGTCGTTTGGAAGAGGAGGAACCCACTCCACCATTGGAGGAAAGCTTGGCCAAGATCGCCCAGACCCGGGAGTTGGTGGCAGACCTCAACATCGACACGTCGAATCGCGGAGAATCTCAGGTGGGCTGAGTTGATAGAGTGCATTTCTGTGTCAGTACTTGGATGTTTTCTCAGATTCGCTACATGTTTGGTGAATGGATATCAACTCCTATGTAGTTGAGTGGTGCAATGCATAATTAATTAGTACCGGTTTGCAAGCCATTTGGGTAGCCTTTGGGAACATCAGCTAGGCAGATGCATTTGATTTCACAACATGGGCATGCAAGAGCATAGTCAAACTTTGAACCTGCTGCTGCATCCCCCGTTTCCACAGTGCGCATGCAAGCAAATGAGTTGATCACTGATATTGTAGTTGCGGTAGTTGTCATGATGACATTCATGGGTCATGATGACTCATGATGATTCTTCACTCTCCCCTTCTCCCGGGTAGATGGTTGGGAGCCTCAGGCTAACATGGAGACCTTGTTGAACTTGATGAGCGGCGGTCTTGAGAAAGAGGAGGCACCACGCGCCGCCTGGCCATTTCAGGAATGCTAGGCGCTGCTAGGCTCTAGGCTGAAACGCCTTGCCCCTGGCCACATGGCCTTAATTCAGATTGTTGGTTACTTGAGCCATGCCCCCTCGAAAAGATTTAGCATATCATCATTTCCAGGCTTTGCCTACGGCAATCTATGGCAATCGATGGCAATCTATGGCAATCTAGTAATCTAGTGAATACCGAATAATATGGTGCAATATTATGCGCGGAAGTATTCGGAAGTGATATTGCAAAAACAACATTCTGAAACTACATGGCCCTGGGCATCCACGGCCCAATGCAAGACTTTCCACCAAGTTTGAACACTCGAGATGAGTAGAAGGCTTTGAAGTCCACCTACTCTTTCTGAAAATTTGTGTCATTGGCCCACTGCAACAGAGCCGTACTGTCTTCATTGATGACGCTGTAAGTTAGACACCTTGGCCTTGACTTGGCACTGACATCCAATTCATTCCACATGCTCTACAGACTACAGATGTTTGTAAGATTTATTTGATGGTTTCTCAAAGTATGGGTACCCCTAAAGGCCCTAAATCATATGCTTTAGTAATTTACTGACCATTTAAAATGTTTAAACCAACCATTTTATGGGGTTCCTACTTTGAGAAACCACCATTGGTACATGCAAGAGGGGTGTTTGCTAAAACGGTCTCCCCAAGCAGGATCCTGGGTACTCTACCGCCGCCCAAAAATACGCCAGATCCACTCATAGAGATCCACATTAACGAAGCCCCTGATGGTAAATCACCGGCGATTTATGCGGTGAAATTGGGGCGGTTTGACATCTCGATTGGACCATATCCATTTAAAGCACTACTCACACAAGTATTCACCACATCATTGTTGGCTACTCCCCCCTATTGTATTGCCATTTGTCAAAATGTTCACCATTACTGGGTACTGCATACATTTGCATACCTGTTTGGGCGGCAGCTCACAGACAGTGTGTTGTTGGCACGGCTTTGGCGATGTCCAGCCACAACAAACATTGTCGACCGACGACAAGCGAATGAGTTTGCAGGGAGCAGCTGTGTACCGCTGATGAAGGATGGTGACGGAACATCATGATTCTGGAATCATGTTTGGGATCCGGTTTGTGGGGTTACAAGGGTAGTTGATGGTGAATGCTGATGAAGAAGGAGACTTCATAGTGGTTCATGGTTCTTCATCGATTTTTGATGGTGAATGCAGGTATGGTCACCAGGGGTTGCTGATGCTTAAAGTCAATCGTCCCAAGACATAGAGATGCTGAGATGGTCATGTGTTTCATGGCTGACCGTACTCAGATCGTCCCTGACAACTTGTTGGAGGCTGAATTCATGATGTTCATGAAATTTCATGAATCTATCATGGATCTGCTTGCTGGACTCGTAGGCGTCTCAAGAGTTGTAGCCTCAAAATGGGATGCTTTGCCTTCAAGAGCAGTCATCAAACCTGGTCCCCAGCTGCTACCCTCGTGGCGGTCATTTCCTGCGACGTCGCAGCAACAAACACAAGCCTTTTGCCAGTCAATTGGACCAATTCTATGGTAGAAAATCAGGTCAACCGATTCCAAGCTGATTTCACTGACTGCTGTCATTGGCTCGGAATGTTTCTTACCTTTGGTTAATGACAAATAGCAGGGAATCATGATCAACAACAGGGATCATCAGGGAGATCAAGTTCTATCAATCTGGTGTTGTTTCCAAAAGCTACAAAAATCAAGCTATTTGGGATTCTTATTCTGATTCGTGATCAAACAATTGTTTCTTGTTTTTTTGAAATGATTCCGGGCTCCTTATTTCAAGAAACACCGCGACTCATCCTGATGGACAGGGAAACAGAGGGATATCGTAGTTGCTTTTTTCTCCATGGATGGACAGTCCATGACAGGGTGAGAGATCTCAAAATCCATTCGGCTTAGAGCTAGGCTGTTGCATATTAGTGATGTCAACTAAATATGTTGTTTTCTCCACTGTACCTAGGATGGTTGAAATATCTCTTGGTGACAGGCTTAACATGGCTTAACCAATCAGCTTCAACTGGGTCTTGGTGCTTCGCTGCTTCGTCCACAGTGAACGTTGAGTGCGTCTACCGCCTTGCAAGCGATCCGCTGCAACAGATTGTGATTGTGATAACCATTTGGAGACATGTCTTCATATGTCTTCATGTCTCCGCTCCCCTGATGCCAATGTAGGAGACGGACAGGGGCAAGCTGGTTCGAGAAGTGTCCCTCAAACAGAACGAAGCAGTGGATTTTTCTCATATCTTATAGCTCGCTGCATGGTTCTGACTCATGGGCATATTTTCTGTTCTCTTCTCGCCAAAGCCGCTTGCCGGGAAACCGAACCGTCACATCATTTCCCGGCTTGGATGGCTCGCTAACCGCAGCCTCGACACAGAACTGGCATGACAAATTCATAGCAGATTTACATGTCTTTGCAGTGGGTACCGCTTCAAAAACATATTCATCAAACATCATTAATTAATCATCATTATACCCTGACCTAGTGGGCACCATTTCGTTTCCATGATCAGAGGTGGTTTTACGTCTATGACTGCGGCAGGCAGAGCGAAGGGCAGCAAGGAGACGCTCACCCAACACGGCATGAGGAGTCAAGTCACGGGGAACAACCAGGGCACAATATCCCAACAGCTGAACTCTTCAGGATGATTTTGACATATTTTGTCCAGATGAGACCTGAGCTGCCCCTTGACCCAAACATGGGATGTGTTAGCAGAACCGGAACCAGCAATTTCTTTTGGGTGCACCATGGCATGACCAAGTCCTTTTTTGGGATCGAAAAAATCTCAGAGTCGAGACATGTTCATTTGGGGTAGCTTCTGGCCACCGGCGCCAAATACGAACTGTTTTTCTCCACCACACTTAGGAATCTTAGGAGGATGAGTTGTTTTTTTGTTTGACAGTGTCAAACCACCAGTCAGCTTCAACTGTCTATTATATAAGTTACTTGGGTTTGAGTTGCCTCGTTTGCCGCTGAAGAAGGTTGACTGTTTACACTTTCAGGTTACTGCACCAGAAACTGAGTGCTTCCGCTAGTCGTTGCCTGGAGCGTGACGAATTCTTGGCGGCCAATTCATCGACAGACTCCTTGATGCCAACGTGCAAAAAAGGCAGACTGTGGCAGCCTGTTGGTTTGAGAAGTGTCCGAGCCCTAAGAACCACAGAAAAAGGCAACCATTGAACTCATGGAACTCCTCTCACCTCAGACCTTGCATCATCTTGCATCATCTTGCTACCTTTTCGCGCTCGAGTCCAGCTTTGCAGCATTCTTGGCTCAAGCCTCAGCTGTGGTGTAAGGAAAAATCAGCGACTTGTTCCCCCACGGCTTGGAGCTATGCAGACCTTTGACTTCGACAGTTCCGGAGAGGAGATGAACCCATCTCAACAGAGCAGCTCCCTCTTCACTGCTCGCATGAAGACGCTCGGATGAAATCATGGGAAGCTAATTAAGTTAAACATGTTGAGCATCAATATTGCTGAGTTGGAATTGGCACCCTTGTTGGATTGAGTAACTGATACTGACCCAGCCACTTGAATATCTCCAGGTTCCAGACATGCCATTTGAATCCATTTGAGGATCCCCAGTTGCTTCATCTGTACTGTGAACACGGGAGAGCCCCGGAGGGCCCGGGAGGGCCTGGGAGGACGGGTTAGAGGCCCAACGAACTCCCGGAACTCAGGAAGGCGGTTGGAGTGGTCAGCATTCTGTTGGCCATCACTGCCATTTCTGCCACGACTGGTGCTCACTTCACCTGCGGCAACCTTGGTGCTCTGGAGGGGAAAGCCCAACTGGATGTGCCTTGGAGAACAAAAGTGGGAGGGCAGAGTATGTTGCACGCTCCGGGCAGTACATGGCCGTTCACCTGGCTGGTTTGTGTTGTGGAGTCCATTTTTGCGATCAAGCGGTGTTTTGTCGTGCACTCTGCCGTGCATTTTTTCGCGCACATGAGTACAGTTCAGAACGGTTCAGAACGGTTCTGAACGGTTCTGAGCCGTTCAAAACGGTTCCTACACCTTTTGACGCCTTGTGTGCGCTCCACACATGTCAGGTTGCCGGGCAGTTCTTTTAGGCCCTACAGCGCTCCGCAAATCACAAACAACATGAGAAACAATTTCCAAACGGTAGGACCTCGGAAAAGGTGTCTCGAAAAAGTCATTCTGTGCTTCATGGTATCACACTATTGCAAATTGCACATGTTTTTGGCACTTCAAAGCATCAATGATCCTAATGACCCGTGCCAAATGATTCTATTAGCAACTCCAACAAAACCTGTGTCTCTATTCAAGGTATGTTTTGTTTTGTCGGGGCATCGCGGTGGGTGCACTGTGGCAGACATTTTCTAATTCTATGGTTATATGTGTTAGACATAGGTAGATAAAATCATAGAAATTGTTTTGCATCTATGAGAAAGATAGGTGTTCAAGCACCAGCATCATAGTGATCAGAAACCTCAAGTATTTTGATACACCTTGATTCAAAGTATGCTTGAGAAGCTGCTCATTCCGATGCCCGGAACCGTTCAGAACCGTTCCTGGCAATTTTTATTTCCACTCCGAAATAGGGCAGGAACCGTTCTGAACTGTTCAAAATAGTTCCGGGCACAGTTGTTCTCCAGAACCGTTCAGAACCGTTCTGGGCAACTGCTGCCAGAATGCCTAGGAACCGTTCCGAACAGTTCCCGAATTGTCCTTTAAACTCAATACACTACTTGTATATGCAGCCATATTTAAGTGTAGAAGTTTGTTTGTTAAGTATTGAAAGGAAAGATCAAACATGCAACATGCGATAATTGATGATACCCTTATGTCGAAGGGTTATGCAGGCAAACAATTATTGCAAAATGTGCTTGTAATTACATGCTCTTGCAAAACATGCAATATATATACATATATATTAGATTATGTATAATGTATAATGCGCTACTGAAGCTCCATGTACAATAAACCACTGAAGGCAACAAACATCTGTCTCCAAATGTGCGCTGTACAGGGAATTTATACTTGGTGATGGACTCGTATCATGCAAAAGGTCAAATGGTAAGGTTTATTTTAGGCCTCAGCCATGCATGTATGCTTTCGGAGGCGGACGTGGTTGATTCTTTCGCATGGGAAGGGTTTGCAACGCAACATGAGGCAGTTTTCCCATACCAAGTCTTGCGCTGCCTGCTAAACAACTTGAATTGCCTAAAACCGCGAGAAAAAGATGTGAAAACCCATATGGGGTTAATTTGGAACCTTTATTCTTTGAATGATTTTTAAGTAACCTCTGAATCCACACAGGGTCAAGCTGGAACCACTGAATCCTGGACATAATCGTTAATATGATTAGCTACATCATTTGTTACATGCTCAGGCTTGGGTTTCCCTCCCAACAGAGATATAGGCTGAAGATTGAAATAATATATATCTATATAAATGTATACATGTATATCTATATATTTACATATATATATATATATTTACATATATATATATATTCATATTTATATGTGAATGTGCATTTATTTGTATATATGTATTTAAGTATAAAAATATGTATATATGTGTGCTGATGTACACATATGTATTGCTGTTTTTGCATATATGCATTTGAGAGGCCAGGGTCCTGAGTGTTACGTTTTTCGGGGAAAATAGTTTTTAAAGGTTTTTTGTTTTTTTTTAAAGATTTGTCGGGTTCTCAAGGTTTTTCAATAGGTTAGTGGTGGGAACCCACAAGACTCAAATATTTCCCTCAAATCTTTGTTTTTTTTTGGGTGGTACTTTGTTAGTAAATTAGTGTTGATAGCTTTCAAGACTGAACCATTCACAAAAAGCACAAGAAATACAATAGTGCAAAAACGCAACACTCACAGCGCTGCTTTCTGGAGAGGATTTCTGTATAGATGTATATTGGTTTTATGTGAAATGTTGGATCCACAATAGTGAAACGCTTGCAATAGCTGCAAAGAATTTCCAGATCTGGATTTTTTAGCCCTTACTACATTTAAAGTTGCCTTTATTGATTTTTAATTACAGAATGTCAACTTGCTCCAGAGCAGTTGCAATAATAGGATTGCGTTCACAATAGCTGCAAATAATTCCCAGAAAATTCTAAAATGATCAGATTTCCCCTTACTGATTTTAAATAGGGCTAATTATATAATTTAAATTTAGTATTGATCCAGAAAGCCAGCTCAAAACTAGCAATTAATGTTTCAATTGTGATTGAATTCTTTTTAAACCTTTACAAACTCAAAAATTTGACCTTGTTCAAAACAGCTGTTTTCTTTTTTAAAATCTTTTAAAAAAATTGCAAAAAACAGGTCCACAAAGGGTACCCCTTTGTAGGCCCTTGCATTTGCAATTATAATTTGGCATTAGCAACTGCAATAAGAAACAACCTTTCGGGCTCATTTGTATTTTTTTTCTTCCTTATTGTTTTTGAATTGTGCTTAAAAGAAAAGAAAGAAAGAGGCCTTCGAGGAGAGAGTCCTGGGGAGAGTCGTGGGGAGAGTCCAGATTTCAGATATACAATTGCAAAGCTGACCCCCCTAAGTAAAAAAAAAAATAGGGGGGTGGGGTATACTATTGTGTGGACAACATTAAATGTGTATGTGTAAATATGTGCATATGTCAATATGTATTTAAATATGCATTCTGTATTCTGTATTCTGTGTGCGTTACCATACCAATTGAGTCGCGCTTCTTGTATTCTGTATTCTGTGTGCGTTCTATATTCTATAGCTCTTCTTGTCGCTGATGTCAGGTGGATGCTGCGATGCGCGAGACCCGTGACAAGCTCGTGAGCATTAAGGACCCCAAAGTGGCAGACGAGGTCGTCATGAAGACCATGGTGAAGGACGGCAGTTGGTTGGGAGGGAACTGCTTGGAGCCAGGGGTAACCATCCCTTTAAAGGGGGAGCGTTTTGGAGCTACCAGGAGGTTTCCAACCAAATGTATACCTGATAGAATTTTGTTCAAGAAAGTATTGTTATCCTATAGATGTGTTTGAAACAAAATCAAAATTCATGAATTTGTTCAGGAAATAGATTGTGCGTGTTTCAGGTGACTGTTTCAAACAAGAAAATAAGATACCGAAATAGTAAACAACAACCAGAAACAGCATATGTCACGAGAACAAAAATAAACAGCAAACCCAAAAAAACAGCAACAACACAAGAAACACACAATGAGATAGAGACACATAACAACAGGAACAAGATCAAAAAATAACAAAAACAAACACATTGAGAATTCCAAACGCATGCATTGAGATGTTGATATGTTGAAAGCAACTGCGCGGATGTGCCAAATTCAGCTGCCGGTCTTGGAGATGGTCTTGGTGGGTTATTGTTGTCATGTAAACATGGTAGGGTCCTGGTAATTAGAGGTGTTGATGCCCGCTCCAGGCAGGACATGATGCCGCGGCGCACTGGGAGAAACACCACGCTCGTAAGCTGGACACTTTGGCCACCATCGCGGCCATCAAGAAATTCCGCAACGGTGAACACACGCGCGTAGCGGGCAATGCCGAAACTCGACGGCAGCAGTGCTTGGTACTGCTTGGTACTGCTTGGTGCCCATGGTCAGCTCGTTCAGTGATTGGTGAGGACTCCCTGAAGTAAAGCAATCAATTAACCAAGACTGTATCGGAATGCATCAAAATTGACGAACACGGTCAACAAAAACTGAGGTGTTTGCTGAAGGCTGAGTTTTTTGGTTTTAGGTACCATGGTTTTCAAGAGCCCTTTGTGGTTTTCAATGGGTTGGTGGTTGGTCGTTATCCATTACCCTTAAATGTATTTACCCTAGGGGTGATGGTAGGGTTGATGGTTGAAGGTTTTACAGTTTTTTCCCAGCCTTATCTGGGGTTGATGCCACTTGATCCCATATGACTCATCTCTTTGTGGATAACCCATTCACAACTTGGAGTTGTTGGCAGCAGGTTTGGTTGATCAGCGCTCTGATGATTATAATGAATCATGTGGATGATGACAACCCATAGTGGCATGAAATTCTTGGTTTATTTATTGATTGTAATCAACAAACAAGTAATTTATGCCTTCCTTATTTTAACCAAAGGATGACAACAACCCAATAGTCAGTTGCAAAGGTCATAACCGCTATTGGTTTACAGGTCGATGACCCCCCCGTTCTGTTGGAAGTACCGGCCCTACAACTACATGAACAGGCAAGCGTACGCTGTTGGGATGTCGCATTGGCTGAAATGAATGGTCAATCTGGGCATGCTGTGGCTGTGGAAATGGTAACTATTTGACAGCCAAAATGACCGATAGTCACATGGTTAGATTAACATTTGTCAGTTCAATGGACACTTAGTCTTGTTGCTGTTTAAGTTTATTTGTTTGCATTTGGATATGCATATACACTTATACATCCTATACGTACATGATATCCGTTGATATCCTCTATTTTTTCTGACCTGGTGGGCTTGACAGCTCAAGTTTTGAGTTTTGAAAAATCCAGGGATGGTTGTTGTCTGAGACTGTTTGCAACTAGACCCCTCCCAAGTGGCCAGCCGATTTAGAGGCCCTTTCAGGTTCTCGATCACCTCAAAGGATCTGGGAGGAGTATGCTGGGGGTGAACCAGCACGTTTGCATTCTAGCCTCCAGGAATGTGCTTTCAACATCATGGAGGCCTTCACCTCCGTCGTTGGTCATTTGGAAGCAGAGACGGGGTGGCAGCGGTTGCGCCTTCATATGAACTTCATATCCTTTATTTGGTGCCCATCGAAGTTGATCGCGGCTGTCAGGGAAACCAAAAAAATGGTCGGTGAACATCTACATCCGCCATTAATCCTTATAATTAATCTTCATTTACCATGAACTTCCACGAACATCACGAACCACTATTGACCACCATGAGTCAACCGTGACCGTCATTGAAAGTAGGCTACTGGCCATCATTGATCACTGTAACCGTCAGCACCGGTAATTCATAGTAATTACCCTCAGAGTCCACCAGTACAATTAATGACCAGAATGATCACCAATCGTTAATTCACAATCATTATATGATGATCACATCAATGGTAATTGAACCATGGTGAAATTAATGATCATTATTCATCGTTTCAAGCCACATCCCTGTTCAGAATGGTGATCCACCCGGCCGAGGCCATGGACTACCTCACACGTTCCAAACTTCTTCCATGGAAGATGATCTGGCTGTTGGTGTTAGACATTTTTTCCCTAGCATTTGCAAATGGTTGGTTGATTGACTCATATTTTTCATAGGGGTTGAAACACCAACCAGTGATGCAAGTAGAAGGAAGCAAAGAAGGGGGGAAACCAAGGGGTGGAAGCAGAGGAACGATGATGTAATGAATGCTGACAAGCAAGCATTTCAAGCTGAACACAACCCCAAAACACAACAACTTAAACAACACCGGAACACCACGAAAACACCGCCAGCAGATAACACCAACACGAAAGCGCCACTAGTCCATTTGCAGAAACACCAACGCCAAAGCACCGACAGCAATAAAAGATAGCACCCGAAGCAACAGCACCACGACACAACATCACCAGTGTGCAAAAACACAAGTGCGCACAAACACTTCCACCACCAACAACAACAGCAGCAACAACAACAGCAACAACAACGATAACAACAGCAACAACAACAGCCACAACAATAGCAGCAACAACAACAGCAACAACAACGACGACAACAACGACGACGACAACAACAACAGCCACAACAACAACAACAACAACAACAACAACAACAACAACAACAACAACAACAACAACAACAACAACAACAACAACAACAACAACAACAACACAAGCACGCAAAAACACCAGAAAAGAGGGAATAAAAAGAAGACAGAATTACCGCCACGCAAAACACCAAGCACGCAGAAGCAACAGCACAAACAAAAACCAGCGCACAACGCTAAATCCTTAGCACGCAACAAAAAATCACCGGCACTCAAAGAACGGCAGCAAAACAAAAACACCAGCACACAACTCAAAAACAGCAGCACGCAAGAACACCAGACAAAAACACCTGCACCACAACACAAAAGCACAGGCATAGGGACCAAGGCAGGTGTTTCCCAGGTCCCTAGACTGCCACGCCTGCCGCACACTGAGCCATGGGCGACGACATCAACGGCATCGTTCGCGCCTGTCCTGCACCACGTGATGGTGAGTCGGAGCTGGTATGCCAGGCGATCCGTTCAATGTGTCAGGGTTAGTTGTTAGTGGGTTGCACTCACTGTATGGGCTGATTATAGTCTGTCTTAGATATATGTTTTAGACAGTCTTGTTGGTGGTTGGTTTTTTCTTATAGTTTTCTTGGTCGGGATGGTAGGGTTCGCTTAGCTGAGATGGATGCTATGTGGAGGGTTGAGGTGGGGTGGGTTGGAAGCGGGGTGCGGTGGGTTTTGATGGCCTCTCAGCAGCCATGCTGGGAGAAGCAACAGTTCAAATGCTCGACAGGCTGGTCCAGCGGAAATAGCTGATGGAAGCAACCCAGTGAACTATGCATCGTTACTAGCCATCACGAACCAAACATTTTGGATATTATTAGTTATTTGATGTTATTTGTGTTTCTAATACTCATCATCATCACCATCATCGTCATCGATGTTTTGTTCTTGCTGTAATATTGATGATGAAAAAGCCAACGGTTCAACCCATCTTTCATGTGACGGCAGCGCAGCGGGCTCACGCCCAACAGCAGCTGTTGTAGCTGGTTGCATGGCGTTGGGTTTGGTTTGTTCACCCAACACCAACAGTGCTCCAGGCCGGTGTTCGTATCCCAGAAGATTGACAGACATTTCCAGTGCCCATACTTTGTTATTGCAGCGTTGATGTATTGATTTTGCGCTGAATATGTTTGGGGATGTGCATGCAACAGTGCCAGCCGGCCGTTATTTGGAATCGCGCGAATCACCACTATGACTGGAATGATTTTACTGTTTATGATTTGTCGCGCTCCAATCTCGACTGGCTTCAAATACTCTTTCCGCGTTTCGAGTATAACTAAACCACCTAGCGGGCCAACCAGTGGACCAGCTGCGAACTTTGCATTGTTTCTTCATATTGTCCAGTGAGTATGCCAGGAAGGGAAGGCCTGACAAACATAAGCAGGGATTGTCATTTTGCGTACCAAGAATTTGCAATAGAAAGCGTTGTGAAGATAGGATGATGAACCTGTTTGACCAGTGACTTTTGCACCTTTTTGGGGGTTGCAACCATCAAGCAGATTTTCGTGGCTTCGGTCAATGTTGCTCGTCCCCTTCTTAATCTTGATGCTCGCACACCAGGTTGACAGTTCCATTTTGGTGACTTGGGTGGGAAATGCGGCAACCAAGTTGGCTCTGGCCGCATCCAACTGTGCTCTGAAGCTGCTCCTTGGAGTAGACGCAGCGGAGTTTTGAGCCTGATTCAAACCTCTGGCTGGAAACACTCTTTGTTGGAAACACATCAGGCAGGAAGTGCGTATTTGTTTCTTTGCTCGGAACTTGAGTAGAGACAGGTATCAAGGGCGACAAAATTCAAGTATTGGTGTCAAAGGAGCCATGGATCCAGAATGCATACTACAATGATATCGTTTTCCATTTTTTTTTTGAAAATACAAAATCGTTTTGCTAAAGAAATTGAGAACTTGTTGAACGGAATGCTTTCAAAATGCGTGTGTGCACAACGACAAAAAGGTTTGCTTTCTGCCCTTCCTTCGAAGGAAGCAGTTTATCTTCCAAGGGCGCGCGGCGTACTCTACACAGGAATATTTTGTGGGGAATGCGTTTTGGAGGGTGAACATTATCTTTCCGATGGGGGCCTGCGCTAGGTTAAAGTATAACACGTTTTTCAAACATGTAGAGTCATCCATGGGTTTATGAGCGTCATCGTTTTCAATTCAATAAATTTGGCCCATGTCAATTTGCAGTTTATGGCCCAGCTGCTGTCAAACAGTGATGGTGGATTTTCAACGTAGGCTCATGTGTCCAACAGAAACGTAATTTTCACGTTTTCAAAGCATACCAGAACTCATTGCAGGCAGGCTTTCAGAAAATCAGACACTGAAAAGCCAGCAGACCGAACAATGCCTTGGCTCGCGTGCAATGATTGGGGTGTAGGAAGGTCCTAAGTTCATGATAAAGACTTATTTGATGTATGATGGGTGGATTATCTATGAAATGGCTCCCCGAACCCCAAACCATTAATTGCGTCATTTGTCATATCAAAGGAACAACAGCATTTTGAGGATTCAGCGCAACAATTGGCAACGTCATACCACACAATAGTCAGTGGTGTTTCGGTTTGTTTCAGTCTGCCCCCCACACACCGTACCATCACTCCTCATGTGAATTCAACTCGATGCACGTAGATCCCAGACCTTTTTTGAAACAAAACAAATGGACTTCTTTGGTTCAACCTAGTGTTCATTATGTCCCTTTGTCGTTAACCGTTACTGATTATCATTGAATACAATCAACAATCAATGCTACATCATTCAATACAATCGACAATCGATGCTATTCATTAACCGCTGCTAATCATTGCAAACGGTAATTGATCGTTTTAATGAACCATCGTAAATGTCAATCACTATTTTCATCTATAGTCAGCCATCATTACATAATCTCATCAGTAGTAACTATCACTAAGCACTGATTCATCATAGGGGTCAATCAACCATCAGTAAGCATTGAAATTCCTACGCTCTCAGGAACGTGGATGCTATTTGCTCAGCGGGCGTCACTGGATTGGTCAGCGTATTCGGAGAGATCGCAGCTTGTTCCGCCCTGGGAGCCGCTGTATGCAACTCGGACTTTGGCCAACAGCTTGGGTGGGAACAATGGATCAACTGGTTGTTGCTGCATAGTGGGTAGTTCATGGTGAGTAGTTATTCATATCAGCTGTTGATGGTTCATTATTGGTTAACTAAGAATCGTCAGTGCTGGTTTGGGATGGTAAATCATCATTAATCATTCATGTTTGTTGATAGTCAACGATGGTAAATCATGGATGACACGAGTTATTGGCGCGTGATGGTGTTGGTTCTTGTGGAGATTGTTGTTTCATGCATCAAATCACTGCGTTGGTTGGCGGTTGCAGATTGAAACTGGCAACTACAGTACTGCAGACTGGCCAACGGATACTTTGTTGCCAATTGCAAATTGCTGGTCGCTACACAGGAATTCCATTTGAAACTTCAGGCATCAACGAAGTAGAGAGGGAGAGACAGAGAGAGAAAAAAACAAAAGTCTGACGACAACGCTTCAGTATCCACCAGACCCTTGTCGCGATGTTTGCTTTTGGCCCATGCCTAAATTGTCAACTCCACCACCCAATGTATTCATCGTGTTTACAAAGTTTGATGGCGCGGGGTAGCTGGCGCACAAAGAAACATATTCTTGACCCGCTTTTGTACAGACAATCTGTTTGTGCGAATCTAGCTACATACATACGCAACACACACAATGTCTTTGTGATACAATGCTGGTTTGTTGTCATTGGTTTTGCAATGTTGTCGCTTGCATGAGTTCATAATACTTGGTCAGGACTAGCAATTGATCATGTTATGGCGAACTATCGATGAACCGCTGATGTTTGATCACAGGGCTCAGCTTGTCCACAACGGCCAGGCGCTCGGCCTCCGCCATCATTGACCACCACTAAAGTCAGCGAGTTGGGCGATCAAACGATTCGTACTCGACGTTTGAATCAAACCGTTGACCATCAGGGTCGACGTTTGTTGATCGGTCAGGGTCCCGTGGGCAACGCTGTGCAGTGCGGCGTGGATGTTGCCATTGTGGCTGCAAACATCGCAACTCTGTCAAATTTGAACATTTTGCCATGGATCCTTTCACCATAGGGGCTACCCAGAATCCACCCAATATGATCACCTTCAACGGGTGCAGCGCCCCATTTGAGGAAAGATGTTCTGCCTGGTCTCTACACAAGATTGAATAGATATCAATCAAAGACTGGACTAAGTATCAAGGATTGCTAATCGTCGCAAAGATGATTGACCATGGTTGCCAGCCACGATCACTCGAATCACACCTTGCTCATACCACAATCGAAGCGCGTTCTAAGGCCAACATGGGTATTGCCATCAACAAGGCCGTCAATGTGAACAAATGCAAGGCAAGCACTTTCAGGACACCCTTGAACGTGCTGAAGGGCATTCCAGAGGCTGTTTGCACCGTGGACATTGGTGGAGCTATTGCCTACATTGGCCAGGTTGTCGTTTTCCTCAATTTGATCATTGTGCATTGTGAAGACCTCATAAATGCGGATGTCCTGTGTGCTGCCGCTATTGCTGGCATCACAACTGGTGCTGAAGCCATTGCCCCCTATGGTGCCGCAGTACATGTTGGATGCGCCAAAGGCCACTTGTTGAAGACTCCCAAGGCAGTGGCCAAGATTAACGCACTCTGGACCGCCCCAACCTTGCCCTTGAACCGTCGTTTGGAAGAGGAGGAACCCACCCCACCATTGGAGGAAAGCCTGGCCAAGATCGCCCAGACCCGGGAGTTGGTGGCAGACCTCAACATCGACACATCAAATCGCGGAGAATCTCAGGTGGGCTGAGTTGATAGAGTGCATTTCTGTGTCAGTCCTCAGTACTTGCATGTTTCCTCAGATTCGCTCAATGTTTGGTGAATGGATATCAACTCCTATGTAATTGAGTCGTACAATACATAATTAGTACCGGTTTGCAAGCCATTTGTGTAGCATCTAGGAACATACATGTAGGCAGATGCATTTGATTTCACAAAGCTGGATATGCAAGAGCATAGTCAAACTTTGACCATGCTGCTACATGCACAGGCGCAGCCGTCCAAATATAACTTTCAATTTTGATATGACATTTATCACGTCGGTTCTTTTTTAATTCCCCAATACTTGTTCGGATGGTTGGTTGAGTCCATAAGATACCCTTTATCATTGTTTTCCCATCATAGTCAATCATTAATTGGCCATCATCGTCATCACCATCAACATCATGATCAACGTCATCGTCAAGTAGACTTTTTATAGTATCGTTGCTAATCCCTCGCCCCATAGTGAACCATTGATCAGCCATCATCAGCCATCATCATCGTCATCATGATGATGATCATCATCATCGTCCATAAGATACCCTTTAGTATCGTTTCTTTTTCCCATCATACTCAATCATTGATCAACCATCATCATCACCATCAACATCAAGACCAACGTCATCGTCCGTGAGATATTTGATACTAGTTTTGTTTCTTCTTTTCCTCCATCATCAACCATCATCCCACAGTGAACCATTGATCAGCCATCATCAGCCATTATCAGCCATCATCAGCCATCATCATCATCATCATCATCATCATCATCATCATCATCATCATCATCATCGCCGTCATAATCATAATCGTCCCAGTAGATTCCCTAAAGTATCGTTGTTGTTTTGATTTTATTTTAGTTCATCATTCATCAACTATCATCATCACCATCAACGTCATGATAAACGTCATCATCCATGAAATATTTTATGGCATTGTTTCTTCTTATCTCGCCATCGTTAACCATTGATCAGCCATCATCATCATCATCATCATCGTCGTCATCATCATCATCATCGTCATCATCATCATCATCATCATCATCATCATCATCATCATCATCATCATCATCATTATCATGATCGTCATCATCATCATCATCATCATCATCATCATCGTCCATTAGATACCGGTTGGTTTTTTGCAGCCCTTCACTGTTAATCATCGATCAACCAGAATTGTCACCATCAACATCATGATCAACGTCATAGCTCATGAGATGTTTGATAGTATTGTTTCTTACCCCCTCCCCCCATCATTAACCATTGATTAGCCGTCATCAGCATTATCATCATCATCATCATCATTATCATCGTCATCTTCGTTTGCATCATCATCGTCCAGTAGATACGCTATCGTATTGTTTCTTTTTAGCACTATTTAGTTGTTCATTGATCAGCCATGATCGACACCATCAACATCATGAGCAACGTCATCGTCCATGAGATATTTTATAATACTAGTTTTGTTTCTTCTTTTCCTCCCATAGTGAACCATTGATCAGCCATCATCAGCCATCATCGTCAACGTCATCATGATGATGATCATCATCATCCATAGGATACCCTTTATTATCGTTTTTCCCATCATAGTCAATCATTGATCAACCATCATCATCATCATCATCATCATCATCATCATCATCACCATCAACATCAAGACCAACGTCATCGTCCGTGAGATATTTGATACTAGTTTTGTTTCTTCTTTTCCTCCATCATCAGCCATCATCCCAGAGTGAACCATTGATCAGCCATCATCAGCCATCATCAGCCATCATCAACATCATCATCATCATCATCATCATCATCATCATCATCATCG
>VSDK01026450.1:145510-158049 GCA_009767595.1 Symbiodinium kawagutii | reverse complement strand
ACATCATCATCATCATCATCATCATCATCATCATCATCATCGTCGTCGTCGTCATCATCATCATCATCGTCATCGTCATCATCATCATCTTCCATTAGCTACGCCATAGTATTGTTGTTCCCATCATAGTCAGTCATTGATCAACCATCATCATCGCCATCAACATCATGATCAACATCATCGTTCATCAAATATTTCATACCATTTTTCTTTTCTATTTTGCGCCATAGTGAACCATCGATCAGCCATCATCATCATCATCATCGTCGTCGTCGTCGTCGTCGTCATCATCTTAGATAGTCATGACCTGGAGCTAGGCCAACATGGAGACCTTGTTGAACTTGATGAGTGGTGGTCTTGAGAAAGAGGCACCACGCGCAGCCTGGCCATTTCAGGAATGCTAGGCTCGGCTTGGGCCCCAATTAATTCAGATTGTCGGTCGCTTGAGCCATGCCCGGTGCAACTCAGCACAGCCTCCAAAGCGTTTCATTTATTTCACCACTGTGCAATCAAGTGCAGTCTAGGAAATACCTAAGAAGTATATCCTACGATGTTATGCATGGAAAATGGTTTTATGCGCAAAAAAAATGTAACTAAATGAATTTTAAACGACCATGCATCACGACTCTCAATGCAGTTAGAAGATACCCAAAATCAACAGTGTTTAAACGTGTTGTTTACCTACCAGTTCTGAATATATTTGGCATTGACCTGCTGCACGACACTCTCTGTGAAAAATCTGTCCAGACGGTGCCCAAGACTCTGGTTGTAGATTTTTGGAAATCCGAACATTTTCAACATGTTTAGCAGATGTTTATAGGATCAACCTGTGTATGCAATAGGGTGTTTCTTAACACCATATAAGCAACGACTTCTCCTTGCGTTATTCATTCCAAGTAAAGGGCTTACGCTATTTGTGTTCATTCTTCTCAGTAATCGTTAGCTGGTGAATTTGATGGGTCCGCCTTACCGAACGAGATCTATTCATGGTGGTACCCATATCAATTGCTTCTGTACATATGAGTCGTATGAGGTACAATTGAACAAGATACCTCACAATCACGTTGTCCGGTCCTAGTTATGTTTTAACTGAACAGGCCGGGTCCGCACTTCGAAGTATCGTCAGGAGATTTTGCATGAATAAAAGCGGCTGCTCATATGGTGGTTTCTCAAAACTGGAGACCCCCAAATCATCCAATATTATATAGTCACTTATAGTAATAAAAACCCAGTTTGAGAAACATCCATATGTTCAATATGGATGGATTTCAAACTCCGGTGGATTTACCCTTTGAAATGCTCAGTTTGGATGGATTCTGGGTAGCACTCTAGCAGCTCAGAATACTGCAGATCCAATCGTGGAAGATCCACATCAACGAACCTCCCATAGATGGCAAATCAGCCAATTATCTGTGAAATTGGGGCTTGTTAACAGCTGAATGAACCGCTTCTACAATCATTAAATGATTATCCAGCAGCAACTTAAAGATATTACCTTCTAATGTTGGTTGCTAGTCTGTATATATTTATTTGTTTAGGTCATACCAATATGGATTTACCACTACTGCATACCTGTTGGGCCGCGCTCACTTGTGTTGTTGGCATTGGCAAAGTCCAGCCACAACAACGACGACCAACGCGAGCTGGCCGATGTGCGTTGCTGCAAGCGGTAGGGGAGGTCCATTTCAGGTCCATATCCTGAGAAGGAGCTTGCCAAGCGAGACGGTTGGGAAGAACAGCTGTGCACAATGATTTTACAGCCATCATGAAGGATAAACAGCTCCATGGTTGATCATGGTAGTAAAGAGTTCATTAACAACTGTTTATCATTCTATCAAGAATGAACTATCAGCATGAAGGACGGTAAATGCCGGTGAAGTTCGAATGATGCTTTTCATAGTGGTTCATGCATTCATCATGGTTGACAGTGGCCGCTGGTTGCTCACGATTGCTAGTCGTTGGTAGATGGTTAATGACAATGAAATGGATGGTTTATGATGTTCGTGATGGTTGAGCATGGATGAGGTCATGGGTTCATGAACGTTGGTAGCACAATGTGAGGGATAACCACCAAAACAAGCACCGAGAAGACGGGTGACGCCATGGCTGACCCTGGAACAGAACCATCGTGAACTGGTAATGGCATGGGAAAGATTCAGCAGCTTTTGGTCGAAAAGTCCCGCAAGATGGTCATATAGTTCAGTTCCTCCCAGTCATAAACCCGCCTGCTCTACAAACGCTGTTGTGGTAGCAAGCCTTTTGGGTGGTCACCCTTATAATCACGCAAACATATTTTTCTTCGTTAAGTGTGATCTTCGTGCGGCCCCCGATGTTTTAACGTCAACCGCAGCCAGCATCAGCTCGCCATACAACAAGCAACCACGAGGATGATCAACAACAAGCTCCTGAAGTTGGCGCCCTACGATCCTTAGGATAACCAGGAGAACGCGCCAGAAGAGCAACCCAGAAACGAGCCATGGTGTTGGCATGTTTTCGAACATTTACCTATGAAAATTGTCTTGTTTTGTTGGTATGTATACCAACAGCATGGAGCATGCCCGGGTACTGTGGTATAGGCCAGCGCTGTTGGCACATGTTGGCGTAGCCAAGCTTACCTGGCTTACTTGTTTCACTATGGCAGCCACAGTTCATCCTGGAATCCGGAAAATCCGCAAAACCTGTGGTCCATATAGATGATCAATGATATATGATGAACATTGCGCAATAATGAATGATATATGGTTGATGATATATTCATACAGGGTCCATACCACAATACTTCATGAATATACGGGATCTATAGATACTGACCCTTTGGAATTTGCATAAGTTTGGTATATCAACAGTTGGTTAGGCACGATTGTCCATGGCAGCAACCATCCGATGAATGCCACGGCTTTGTCCCTGGCACTGAATCGCAGCAGTTACCGATTTGTGGCACCAGCACACTGCTTCGCAGACCAAGAGGGACAGCTGCATCCATGGATGAGGGCAAGACCATTTACCAATACCATGGGTGCAAGAGTGGAATGTGGTATTTTTGTACTCACGTGTGAACTTTACCTTAAATGGATTTGTCCTCCTGGAGTTCCAACCGAAGGAAGTTTGGAAGTCCGGACGTCCGACAGATCGAAAGTTGCTGCAGTCAGTCAGTTAGTCAGATCAGGGAGATAGTTACACGGGTGCGAAATGAACGATAGAAAATGCGCGAAATGCTGTGTTTTACAATGTTTTGTGGCCTGGGATGCGTCAGAAGGTAAGCTCTGTAAAACGGCGGGTGCGACTTGGGACATGGATCGGCAAGAATTGCACCTCGCCTAGGCGAAACGCGCATTTGGAAGTGAAAATCGTTCACAAATCAACGTTGCCACGCAAATTTAGGAAGATGCCATGGCCATGTCGAAAAATTGCACCTGGCCTCGGCAAAACGCACCTTTGGAAGTGAAAACCATTAAAAACTGACATGTTCGCGGACATTTTGGAAGATGTGATGTCGAAAATTGCACCTCGCCTAGGCGAAACGCACATCTGGAAGTGAAAATCGTAAAAGATTGTCGGCCACGGGACACTTTTGGCAGGTGAGATGTTGAGAAAGTGTACGGCGCTGTGGTGAAACGTGCATTTTCAACATGTTATGACGTTAACAACATGAAAAATCTTTAAATTTCTCGAAGCCTGAGCCCCTTTTGAAAAGTTGCACGGCGCTGTGGCGAAACGTGCATTTGGGAGAGATGTCTTTGGAAAAACTCCACGACAGCGTCGTTTTTCAAAATGAGATGTTGGAAGTCTAAAAATTGTGGCTTTCGGGCATTTGGGGATGAAAGCTTTTAAAAACTCGCACGATTGCGTCCCTTTGGAAGATCTGATGGACAATGGGCAAAAGGAAGCCACCCCAAGGACAGTTGGAACTTTTTGATGAAGGTGAAATCCAAACCTTGTTCTTCAGAAGGGGTGGTAAATTTCAGCCAGGAATGGCTTTAGAAAAAGATCAGCTGAAGCGGATGTCAGATGCGCCAGCTTTGCAGCTGCATCAATCTGCAGCATCTTCTTCAAGCTTGTGATAGGTTACTGCTTGTAAAAGGCAACCAGCCTGGACAAGGCTAAGCTGCAGAGTTTGAGCAAAATTTCAGGCAGGAAAAAAGGAACCAACTGAAGCAGGGCCAGTGCAAGTTGTGTTGACAGTCACCCCGCACGGTTGCCTTAATTGACACACATGTAAATGAATATGTTTACACATGTAAAAATATTTTATTCATATATGTAAAAATACCAATGAATATGTATGTGTATATGTTTAAATACATATTTCAATATCTATCTATTTTCATTTACATACATACAATTTTTTCAATACATAAATATAAATATATACATATATATGTATATATTGCTTAACACATACTTTAAAAAATGAAAAAATGTTGAAACATGAATTTAAAAATACATTTATGTCAAAGTCATGAAAGTCAGAAGGCTTCTGAAAAAAATCAGAGACCGGAAACTAAGGCTTCTGAATTTTTCAAAAACCACAAGCCTTAATTTAGGGCTGGCAGCCTCCAATTTAGGGCTTCAAATTTTCATGGTTCAAAACAGGGCTTCTCGGAAGCTAAGGGAACTTTTGTTCCTTCAAGCAATTGCGCGAAACGGTGGTTGTTCGCTTCCCATGCATGCGCATATCATATCCGCACAGTGCGGTGCTGACCTCTCGAACCCAAACTTTGACCATTTGCATTTCAGAAGACCGCCAGAGAAGTGTCGAATCCGTTCTGGTGCAAGTTGGAGTCAGAGGCAGAGGCGCTCACGACTTTGCTGATGTCTATTTGTGGCACCACTTTTGTTGCCTTTTGTTGCCCTTGGCACGTCTGCTGGGGCTGGGATCAGGTGGAACAGTCTGAGGAAAAGTGGTTAGTGGTAGTACACCAGGGGAACAAAGTTGTGACCCATAGCCATATCGGCCAGCGACAAAAAATTCCCATGGGCGAAAATAGGAACAGCGCAGAAAACCATAAAAATGTTTGCGTGAAAAAATGCAAGTCTTATAGGGTTCTTCCAAGTGCAGCGCAAGAATAGCGTGGGAAATGCGAAGTGGGAAATCTTGCCATATTTCCTTAACAAGTGCATTGGGGAGGTAGAAGCCCTTTGGAGAAAGCAGAAGGATAGCAGGGGATTCCATGGAAAACATGTGGAAAAACAGCTTGCAGCGGAGACGGATCCAGACCCGCAGAGTTAGATAGAAATCATCACCGTTATCTTGATTATCATTTTCATCATCGCCCATCATCGATCAATCATCATTCATCAAATCATTACCCAAAGATCATCATCACTTGTTCTCTTCATCATCGTCATCATCATCATCGTCATCATCATCATCATCATCATCATCATCGTCATCATCACCATCACATCAGCTCGCGTAACCCTCTCTTCCTATAGGTGTCCTGTTGTGGAAATTTCCGCAATCGTCCTGTTCGAAAGCGCCTGCTGTTTGACTACTGGGATTTCATGCTCAGAACACCGCTATGATTAATTGATAGTAAGTCACCAAGTACAAGGGAAAACCAATAATTCTCCTTTGACAGCTGGATCTATTATGATGCCAAAATGTTCACCCGGAATGAAAATCAAAAAACCATTGAACATCAATTCCACACCCGCACGCTACTCAGCTGATGTTTCTTTCACGAACGGACTAGGCATGCTGTCCCCTTGATGCAAGTTGCGGCCGGCATGCTAGGTGAAGGTTAGGGTGAATGTCCTAGAATCTCTCCAGCTGGCAGTTCCGGTGAAAAAGTTCAGGAACATCAACAACATTGTTAACAATTTCCTGGTAAACAGGACTCGACATAGACTTGATACCGACGAAAAAAAAAAACAGAATTCGTAGCAATGACACTGCTTGGCTATCCCCCAGCACTACGATTGATCAGAGGCAAGGTCTTGTTGCACTCACCATTGGGATGCTGAGGACACATGTGCTCCTTACTAAGCCAAGGGCAGATACGACGGGGTCCCGGTCTCTGGTCACCCACGGTTTCATCATGTTCCTATACTTGTTCATTGGCTGTGGTTGGTTGGGCGACTTGTAAGTATATGTACCTACGCTAACCGTGGTTAAACATGAATCATCATTACTTCTCGCTATAGCTTTTGGGCTCAGCAAATGTTGTGGGGCCATACACCATCGTGTCTATGCGGTGTGTGTAGAACCCTACTGCGGGTTTTCCAGTTGATCCGGCTGGGAGCCCCGAGCCAAGAGTTTAGCGAGTTCGCGCTGCGTGGGATTCGGCTGCTGGAATCCGAATTGCGCGACGAGGTTGGTCGTAGGGGGTTCTCTGACGCCCCCTACACGTTGGTGGCTCCTCCACCGACAGTGGATTTCGGGAGAGTGGAACTCTCCCAGCCTCCTCCTGAGGGTGCGTCTGCCAGCGCATCTACTCAGGCCAACTCGACAGAGCCTCCAGCTGCGGAAAGAGAAGAGAAGAGGGCAGTGGTAAAGGAGGAGCGAAAGAGCTCTGAGGAAAAGAGTAAGCCTTCGGATCCCAAGCAAGCGCAACCAGTGGAAGTGGACAAGCCTGAGGATAAGGGAGAAGAGAGTCCTCCCAAAGCTACTCCAAAGTCATCGCAAGGTCGTCAAGAGAGGAATTCCAGAGCGACTTCAAAGAGGTCCCGGTCCAGGAGGAGACGCAAAGAGAAGAAGAGGAGAAGATCGTCAAGTGAGGAAGATCATCGAAGGGAGAAAGCTTCTCCTAGTAAAAAGAGCGAGCGAGGAAAAGAGAAAAAGCAGAGGTGCGAAAAACCTCCAGAGCCTGAAGGTCCTCCTCCGGCTCATATCCGCCCCCGGTTCCCTGTGGAGCCGTCAAGTGCCCCACCTGGCCTTCATAGGCTCCCTCCGAGGCCTGGTCCTGGGTCTCGCTGGACTGGACCCGTCCCCCATTCCAGCCACCCGAGGTGGAACTCGGGAACGAACAAAGGCATCACAAAGCGTGCCAAGCAAGAAATTTACAACCACAAGCGGTACCGCTGAGACTGCTCACGGGAGCTAGATGGCTCCCAAAGCAAAGGCAAAGGCAAAAGCAAAAGCCGGCCCGAAGGCCAAAGCCAAAGCCGGTCCCAAAGCCAAGGCAAAGGCCCGTGCAAGAGGGGTCCTAGCTATGGCTAAGGCAGTTGCAAAAGCAAAAGCTGCCCTCCGTCGTCCTGCTCGAGCGGTTCCCCCTCCAGTGGTTGGTCCTGGGAAGACTTTGCAATCCTTATCCGTTGCAGAGCTCGGAGGATTGAACGTGATCTTGCTCAAGAAGGCCATCTACTATAGCCGTGAAGTGGACATGGTTGTGAGCGTGAAGAACGTTAAATTGGAGGGTGGACAGGTTTACCTCTTGGGTGAAGGACGAGGGACAAAGGATGATGGTGTGCTGAGGATGCTGTCAGGAAGAGATGACAGGAAGGTGGTCCTACATGTTTGTGGACCACACTGCGATGCCGCACTTACGGATGAAAACTTATTCCATGTTTCGGAGTATGAAGAGGTGGACCCCCGTGCCGACCCATGGTTCACCAATGCAGAGAAAGTCGCCGTGGAGATCCCCGAGGAAGTGGATGAGTTGCAGAGGCTGAGAGATAAGGCAGCAGCTGCAGGGGCTACACCACGTGACGGGAGTAAGGAAACTCCCAAGACGAAGAAGAAAGAGAAGAAGAAGAAAGACAAGAAAGAAGACAAAGCAAAGGAGGCTGAGGCAGATGAAGTCACTGGAGAGGATTTGGAGCTTGGTCAAGTAAAGTTGGCCGTACTGTTCAAAGGGAGTGGGCTCGATCCTGACCCCAAGGTTAGAGGAGCCATCACCAAGAAGGCCAGAAAGAATGGAAAGAAGAAGAAGAAAAAGAAAAAGAGTAGTGGCAGTAGTGGCCACAGTGAATCGTCGTCTTCCAGTTCCTCGAGTACTGGCTTGGAGGGCAATGCCGCCCTGTTTGACAATGAGAGGAAGCTTCGTCAAATCCATCGGAAGTTTCCTGGTGTTCTAGCCGGGACAGCGCTGAGTGAGGCCCGTCGAAGCTTGCTTACTACAGCTGGAACTTTGTGGGACGTGGATCGTGGCCGGTTGCCGCCGTTGTTCACCCAGTACGTCCGTGTTCAGCTGGGTAGTAGCATGGCTCCAGCTATGCTGCAAGAAAGCCTCACGATTGCCCAAGCTCTTGACAGCGTGCTCCAAGGGCATGTTGCAGGAGCCTGTGACATGCTCTGTCAGAGGCTCAAGTCCCTGGAGAGCACCTGCCGGGGTGCCCACTGGTCGGTGGGGCGCCAGATGGAGCTAGTGAGAAGTGAGGCGACCGCTATGGCAGATGAAGCAGAAACCACTGAGGCCTACAAGCGTGCGAGGGAGGAGGATAAGCTGAGGAACCTCGTCGGGAAAGGAGCTTCAGGGAAGACAGACGGTTACACCCCAAAAGGAAAGAAGGGTAAAGACAGCAAAGGTGGAAGCAAGGGCAAAGCTGAAGATTCTGGACGTGGAAAGCAAGGAGACGGAAGGAAAGATGAAAAAGATAGATGGCAGAAGAAATGAGTGAGGATGAGCGCCCAGAAGATTTAGCATTGCCCAGAGAAACCCACCTTGCTGTAGAAAGGAAGAGAGAGGTTGATGAGAAAAGAGAAGAAAGGGAGCAAGAACCTCCCATTAGACCTTCAAAGGACAGTAGATGCTCTGAAAAGATGAGGGAAGATGACAGGAGTAGAAAGAGGCAAAGGGATCGAAGCAAGGGAGAAGAAGTGGCAGCTTCTATCTCTCCCAATGAAGTCAATGAACTCATAGAGGAGGCAAAGTCAGCAGCAGAACGTTTCACGGGAGTCGTTTCTGACTCCCAATCCATGTCTCACCGTACAGTTGCCCAAGTGATGGAAGCGAGTTTGAAGGAAGTGCAGCCTGAACCTTCACTTGCCAAGTTAGGAGGTGTCATCCATCGCATCCTGATGATGATTGAAAATTCCATTCCATGCAGGCCGCAGCCCAAGGCTGGATCTATGGATATCTTTCCATTGCCGGCTCCAGTTTGTGATGGTGACACCACCTCAAGCGTTTTCTTTCTCCAGGCCCTGGTCTCAAGTTTGAACTCATTGAACGGCCAGGGAATGCAAGGATCAAGTTCTCCCTCTTCACGCAGGGTGCTAAAAAGACTGTCAGCTGTCCTTGATCGCTCAGAGTTGTTGCACACGGTTATCCCCCCAATCAACTTCGATGAGCTGTTCAAAACCAAAGGGGTTGACTACATGGGTGAAGAGATTCGGCTAGCTCGAAAGATCTCATGGGAGGAGATTAGGCACTCCCTCCCAAATCAGGTTGGAATGTTGGATGTTAGAGACTTCTGTGATGGGGGTGTTCTTCACTACATTGACAATTTTCCTTCTTACGTGGTACCCGAAGATGAGATGAGCATTGGTCGAACACCGGATGTCATGATTAAAGAGGGGGATTGGCCAGCGGTTGCAAAAGGTTTGTTGGATTCGGGAGTTTGCACCTTACTCCCAGTTTCTAAACTTTACCATGTCAAAGGTAAACCACTGTTGAGCGGCTTCTTCTCCGTCTCCAAGCAAGAGTATGTGGGTTCCACTGAAGTATGCCGATTGATCATGAACCTCAAGCCGTTAAATTCCTTGTGCAGATCATTGGCAGGGGATACAGGGACTTTACCAGCTGTGCATACGATGGGGGCAATGTATCTGGCTGACAACGAGTTGCTTTGCATAAACTCGGAAGATATTCGCTGCTTCTTTTATTTATTCAAACTGCCTGAGAGCTGGTGGGGTTTCCTTGCTTTTGGTCGCCGTGTGCCTGATGAGCTTATCCCTGATGGCTTTCCTCAAGAACCGGCCTACCTTTGTAGCAGAGTGTTACCTATGGGTTTTGTAAACTCGGTAGGCATAGCTCAAGCTATACATCGACGGGTGGTACGGTTATCTATGGGCAGTTTCCCCAATGGTCTGGGAGCTGAATGCGAAGTTCGGAGAGACAGATTTTTTCCTCAGGGTCATCATCTGTTTCGCATTTATCTGGACAACTTCGACGAGTTGGCCAAAGTTGACCGTTCACTTGCAGACATTATTCGGGGAACCCCCTCGGAGGTAGTGACCCACCTAAGACAAAGCTATTCGGCTTCAGGATTGCCCAGACATCCAAAGAAAGCCGTGGAGAACGAGTTCCAAGCAGAGATTCAAGGTGCCTGGTTCGACGGGATCCTGGGTACTTGCAGTGCCAAACCCACCAAGATTGTGAAGTATCTTGCCTTAGCCTTAGAGTTGGTGGCTCGTGGGTCAGCGACCCAACGTGAGCTCCAAGTGGTTGGAGGAGGCCTACCCTGACCCTCCGAAATTAGTAAATTTAGGTATCGGCCAAATTTACGTAAATCATAAAATTTACGTAAATTTTTCCTTGATTTTGCAAAAAATGTAAATTTAGGTCGACAGGCAAAAGTGTATACAGTTTTGTTTTTGGAGAACCAAAACTGTATACACTTTTTTGTTGCCAAAACAAAAGTGTATACAGTTTTGGTTTTGGTACGAAGCAAAAGTGTATACAGTTTTGGGGGCCAAAACAAAAGTGTATGCACTTTTGGTTGTCGACCAAACAAAAGTGTATACACTTTTGTTGTGTACAATTTTTTAACATCTAAAAAATGACTTGTTCTGATTGTTTTTTCATTTTGTTGTTTGAAAATAATGTCTGGATCATTTATTGTTCAATTGCCATGTTTGAAGAAAGGTAATTATTTGTTTGGATTTTAGATTGATTTGAAATGTAAGAAACAAATTGGTTTCAAGTAAGAAGGCACTGAAACACAAACAAATCTGAAGCAAATTGAATTTGAAATGCTCAAGTAAAACAGGTCATGTGCACTGCTGAAGTAAGAAAAGTTTTGCAAAGGTGACTTCCCAGGGTAGCATGGACACGCAATTAAATTTCCATTGTAAGCAGCATTGAAACCATGGTATTGTTAAGATCTTTGACTTTGATCTAAAATAATTTGGGTCAAAAGAAATAGTCATTGAAGATAGCATTAACCAAACACTTAAATTGCCATTGTTCATTTATACCTTGACGCAATGATTTTCATGATTAGTGGGGATGAGAATTTCAGATGTTGATCCATTATTTCTTTTTCATACAAAGATGTGGGTTGGTAATGAAACATTTACTTGAGATGTTGTTCTGAAATTTTTGGTTTTTGTATATGGTTTTCTTTGTGTGCAAATGAAAACCGAAAAAAACATGTTTCAAAACTATGGTTGCTGGCTTTTAGATGCTGCAAGGAATTTAACCGCTATTTTATTGACATGTTGTTTTCTGTCCATTATTTGTTAAAAAGATTTTCTTGTGACATGTTGATATATATATATATATATTTGTGAGCTTTTGTCTTTTGTATTTGAACTTAGTTTCAAATTCGTTCTTGTTAGTTTTTGCCCCCAACTTTTCTTGAGCTGCCTCCTGCTGTGTAAAAACAACTACTCTTGAAAGTATTGGTTGGATTTTTGGAAAACACGCCTGTGAATAGGCATAATCAATACTACTCATGAATGATTTCGTGAACCGTTTTTATTCAGCGCCAATATTATTACACGTAGAGCAAAAAGGCCATGTTGATACCGCAATTGCAACACATAGCAAATCAAAACTCGGAAATCTTCAACGCAATAGTTTAAAGCAAATATTGTAGCGCTTGATAAGCGTGTTTTTTTAACATCAACATTTTTTGGCAAACTAACCACCAATAGCTGTATTCAAAATATGACATCACAATGAATCATACCTGTCTCTTCCTGGGTTTGAGAGTCCCACAGTTTTATCATCTTCCGATTTTCTCCATTGTGTTAGAAGAGCCTCTGGTAGATACCAATATTTGATGGGAATTTCCATTGAAAGCAACACGAAAACAACAACAGCCCCCAGTGGGGACTAGTAGGCTAGTAGGCTAGCAGACTACAAGACTTGTAGACTAGTAGTGGGCCAGTACAAGACTAATAGACTAGTAGACTCAAAGCCTAGTAGACTATCAGACTGGTAGACTTGTAGGCTGATAGTAAGGCAGTAGAGTGTTAGTCGACTTGTAGACTAGTAGACTCGTAGACTAATCGACGGATGAAGTGGAAGACCAGTAGACTTGTAGACTAGTAGCGCGCCTGTAGAGTACTAGAACCCTAGTAGTTAGTAGACTAGTAGACTCTTAAACTATCAGACAAGTAGATTTGTAGACTAGTAGTAGGCCAGTAGAATATTACTAGATTAGTAGGCTAGTAGCAAGCCAAAAATGTACTAGTAGACCCGTACACTAGTAGACTAGGAGACTAATAGACTAGACTACTTGTAGGGCAATAGAATTTTAGTACACTAGTAATTAGACTAGTAGTAGGCCAGGAAAGAACAAGTAGACCACTAGACAAGTAGTAGGCCAGTAGAATACTAGTAGATCAGAAGGCTATCAAACTAGTAAACCTGTAGACCAGTAGACAAGTAGACTATTAGAATATTAGCGGGCCAGTAGTAGAACCACTA
>VSDK01026450.1:130103-143771 GCA_009767595.1 Symbiodinium kawagutii | reverse complement strand
CTACTACTACTACTACTACTACTACTGGATTACTATTCTACTGCTACTCTGCTACTACTCTACGACTATTCTACTACTACTCTACTTCTACTCTTTTGGCCTACTACTACTCTACTTTTCTTCTTTTGGCCTCCTTCTTGTCTACAAGTGTACTAGTCTGATACTCTACTAGTTTGTGAGTATTCTACTGATGGCCTACTCATATTCTACTAGTCTACCAGTCTACAGGTCTACTAGTTTCAAAAAATATGGTACAGCAAACATAAATGACAAGTGCGCCAGCAATAAATTACAAATAGATCACAAGTGAGGCAGAAGTAAATGACAAAAAATCACAAATGAACCCTCAATAATTCACAAGTGAGTCTTTAATCAGTCAAAAGTAAACCACAAGTATAACACAAGTAAATCAAAAAATGCATTTCAATTAAATTAGGAGTAGACAGCAAGTAAAGCACAAGTAAAGGTGTAAATTGAAACTATGTTACAAACAGATCAAAAATAACTTTAGAGTAAATCACAAGTAAATGACAAGTGTTCTCATGCATCTGACTGGCAGGAGCCTTGATAGATATATACAATGTCAATATTCTTTTTGCATAATCGAATTTGCAATAAGAAAACAAACTCAATAAGTATGGCAATAGTGGCTATACTTTCCTGCAATGGAAGCTCCAAGCAAATATTGCTGTGATTCAAAGCCTGGATTCTAGACCCGCTTAAAACACAAAATATGGTAAATGGCAATATTTCACAACCACTTGCGATTACGAGCGCGTCCCCACTGCGAGCCGTTCTGCACCTCATGAAAGAAAATGTGTTCCAATGGAAATCATATAACATCGGTATGTGCAATTTTTGGAAAGATGTTAAAAATGATTGGAAAAACAACAAAACCTCGTGACATTCCAAGGAAGAAAAAATCAGTTTTGTTAGTCACAATGTCATATTTATCAGTGACATAGTGACAAAATATTTGTGTTTGATTCAGAAAACACGGGTCAAACCAAACATCTAATTTGACCAAGGTAGCCACCATTGACAGTGATAGGATTCATTTTTGGATGATTATTTTCAAGAGTTCTGATCTCAGAAGTATAAGTTTTTTCATGGTATCAATGTAGCCGTTTTGAATTCTATTTCACTAAATAGTATTGATGTTGCATAAGAGCAGGTACACAAGATCAATCACGACTAATATTTATTGGGCCTACTCCTGGTAACACAGGGATTTGTTTTGCAATGCATGCGCTTAATGTGCTTATAATGTCGAATACTGTCATTCTTTCAAAACCAGCTTTCACTGACAACATGTCTCTTTTTAGTTAAACCAAACACACTGACAACCTTTTTTAATAAAGCCAAGAAGTGTTTGCTATGCGTGACCTATTAACTTGGGACACATCGCCCTTAAACTCGATTCAACATTTGTTTAAATTGTGCCCACCATGGCGTATTCAAATGAGCGTTATTTGAAGATGGTCTATCTTCTTGTGGTTATTTCAATTATGCATCTGAACGGTTTGTCGAATTTCAACTTACCTGGTTATAGCGTATTTCGAGGGGCCAAGAACCAAAAGAACAAAAAACGCCAAAAAACAAATACTTGCAGAATGTTGACCGGACTTCTTCAGCCCTTCTCTCCTTCCACAGAAATATTTGTTGGTTTTGTTTTTTTCGCTTTGGCTTTTGAAATTTAGCAAACTTGAAGAACACATTGTGGAACGTGCAAAAAAACATAATGTAAGCAGAAATCAAATAACATAAAGCCAACAGGTACCATAGCAACAACATAATCAATTGTAACAGATCAAGTCAAAGAATAATACAAAACAGAAAAACCAAAAACAATAAACATTTCCCAAGCAGTGAACAAATATCATAAGATCAGCAACAAAGATTTTTTTGGGGAATATCATTCAGTCAAAAAAGTATAAAGATAAAACAGGAAGTAAATTTAATGCAGCAAAGTATTTGCAGGAAATGCAAACAAACAAATAAATGTTTTCATTATTTGTTTCCAAGGATTATTCACACACATATGATCTAAAAGACCTTTCAAAAGCATCAAACATAAACACAGTGGTCTTTTTTATTTACAAAAGCCAGTCTCCCATAAATTACATGAAACATCAATTTGCAACATAATTCATTAACCCATTGTTTTTTGGGCTAAGATTGCTTAAAAATGCATTCAAAAAATGTCTTCAATTACATTGTTCTTGATCAAGAAAAATCAAAAAAAACAACAAAAATAACTCAAAAAATGATCAAAAAAAAGAGCCAAAAAATTTAGGTATTACCTAAAAAAAATTAGGTATTACTTAAAAAAATTAGGTATTACCTAAAAAAAATTTAGGTATTACCTAAATTTTAGGTAATACCTAAAAAATTTAGGTAATACCTAAAAAATTTAGGTAATACCTAAAAATTTACGTAAATTTTGGTACCTAAATCGAAAAATTTACGTAAATTCTAGGTTACCTAAATTTACTAATTTCGGAGGGTCAGGGTAGTTTACACTGCCATGTTTCGCCGACCCCTTCTCTCGGGATTGAATGCGTTGTGGCGTGCCATTGTGGATAGGTCTGATCATCCTTCGCGGCGTGTCCCGTTACCCTTAGCTGTTTCTAGGGAACTGGTGAGGTTTGTCGGTCTCTCTCCCCTTGCATTTGTGGATTTCCGTTCCAGTATTGATGGTGCTGTGACTGCTTCGGATGCGTCGACAACTGGTGGTGGGGTATGTGTAGCAAGAGGGCTCAGTCCTTATGGTCAAGCCGCAACCCTGGGAGAAGTTCGTGGTGATGTCCCAGAGCCCCATGATTTTTGCCAAATCCTGAGTGTGGGGCTGTTCGACGGGGTCTCAGGTTTGCGTATTGCGTTAGACGCTTTGGGTCTTCCTATTGCAGGGCATATTAGCATTGAATCCAACGAGCACGCCAATCGTGTGGTTGAAAGTTTTTTCCCTGATGTGATCACGGTTAAGGACATCCGCGACGTTGGGGAGGCTGAGGTGCTTCAATGGTCGACTCAGTTTACAGGAGTGGGCATCGTGGTTATTGGAGGAGGGCCTCCCTGCCAGGGAGTTTCTGGCTTAAACTATGACAAAAAAGGCGCCTTAAGGGATGCCAGAAGTGTCTTGTTCAAGGAGGTTCCTCGAATTTCTCAGCTGTTCAAAAAGTTTTTTCCCTGGGCCCAAATCCATGACTTGATTGAGAACGTGGCTTCAATGAGTGCGGAAGATTGCCAAACTATGTGTGAAGAGTTTGAAAACTTTCCTTGGTATATTGACGCCCATCAAGTTTCTCTTTGTCACCGTCCTCGTCTGTACTGGATTAGTTGGGAGCTTTTACCCAACGAGGGTGTGGAAATCATCTCAGGTTCTGATGGCAGGCTACCTATTCCCGGGGAGGTTCAGTTGAAGGCACAAGTTGATCCTAGAAGGTATTTGGAGGCAGGTTGGTCACTTCCGGAGGGCCGTGTGTTACCCACCTTTACTACTGCCAGGCCCAGTCCAGTCCCCTTGAGGCGTCCTGCAGGGCTGGCTACTTGTTCCCCGGAGGAACGAACCAGGTGGGAACAGGACCTACATAGATTTCCTCCTTATCAATATAGGAGCAACAATTGCCTTCACCATCGCACTCTACCCCCTCGAGTTCCGAACATTCGCGAACGGGAGGCCATCATGGGGTTTCCCATTGGTTTCACAAAGCAATGTTTTCCTAAAGCTCAACATGGTACTGATGCTCACAATGATTGCCGCCTTTCATTAGTGGGCAATTCGTGGTCGGTGCCCATCATTGCATGGCTTTTGAGCAATTTGTTTCACGTTTTGGGTTTGTGCCCACGGTTTTCTCCACAATATATCGTGGACCAACTCGCCCCTGGGAGTGCGTGTTCTTTGCAGAGTCTTTTGCTCCGACCTCCTCTTCACCAACAAACCACCACTGTTCCTCTGTCTTCGCTGTTGGTTAAGAAACTTTCTGGATTGGTTTCTTTGAAGGGGGAAGATTTGATGCTTCAAGCGCAAGGTGATGTCCCAGTAAAATTCCATCGATTAAGATCATCTATTCCGGCAAGCCTTTGGCGTTGGCGCACTGTTTCGGGATGGCAATGGACAGGCTCTGGGGATCATATCAACGTGTTAGAACTAAGAGCTGCTTTTACCACTATAAAGTGGCGGGCTTTGCAACAGAAGCAGGTCAATGTACGATTCATTCATCTTCTAGATTCCCAAGTTGTACTCCATGCGCTTGCGCGTGGACGATCTTCATCACGAAAAATGCGACGGACTTTGATGCGACTTTCTTCTTATCTTTTGGCGTGCGGGTTACATCCCATTTGGGGATATGTTGATACAAAGCAAAACCCTGCGGACAAACCGTCCCGCAGGGGTGTCAAGAAAAAATGGGTAAGAAAATAGCCGTTCCGGAACCCCGCACAAAAGAAGAAAGAAAGAAAGTTCGCAAAACCTTGGGTACTTTGAAGAGTTTGACCGTTCAGCCCATTACCAAGAAGCGCTATGAAGCCAGCCTACAACAGTTTTTCAACTTTTTAAAACACGAGCAATTGGAGTTGCCTAAGAAGAGAGATCACATGGATCATTTAGTTGCCGATTACCTTGAACATCTTTGGGCAGAAGGTGAAGGACGAGCATCCGCAAGCACTTTTTTGGCTGCTTTGCAAGATTTTGACCCCAAACTCAAAGGTTGTCTTCAGAATTCATGGCGGTTGATGCGAACCTGGACAACCCACGAAGTTCCGAACCGAGCTCCACCTTTGACTGAAAACATTTTAAGAGCCATGATTGGCTGGAGTTTTCTCAATGACCAGCCCATGTTTGGACTGAGTCTAATGGTAGGTTTTTATGGACTTTTACGAACAGGGGAGTTACTTTCACTTCAAGCATGGCAATTTCATCTTACTTCTAACTCCCAACCTGCCGTAGTCAATCTAGGACTCACCAAAAGTGGCAAGCGTCAAGGTGCTGCTGAAAGCATCACCTTGACAGAAAAACCAGTTTTAAATATGTTGTGGGCTTGGAAGAATTCCGTCCCCCCACATACATTTTTAACTAGTAAGCCACATGTTTGGAGAAAGATGTTTTCAGACTGTTTAGCAGCGATTAAGGTCGAACCATTCGAATTTAGACCATATTCGCTACGAAGAGGTGGAGCCACCCATCTGTTTGTAAGGTGTGGCAATTTAGACCGAGTGCTCCTTCTTGGCAGGTGGACTGCCTTGAAAACTGCAAAGATTTATCTTAACTCCGGTCTTGCAATGTTAGCAGACATTCAAGTTTCGCCCCGTCTTTTGAAACCGTTTCACCTTGTTTTTCACAATACTATTTCCTCTACCCAAAAGCTTGAGCAAACGCTTCAGAAGCGTAGGGCTGGGGGACGTGGAAAGAGAGTAAAAGGGAAGGTTGGGAAGGGCTACTGTGTCTAAAAAAAGGTCAAGTTGACCTTAACACCAGTTTTCTGGATACCTTTTAAGTGTTCGAGGCCTAGATGTTCCCGGCTTGGCGGGACTCTAGGGGACACTAGGGGGGTACTCAACTTTTCCGGTTTGGCGGAAAGGTTGATGCCGTGCACCCACAGAAATGTCAAAGAAGTGAATGTGTCACTTCAAAGGTATCCCTGTTCCATTTTATTTTCTTTAATTGACAAAATCGGCCTGCATAGCAGAGAAGAAAAATGATGAGTGAGTGTTTGTACCTACGCTAACCGTGGTTAAACATGAATCATCATTACTTCTCGCTATAGCTTTTTAAGTGTTCGAGGCCTAGTTGTTCCCGGCTTGGCGGGACTCTAGGGGACACTAGGGGGGTACTCAACTTTTCCGGCTTGGCGGAAAGGTTGTTGCCGCGCACCCTAATGAAACCAAAAGAAGTGGAAGTGTCACTTCTAAGGTATCCTCGTTGCAATTTACTTTCTTTAATTGACAAAATCGGCCTGCATAGCAGAGAAGAAAAATGATGAGTGAGTGTATATATATATGTCTATCTGTATATCTATACTATATATATATATATATATATTATATTTTTTATATTTGTATTTATTCTATATATACATATACATAAATAATATATATATATATATAGAGGCTCAACCAGAAAATTTTGTTGGGAAGTCTCCCCTGATGGTGATTCGTTACATGTTTCAATCATAGCCAGGTCATCACAGAGGGGCTGAGGATATACCCATACATTAATTTGGTTGGTGGTTTTAATTTCTAACGAATTGTTGGTACGTTGGTTGACCAATGTTTTCAAAAGGGTTGAAACCACTAATCAGTATTGATGAACAATTCAATGTTCTTTATGATCAAAATATCGTGGAGAACGTGGCGACCCCGTCCTTCCCCACTTGCCCATTGACCAACCAGTCGATCGATCGGCGTATAAGTATGGTCATCAATGATGGGTGTAATTTAGTTATCATTCAAACACATGTTTGGGAAATGGCGCTGCGGTGCCATGATTATTCAATAATAAGTGGCTAATAGCGGTCAATTAAAGTCGAGAAGACTTTGACACATGTTTATAGTATCGGACCCCGACATTTGGAATATGAAATCAATGAAATTTCTTACGTACGTGAGACTTAGGCAGCTAATCCTCTAAATTCTAACTGCTGATGGCAGATAGAATACGACCTTGCTGTTGACCAATTTGCAGATAGAATACGACATCATTAGAAACATATATGTTATGTTATGGAAGATGTTCAAGTAAGATGACATCATAAACCATCAGATGAAAAGCAGATAGAATATGAAATATGTTCAAAACATTATTGTACTATATCAAACCATATTCACATGTATTGAGCATTTCTATGTAACTGATAATCTAATGATTCCGATGACTTCCATTAATGTGTATGATAATGTTATATTCGGTTAAATCAAATATTGCAATGATAACAGAACCATATTCTATCTGCTGTTCATGTGGTACGTCTAGAGAGTTTTGGCCATCTTCCCCCACAGTACTGTTTGTATTTGGTTCATTCGGAATACATTTATTGATTCAGAAGTTATGATCTGACAAGATAACTGTACAGTATTATTTTATTTGATCATGTGATTGCTTGATATGGTATTGCTTCATCACGAATAACTATTTGTTCGATTGTGGTTGATGCCTGATTCTTGCATAACCATATGCATATTCTATCTGCGTTTCGTGCGATCAGTCCAGAGTTTTGTGGAACCACCATCCTTCCGTTCCAGTATGGTACAGCGAATAATACAGGTAGCTGTGATCACATTACAATATTGTTTTATTGTTGATTGTTATTATATTATAACATTATATTTTGATTGTTATTCGCTTGATTGCCGTTCATATATGTTCCTTTTACAGACGTAGCCATATTCTATCTGTGTTGTGTTTTTTGTTGGTGCATATTCTATGTGCAAGTGGAATTTCTTACGTTTTTTCATATTCTATCTCTGACGTAAGGATTTTTCATATTCTATCTGACCCTCTGCCACAGCACTATAGTCGATGAAATGTTTGATTCTGGTTTGTGGTTCGGGAGCCATCCTGCTTACTGATGGTCGATCCTAGGGTCCTAGAGGACAATCACCAACAATGAGTGGAGCCCTTTCCGAAATTTGTCGATCACGGTTGAGCTCCCACAGATCTATAAAATTTTTGAGGACTAAGCTCTGAGGAACCGCGCCAGCCAAGCAGCCAAATGATCCAAGCAGTGTGATGTCTCCCAAGGGACCATCAGCGGTCTCCAGCTGGACTCTGTTTTGATCTATTTTGAACTGCGTCGAAATGACGTCGCTCTAAATGGAATGGCTCGCTAACCGCAGCTTCGACACAGAACTGGCATGACAAATTTGTGGCTGATTTACATGCCTTTGAAGTGGGTACCGCTTCAAAATCATAATCATCAAACATCATTAATCATCATTATACCCTGACCTAGTGGGCACCATTTCGTTTCCATGATCAGAGGTGGTTTGACGTACATGACTGCGGCAGGCAGAGCGAAGGGCAGCAATGAGACGCTCACCCAACACGGCATGAGGAGTCAAGTCACGGGGAACAACCAGGGCACAATATCCCAACAGCTGGACTCTTCAGGATGATTTTGACATATTTTGTCCAGATGAGACCTGAGCTGCCCCTTGACCCAAACATGAGATGTGTCAACAGAACCGGAACCAGCAATTTCTTTTGGGTGCACCATGGCATGACCAAGACCGTTTTTGGGATCGAAAAAATCTCAGAGTCAAGACATGTTTTTTGGCGTATATAGTTTTGTGGCCACCAGCGCCAAATACTAATTGTTTTTCTCCAGAAGACTTAGGAGGACGAGCGTTTTTTTGTTTGGCAGGGTCACACCACCAGTCAGCTTCAACTCAAAAAGTTTTGGTCCATATAAGTCGTTGCTTGGGTTTGAGTTGCCTCGTTTGCCGCTGAAGAAGGACTGTTTACACTTTCAGGTTACTGCACCAGAAACTAAGTGCTTCCGCTAGTCGTTGCCTGGAGCGTGACGAATTCTTGGCGGCCAATTCATCGACAGACTCCTTGATGCCAACGTGCAAAAAAGGTAGACTGTGGCAGCCTGTTGGTTTGAGAAGTGTGCCTCAAGAACCACAGAAAAGGTATCCATTGAACTCATTGAAGTCATTGAACTCCTCTCACCCTTCCTTTTCGCGATCGAGTCCAGCTTTGCAGCATTCTTGGCTCAAGCCTCAGCTGTGGTGTAAGGAAAAATCAGCGACTTGTTCCCCCACGGCTTGGAGCTATGCAGACCTTTGACTTCGACAGTTCCGGAGAGGAGATGACCCCATCTCAACAGAGCAGCTCCCTCTTCACTGCTCGCATGAAGACGCTCAGATGAAATCATGGGAATCCAATTAAGTCACACGTGTTAAGCGTCAATCTAATCACTTGGATATCTCCAGGTTCCAGACGTGCTGTTGGCCATGCCATTTGATTCAGTCCCTTCATCCACTCCTAGCGACTCAGGAGGGCGGTTGGAGTGGTCAGCATTCTGCTGGCCATCACTGCCATTTCTGCCACGACTGGTGCTCACTTCACCTGCGGCAACCTTGGTGCTCTGGAGGGGAAAGCCCAACTGGATGTGCCTCGGAGAAAGTTCTCCACACATCAATTTAATTCGATTTACTTCCCAGTATGAGAGGCTGATTTACCATGATTTACCTGCAATTCCCAAGTTGATCAGAAGGTCATTTATCCCAAGCTACGCAAGCTGTGATGCCGTGGTCAACCAGAGCAGGTTTCGGTTGCTCAGCTGTGGATGTTTGTTTGGCGATGTTTTCAGCAGCACGGTTTCGTCATCCGAGAAATCCAGCATTTAGCATGGAAAATCCATGGTGAGATCCATGGACGGTTGATGCCATCTTCGCTAAATCATTTGATCCCCAGAAACTACCCCCGTTAGTAGACGCCAATGTTTGTTTGCCCGTAAATAAAAACATGTTGCCAATCTTCACTGACGTGCTTGCTGCTAGCAAATACATGTTTCCATGCATGGTTTGTGAGCTCTTGCATTCGCTGATGTTTTTGGCTATGTCGCAATGGATTGGCTTCAAGATATTTCTAGACGATGACCAAAAACATGTTTTATATCAAACTACCAAGTGGTAGTCTTTTTAGGATTTGTTTGCCGCAAAGTTGAGACACCATATCGCATGTCCCTGGATTGATCATCAACTCTTGGCTTGACTGATGTGTTTTTGTTTATTGGTTTCTTAAAGCAACCTTTGAATTTCGCGCCCTTCCCGCAACAAGTTTTGTACCCTTTTATAGGTGTTTTCCCGAGAACTTTTTGTTGAGATGATTCTTTTCTTTGCCTTTTATGCAAGAGCAAAACAGAACTATCAAGTTGTCAATCCCAAAACAAGTCGTCAAAGGTCTATGAAGGCCTTGACCCCTCAAAAACATCGCGCCCTTAGTGATACTAAGCAATGTATCTTTCTTGAATTCTTAAAGACCAGACTAAATAACTAAATTTAACTAAATACCAAATTTTACTAAACTGTGAATTTAAGCTTTTCGCCTTCAAATTCAATTGGGGTACCCGCTCCTGCCTTGAAAGTCAATAGCAAGCAGTTTTTTTTCTGGATTATTGGAAACATGATTTGGGGACAAACATGTTTGGGTGAAAATCATTCGAGGGCAAGAATGAAGGGGCTGGGTGAAGGATATTGCTCAGAAGGCGACGTCATCATTTCACATCCCAACAGCTGTGTTGAGACATCTGTGATCATTTAAACATGAGTTCAAGTTGTTTGCCACCCATTTGTCATTTACAGTAAAACTTCTGAGAATTTGCTGGTCATGTCCATTTTCTCCAACTGTTGATTTCTTGTTACCCAGATACTCCATGTATAGTATATATTTATCCACACTTGCTTTTACAATGACCCAAATAAATGTAGGTACCATAACGACCATAAGCACGGAGTACTCCATGAGGTGTAGCACTTCTTCTCACTGATCCTTCGAGATTTCCTCGCATTTCCGCGGCGAATCCGAAGCGCGGTCAGGTGGATGCTGCTGTGCGGGAGACGCGTGACAAGCTCGTGAGCATTAAGGACCCCAAAGTGGCGGACGAGCTCATCATGAAGACCATGGTGAAGGACAGGGGCAACCTTCCACAACAGCAGAACAAGAATCTTTGGATAGAAATCATATGAAATCATGTGATAGATTCTTGTTTCATAAGCGGTTGCTTCAAGGATGCGTTTCAATTGAACAAAACATACGTTTTATTTGTTTGTTTAAGAAACAGTGCGTAGATGTTTCACGAGAATACTGCTTCAAACGAATAAACCGATTAGATAATCAAACGATAAACAGGTAGTGCAAACATCATGTGTCACAAGAGCAATAATAAGGAACTAGCACGAAAAACGAGAGCATCAAAAATCAGAGAAAGACAGATAAAAAACAAGAAGAGACAATAATAAAGCCAAACACATTGAGAATACTAACACAAACACAAATGGCAGACGCATTGAGATGTCGATATGTTCAAAGTGCGATGTCCAATTTAGCTGGCAGGTCTTGGTGATGGTGGGTTTCTGTTGTGTACACATGGTGGTGTTGATGCTCTCCAGGCAGGACACGATGCTGCGGCGCACTGGGAGAAGCACAACACTCGTAAGCTCGACACTTTGGCCACCATCGCGGCCATCAAGAAATTCCGCAACGGTGAAAAGACGCGCGAAGCGGGCAATGCCGAAACTCGACGGCAGCAGTGCTTCGTTCTGCTTGGTTCGGTATCCCCGTGGTTATCCCCCGCAGACTTTGCCTTCCAGTGCTTGGGTTTGGCCGATGGTCAACCCGTTCAGTGTAGAAACCCTGATTGGTGAGGCCTCCCTCAAGTAAAGCAATCAATAAACCCAGATTGTTGTATCCCTAAAAGCTGTTGGTTGGGGTCCGATGGGGTCTCTTGATTTTGCATTGCATCAAGTTTGACGAATACAATCAACAAAAACTTAGATCTTTGCTGGCTGAGTTTTTTGGTAGCTGTACCCATGGTTTTCAATAGTCCTTGGATATCCTTGGTGGTTTTCAGTGGGTTGGTGGTTGGTCTTTGCCCATCACAGATGGTTGATGATGGTTGATGATGGTTGAAGGTTTCACAGTTTCCCAGCCTTACCTGGAGATGTGCCATTGCCACTTGCCATGTCACCTGTTTGACCTCCACAGCTTGGAGGCACGTTTGATTGATCAGTGCATCATTGCGATGTTTTCTTTTGGTTTGTGATCCATTTTTTTCATAAGACATCAGAATGGGTTTTGATTGAAGACAAACAAAGGTGAATTGCAAACCAATAATGGTCATGAGTTATGAATCATGGGGTTTTATTAATCCATAAACAAAGGTTATCATTCTGGGTTTGCAATACTGTTCCACTGGAAGTGGCAGTCTTACAACTACGTGAACAGGCGAGCGAACGCTATTGAGGTGTCGCATTGGCCGAAGTGGATGGTCAATCTGAGCATGTTGCGGCTGTGGAAATGAAAACCATTTGACAGCCAAAATGATCTATAGCCACATCCTGAGATTAACATTTGCGCATGGGAGATTTCAAACTGTCAGTTCAAGGGACACTTAGTCTTGTTGCCGTTGAAGTTTCTCTGTTTGCATGTGTATATGCATGTGCACTTATACATCCTATACGTACATGATATCCGTTGATATCTTGTCTTTTTTCTTACCTGGTGGGCTTGACAGCTTAAGTTTTGAGTTTTGAAAAATCCAGGGATAGTTTTTGTTTAAGACTGTTTGCAACTAGGCCCCTGTCAAGTGGCCAGCTGATTTGGAGGCCCTTTCAGGTTCTCACTATCCTTGAAATATCAAGAAGGCTTACAGGCTAATCATCATTTATCATCTATTTCTGGGAGGAGTATGCTGGGGGTGAACCAGCACGTTTGCATTCCTGCGCCTTGCAGGAATGTGCTTTCAACATCATGGAGGCCTTCATCTCCGTCGTCGGTCATTTGGAAGCAGAGACGGGGTGGCAGGTGCCGCTGTCCGGGGAGTCAACCGACCCAAAAAATGGTCGTTGAAAAGCTTTCACCATTAATCCTTGTCATATCTTCATTTGCCATCATAGGCATTTCTCAAAATGGAGGTAACCCCAAATCCCATCCTTTATTGACCATTTGTAGGCGGTAGTAAACCAACCATTTTGGGGTTCCCTATTTTAAGAAACACCCTCATGAACCATCATTGACCACCATGATTGGCCATCATTCGACATAGACTGCTGGCCATCATTGATCATTGTAACCACCAGTCATTACCCTCAAAGTCCACAAGTACAATTATTGATCCTCACTCACCGTTTCAAACCATGTGAGTGCTTCCTGTGTTGCTCTTCGAGCTCAACATGGGAAGCCGTACGCACAATGTTCTTGGACCACCATGCAGTAGGCTGCGGAGGTTGATGGCACATGAAGGAGCAACATGAAGAGCACTGAAAATCTCCGGCGGCATTGCTTGATTATTGGAAAGGGATGAAAGGGTTATGCCGAGTTGTGTTTGTGAAATGCATATAAATGCATACCCAAGTCGTTCCTCTGCTTCCATCCCTTGGTTTCCCCCAGCTTTGTTTGGTTCTACTTCCATCATCTTTCATGGAAGAAGTTTGGATGTGGGGTTGTCCAGTCCACGGCCAGTTGGAATACCATTCCCAACAGGACCACCCAAACTGAGCCAGGCTATGTCGAAAGCAAAAATACAAAAGATTCCAACAGCCAGGATGGCATCCGTCAACGTTTCCAAGACCATCCCATTTGGGAGAAATAAAACCAATCAGCATCCTACAGCATATGGGTAGATCAAGCCATTGGAAAACTCATCAGCAAACGGCTTCCGGAGTCCGATGATGTAATGAATGCTGACAAGCGAAACACTACAAGCTGAACCCAAAAAACACAACGACTAAAGCAATACCCGAACACCGGAACACCACGCAAACACCGCCAGCAGAAAACACCAACACGAAAGCACCTCTGCAGAAACCAACACAAAAGCACAGGCAGCAGAAACAAAAGAGCTCCCGAAGAAACAGCGCCACAGCACACCATAACCAGTACGCAAAAACACAAGCGCGCACAAACACCACCATCACCACCACCACCACCACCACCGCAGAGGC
>VSDK01026450.1:13881-129944 GCA_009767595.1 Symbiodinium kawagutii | reverse complement strand
ACAACAACAACATCAACGACAACAACAACAACATCAACGACAACAACAACGTCAACGACAACAACAACATCAACATCAACATCAACATCAACATCAACAGCATCAACACCATCAACAACATCAACAACATCAACAACAACAACAACAACATGAACCACATACAACATACAACATACAACAACAACAACGACAACAACAACAATAACAACAACAGCAATAACAACAACAACAACAACATCAACAGCAACATCAACATCAACATCAACACCAACATCATCATCAACAACAACATCAACATCAACATCAACAGCATCAACACCATCAACAACATCAACAACATCAACAACAACAACAACAACAACAACAACAACAGCAATAACAACAACAACAACAACATCAACAGCAACATCAACATCAACATCAACACCAACATCATCATCAACAACAACATCAACATCAACATCAACAGCATCAACACCATCAACAACATCAACAACATCAACAACAACAACAACAACAACAACAACAACAGCAATAACAACAACAACAACAACATCAACAGCAACATCAACATCAACATCAACACCAACATCATCATCAACAACAACATCAACATCAACATCAACAGCATCAACACCATCAACAACATCAACAACATCAACATCAACAACAACAACAACAACAACAACAGCAGCAGCAGCAGCAGCAGCAGCAGCAGCATTCAAAAACACATAAAAGCACGCAAAAAAACACCAGGGAAAGGGAACAACAAGCAGACAGAATCACTGGCACGCAACAACACCAGCGCGCAAAAACGCTAGCACAACCAAACCCCAGCACACATGCAAAATCATCGGCAAGAACAAACTCACTGGCACTCAAAGAACACCAGCAAAACAAAAACACCAGCACCGAACTCCAAAAAAGCAGCACACAAGAACACCAGACAAAAACACCAGGCACCCACAACACAAAAGCACGGGCATGGGGACCAAGTACCAAGGCAGGCGTTTCCCAGGTCCCTAGACTGCCACGCCTGCCGCAAACTGAGCCATGGGCGATGACATCAACGGCATCATTCGCACCTGTCCTCCACCACGTGATGGTGAGTCGGAGTTGGCATGCCAGGCGAACCGTTCAACGTGTCAGGGTTGGTAGTGGATTACACTTCCTTAGGTGTTATGGGCTGATTATAGTATATTTAGGTATGTTTCAGGCAGTCTAGCTGGTTTTTTATGATCCCAGCCCTATTAGCGACCCCAGAGGGAAATTGTTCATTTTGAAAAAGTGCAGTTGGATAGTGCCTTTTTTTCTGGGGGAAAGTAAGGTTCCCTTGCACTGGATGCTGCTGTGGATGCTTCGTGGAGGGTTGGGTGGGTTTTGATGGCCTCTCAGCCCAGCAATGCTTGGAGAAGCAGTTAACAGTTCCAATGCCCAGGGCCCAGGTGGTCCAGGGGACTACCTGAAGGATGCAACCCAGTGAACCATTCATTGCTACTAGCCATCAAGAACCAATCATCTTTGGTGAATACTATGTGCGTTTCTCATCATCATCATCATCATCATCATCATCATCATCATCATCATCATCACCATCATCATCATCATCATCATCATCATCATCATCATCATCATCATCATCATTGTCGTCGTCATCATCATCATTGTCGTCGTCGTCGTCGTCGTCATCATCATCATCATCATCATCATCATCATCATCATCATTGTCGTCGTCGTCATCATCATCATCATCATCATCATCATCATCATCATGATCATCATCATCATTGTCGTCGTCATCATCGTGTTCATCATCACCGTCATCATCATCATCATGATCATCATCATCATCATCATCATCGTCACCATCATCATCATCATCATCATCATCATCATCATCATCATCATCATCATCATCATCATTGTCGTCGTCATCATCGTGTTCATCATCATCATCAGCATCATCATCATCATCATCATCATCATCATCATCATCATCATCATCATGATCATCATCATGATTATCATCGTCGTCATCATCATCATCATGATCATCATCATGATCATCATCATCAGCATCATCATCACCATGATCATCATCATCGTCGTCGTCATCAGCATCATCATGATCATCATCATCATCATCATCATCATCATTTTCGTCGTTGTTGTCGTCGTGGTTGTGGTTGTGGTTGTGGTTGTGGTTGTGGTCGTGGTTGTGGTTGTGGTTGTGGTCGTGGTTGTTGTTGTTGTTGTTGTTGTTGTTGTTGTTGTGGTTGTTGTTGTTGTTGTTGTTGTTGTTGTTGTTGTTGTTGTTGTTGTTGTTATTGCTGATGATGTTGTTGTTGTTGTTGTTGTTGCTGGTGTTGCTGTTGTGGTTGTTGTTGTTGTTGTTGCTGCTGTTGTTGTTGTTGTGGTGTCCTTTTGGGATATTGATGATCGGAAAGCCAATGATTCCGCCCATTTTTCATACGATGGCAGTGCTGCCGGCTCTAAAGGGCCACTGCTGGTGGCTGCTACCCCCAAGGATAGTTGCAGCTGTTAACTTGGCGTGGGTTTGTTTACCCAACAATTGTTCATATCCCACGAAATTGTCAGACACATTCCTTTGCCCCTTTGTCCTGCTTATTTCGGGATGTGGATGCAACAGTGCCAGCCGGGCATTATTTGGAATTGCGTGAATCACCTAGATGACTGGAGTAATTATAGACACTGTTTACTTCAATTTGGTCACACTCCAAATGTGGACTCAACTCAAATACCTCATCCATGCTTCGAGTATAGCCAAGCAACCTACTGGGCCAACCAGCGGACCAGCCCAGCAAGGAGCACCTGCGATTTCAACCAACTTGGCATTGTTTCTTCATGTCTAAGTCGGTACGCCAGGAAGGGAAGACCTGCAGAAAACATAAACCAGGGGATTGGCATTTGTTGTGCCAAGAAATTGGAATGGAACACGTTGTGAAGATGACACCAACCCTGGGATGATGAATCTGTTTGACCGATGACCATTGGATCTTTTTGCGGGTTGCAACCATCAAGCAGATTTTGATGATTTCAGTCCATCCTGCTCATCCCCTCCCTGATCTCGATGCCTTCGCGACAGGTTGACAGTTCCATTTTGGTGACTTGGGTGGGAAACACGGCGGCCAAGTTGTCTTTGGCTGCGTCCAACTGCGCTCTGAAGCTGATCCTTGGAGTGCGCAGCAGGGGTTTGGGCGTGTTGAAACGGGGTGATCCAACGACGACCTTGGGCTGGGAACGCTCTCTATTGAAACACTTTGAAACATACAACCTGTCAAAAACGGACAAAGTAACATTAATTACTGTCTTTCGAGATGACCCCCGACCATGACAGGAAGCGTGTATTCTGCAATTGTTCTGCAAGCTATTCTGACATGTTCTTTGGTATAGCTGGAGAATGTCTTGACATGAATTCCGACACATTCTTTCATGACATTAGTTTTGACTTGATTTACAATACATCGGAAGGGTTGGTAGAATATCCATACAAAGGGAACAGCGTTTTGAGGATGAAGAAGTTGTGCGCAGCAATGGGCAGCACCACACCATACAAGAATTAGTTGTGTCCCTTTCTGCTCAATCTGTCTTCTGTCTTCCACACACACCCTGCACTTGCTCATCAGGTAGATTCAATTCGATGCATGTCGATTCCAGATTTTTTGTTTAACAAATGGACTTCTTTGGTTATGTCTCCTTGTCATGAATCGCTACTAAATATCATTAAATACAATCAACACTCAATGATATTCGCCAACAACGTTGACCACTCCTAGCCGTAATCTTTTTCATGGACCGTCGCGATTGTCAGTCACCATTGATCGCTGTACCATCTCTATATTAGTCAGCCATCATGAGGCCATCAGTAGACCATCTATGTAATCACAGTAGTAACCATCGCACAGATTCACCATGGGTCAATCCACCATCAGTTGCACGCTCTCAGGAACGTGGATGCTATTTGCTCAGCGGGCGTCACCGGATTGGTCTCCGTGATGGGAGAGATCGCAGCTGGTGCCTCTCTGGGAGCTGCAGTGTGCAACTCGGACTTTGAACAACAGCTGGGACAGGAACAAGGGATCAACTGTGTTGTTGCTGCCTAATAGCGGTTAGTCGTTAGTTCATGTTAGTTCATGATGAGGTTCAAAATAATTGATGCTGAATGATGTCATTGTTGATTGAGCATGGTCACCGCTGGTTTGGGGTTTGTCATGTTTATTGCTGATGGTCGGCGTAATCACGGGTGCCATGAGTTATTGAAACGTGATGGAATTGTTTTTTGTGGGGACTGTTGCTTCATGCCTCAATTCACTGCGTAGGTTGCTGGTTGCAGATTGAAATTGTCACCAGAGCATAGCGGGTTGCCGGTTGCGGATTGCTGGTCGCTGCACAGGAATTCCATATCAACAAATTCAAAGAGAGAGAGAGAGAGAGTGAGATTGTTACAACAACACTTAAGTATCCACTAGAACCTTGTCGCCCTTGGCCCTTGCCTGAATTGTAAACTTCACATAACTTCACCACCCAGTGTGTTGATCGTCTTTAAGTGAAATAATGTTGGTCGTCCAATAGTAACTCCCCCCCTAATTTTTTTACAAAAGGAGGGGGGGCTGCTTCGCAATTGTATATCTGAAATCTGGACTCTCCCCAAGGCTCTCCCCAAAGGCTTCTCTTTTTCCTTTTTTTCCTTTCTTTCCTTTTCTTTCTTTCCTTTCTTTCCTTTCTTTTTTCTTTCCTTTCCTTTCCTTTCCTTTCCTTTCTTCCTTTAACCACAGCTGAAACCATTTAACCACAATTAAAAGCAATCGGGAAAAAGAAAAAATGCAGATGAACCAGAAAGGTTGTTTCTTATTGCAGTTGCTAATTCCAATTTATAATTGTAAATGCAAGGGCCTGCAAAGGGGTACCCTTTGTGGACCTGTTTTTGGTAATTGTTTAAAAGGAATTTAAAAAAGAAACAGATGTTTTGAACAAGGTCAAATTTTTGAGTTTGTAAAGGTTTGTTTTGCTTAATTTGGCCTGTAATATGAATTCAATCACAATCGAAAACCTTAATACTGGTTGTGAGTTGGTTCTCTGGATCAATACTAAATTCAAATTAGCCCTTTTATAATTTACTAAGGGGGAAATCTGATAATTTTGGAATTTTCTGGAAGATATTTGCAGCTATTGTGAATGTGACACCATTATTGGAGTTGCTCTGGAACAAGTTGGCATTCTGTAATCTAGAATCAATAAGGACTATATAATTTCAATTTAGTAAGGGCTAAAAAAATCCAGATCTGGAAAATAATTGCAGCTATTGCAAGCGCTTTACTATTGGTTGTTCAACATTAACTATAAGGTTGGGTCACGAACAAACATGTCATTGACCCGCTTTGTACAGACAATCGGTTTGTGGGAATATGGCATGGCTACATATGTGTAACACAGACAACTTCTTTCTGACACAATCCTGGTTGGTTGTGCAATCTTGTCGCTGTATATCTGCATGATTTATAAACACCAATGACCAATGGTTCATAGTACTTGATCAGGACAGGCTAGCAATTGATCATGGCAGTATGGTTCACTATCGATGAGCAATGGCTGATAATGTCCGATCAGGTTCAACAATAGTTGCCACGATGTTGGGCTCAGTTGGTGCCAGTTCTGAGGTGCTCCGACTCCACCAGCATTGACCACCACCCAGATCAGCGTGTTGGGTGATCAAACCGTTCGTACTCGACGTTTGAATCAAACCATTGACCATCAGGGTCGACGTTTGTTGATCGGTCAGGGTCCAGTGGGCAACGGTGTGCAGTGCGGCGTGGATGTCGGCATGGTGGCTGCAAACATCGCAGCTCTGTCAAATTTGCACATTTTGCCTTGGATGCTTTCACCAGAGGGGCTACCCCCAATCCACCCAATATGATCACCTTCATCGAGAAACAAACTGAGGCGCCCCATTTTAGGAAAGATGTCCTGCCTCGTCTTTGCAGGTGGTTGAGTAGAATAAAGAATCCACTACAATTAAGCGTTTGACCATGGTTGCAAGCTTTTCCCTGCCAACTTTGACTCAGCAAGAAATATGTCATGATCGCGCGAATGAAGCCGTGTTTGCCGCAATCGCAGCGCTTTCTAAGGCCAACATGGGTATTGCCATCAATAAGGCCGTCAATGTGAACAAATGCAAGGCAAGCACTTTCAGGACACCCTTGAATGTGCTGAGGGGCATTCCAGAGGCCGTTTGCACCGTGGACATTGGTGGAGCTATTGCCTACATTGGTCAGGTTGTCGTTTTCATCAACTTGATCATTGTGCATTGCCAAGACTTCTTGAATGTGAATGCCCTTTGTGCTGGCTCTATTGCTGCCATCACAACGGGTGCTGCAGCCATTGCCCCCTATGGTGCCGCAGTGCATGCTGGATGCGCCAACGGCCACTTGTTGAAGACTCCCAAGGCAGTGGCCAAGATTAACGCACTCTGGACCGCCCCAACCTTGCCCTTGAACCGTCGTTTGGAAGAGGAGGAACCCACTCCACCATTGGAGGAAAGCTTGGCCAAGATCGCCCAGACCCGGGAGTTGGTGGCAGACCTCAACATCGACACGTCGAATCGCGGAGAATCTCAGGTGGGCTGAGTTGATAGAGTGCATTTCTGTGTCAGTACTTGGATGTTTTCTCAGATTCGCTACATGTTTGGTGAATGGATATCAACTCCTATGTATACATAATTAATTAGTACCGGTTTTCAAGCCCTTTGGGTAGCCTCTCGGAACATCAGGTAGGCAGATGCAATTGATTTAACAAAACTGGGTATGCAAGAGCATAGTCAAACTTTGAACCCGCTGCTGCATCCCCCATTTCCACGGTGCGCAGGCAAACGAGTTGATCACTGATATTGTAGCTGTCATGATGACCTTCATGAGTCATGATTAGTCATCATGCATCATGATGAGTCATGATGAGTATCTTCGCCCCAGTATATTCTTTCGAGCCGCCTCAGGCCAACATGGAGACCTTGTTGAACTTGATGAGTGGCGGTCTTGAGAAAGAGGCACCACGCGCCGCCTGGCCATTTCAGGAATGCTAGGCTCTAGGCTGAAACGCCTTGCCCCCGGCCACATGGCCTTAATTCAGATTGTCGGTCGCTTGAGCCATGCCCGGTGCAACTCCGCACAGCTTCGAAGGATTATCACTTTTCTATACTTTTCTCACCACTTCTGTGAAGCGCAGTCTAACGAATACTTAGTAAGAATATCGCACAATTCTATGCGTGGAAATGGCATTATGCGCTAAGAAAAATCTTCAACTAAATTAAATGACCGTGGATCAAGACTTTCAATGCAGTTTGAAGATATCCAAAATTCAGGGTGTTTGAACGTTACACGACACATTCTCTGAAAAATCTGTCTAGACAGTGCCAAAGACTCTGGCCGTAGACTTTTTGAAATCCAATGATGTTCAACATGGTTTGCAGATGTTTACACAATATGTTCAAGATGCTTTGCAAATGGTAGGATTTCAAACTCCGTTGTATTTACCCTTCTGAATGCTCAGGGTGGATTCTGGGTAGCACTCTAGCAGCTCAGAATACCGCAGATCTAATCATGGAAGATCCACATCAATGAACATCCCACATATATTCGATAGTAATCCAGGGATTTATTTGTAAGATTGGGGCTGGTTTATGTTGACGACTAAATTGACCATCTTTACGATACTCAACCATCAGCAACTTAGAGATATTCCTTTAACTTGTTGATTGCTACTCCTTATATACTGAAATTTGATCATAGCGGATTTACCACGACTGCATACCCTGTTCGGGCCGCAGCTCACTTGTGTTGTTGGCGTTGGCGATGTCCAGCCACAGCAAGCGACGACCGGCGCGGCCGATGGTGCGTTCCTGCGAAGCGTCGGTTCTGCAGCGAGTTGGGAAGACAGTTTACATTGAAAGATAAACAGCTCCATGGATTACTATGGTCCTTAAACTAATCCATGGAAACTGTTATCCTCACTAATCATCATAATGACATTGTGGTAGTACATAGTTCATCAGCAGCAACTGCCATGAAGGATGGTAAATGCTGGTGAAGTTCGAATGATGCTTTTCATAGTGGTCATCATGGTTGATAGTGGTTGCTGGTTGCTCACGATTGCTAGTGGTTGGGAGGTGGTTACTGACGGTGAAATGGATGGTTTATGATGTTCTTGATGGTTGAGCATGGGCGAAATCATTGGTTCATGAACATTGGTAGCAAAATGTGAGGGTTAACCACCAAAACAAGCATCAAGAAGACAGGTGACGCCACGGCTGACCCCGGAACAGGTCCGTCGTGAACTTTTGTTGGGAAAGCTTCAGCAGCCGTTGGTCGAAATGTCCGGCAACATGGTTACATAGTTACTCTCACGAAAACCCATGAGTCATAACCCCAATTGGTTTATCGACTTGGGGACAGGCCACCGTTTTGGTCGCCACTTTTGGGTTTGTCCCACCTTTTTAATCAAGCAGGGATATATTTTCTCATTGACTAAGTATGATCTCTATGCGGCCCCGTGCAACCCCATGTTTGAAGCATAGCCACAGGACTGCAGGCAGCAACCATCAGCGGGCAGTAACGTACAACAAGCGACAATTTTAGGAGAATGATCAATGGCAACAACCTACAGTTCTTAGGATGGTCAGTAATAGGATGGTAGACAGCCACAGTCCATCTTGGAGTGGATCCGGAAAATCTGCATGGTCCAGATTGATCTATAATAAGTATTGACCCTTTGGACTTTGCATAAGCTTGCTATATCAACAGTTGGTGAGGCACGATTGTCCATCGCAGCCACCATCCAATGAATGCCGCGGCTTTGTCCCTGGCCTGACTGAACCGCAGCAGTTACCGATTTGTGGCACCAGCACACCGCTTCGCAGACCAAGAGGGACAGCTCCATGGATGAGGGCAAGACCATTTACCAATACCATGGGGGCAAGAGTGGAATTTTGTATTTTTTGGACTGACAGGCATGTAAACTGTGCCTGAAATGGATTTGTTTGCCTGAAGTTCTAGTCAGGGTAGTGGCTTTTTAATTTTCTTGATAGGGATCCACGACCAAGCTGATTGGAAAACATCATCGGGGTCAGTCCATCTAGCAACATGGAAATGACGAAAGAACCCTTTTGAAGCGGCTTCTTGGTGCGAGTTTGAGGCAGCAAACCAATCAAGGTCCCAACAACCGACTTCTACAGATAGAAAATGATAGAAAGATATCACACGCCTTTAGCTTCATCCATATAGGTTCGATGATTGACTCGGGGCAGCGACATTTCAAGAGGGGCAGATTTGCTTTGTGGATTCTGGCTATTTGTAAATTCATGTTTCCAAGATGTATTGATTTCTTTTGAGGGGATGTTGTGGAGGCCTGTGATTTCCATGGTTTTTGGAGGTGTTTTTGATATGTTGAAAGAACTATGTTGTATTTGTGCAATTGATTCCTTAGGCAAAATTATGAACTTAGATTGTATACCAGAATAGCAATATGAGAAAAAACAAAACACATTATCTTACATATTTTGATACAACATGAACATTGTCATGAATTGATGCAGATGGGGCAGATGAAGTGAAGGTATTGATAATATTGGATGGGAAAAAGTTGCTTGGGAATTGCGATGAAAGCAAAGCATCTTGTAGAAACCACAGAAGCGAAGTAGCCTTGCTGCTGTTTGCCTAATATGCAAAGCAAACAACAGCAATGAAGAACCACCAGTTCAAAGTTTGCAAATGCTACCCTGGAAGTTAAAAAAACTACATGACCAAATCTGCAACCTGGATGGAGAGCCTATGAAAACAACTTAAGGATAGCATGGGAGATGAAAAACGTATTGAAATAACAAGATAGAGTGATAGATGGGCTGTAAGGTCAGACGCCAACAAAAAGATGTTGGAGGTTTCTTAACACAGGGGAGGTCTACATGATCTAATATTAGCCATTTATAGTAATAGACCATCCATTCTTGGGAGTCTCCTGCTTTGAGAAACATCGCTTATTGGAAAAAACATCGGAAAGCCACAGAACTTCCCGTGGGGTTAACATAGAAAAAGTACAGAAGACATCAGAAAACCATGAACATGCTTGCATGAAAAAACTATGTAAGTCTTATAGGAGTAGTACAGGAATAGCATAGGAACTGGGGGAAAGGGAAATCTCACCATAATACCGTAGCAACAGCATCGGAGGAGGTAGAAATCCTATAGGGAAGCAGAAATATAGCATGGGATTCCATGAAAAGCCTGTGAAAGGAAGAATCTCCAATGGAGACAGATCCAGACCCGCAGAGTTAGACTGAAATCATCCTCACCAATCACCAATCAATCATCGAATCATCAATCATCAACTAGATCATAGATCATCCGTCATCAATAATCAATCATCGATCGCCGATCATCAATCATGGATCATCATCAATCATCATTGTTCTCTTCATCATCTTGATCAGCATCATCATCACCATCTGATCACCTCAGGCAACCATCTCTTCCTATAGATCCCCTATTCTGGAAATTTCTGCCATCGTCCTGTACGAATCTGCCTGATATTTGATTAATGGGATTTCATATTCATAACCCCCCCTGCATACCTCTATATTTGATAGTAGATCACCTGGTGTTAGGGGAAAACCAGTAGTGGCTCTTTAACAGCTGCATCTACTACACTGCCAAATTGTTCACCCTGAATGAAAATCAAAAGAAGTAGGAATCATCAAGTCCAAATCTGTACATTTCTCAGCTGCTTTGCGAACGGAAGGCATGCTGTCCCATTGGTGCAAGTTGCCGGCCGAGCTACTAGGTGAATGCTAGGTGAATGTCTAAGAAAGTCTCCAGCTGGCAGTTCCGGTGTGCAGGAGCATAGAAATTTTAGTTCTAACGGTTTCCTATGCTTTCCTGGGAGAAATGACTCGACATAGACTTGATTCACTTGATCCTACCGACGAAATGCCAGGCCAAAGCAAGGAACTTGATGGTAAACCTAGCGATGCTACGGGGTTTTCTGCGGGAAGAAGATGGAAGAAGGCCCAAGCAATTCGTAGCAATGACGGTGCTCGGTTGTCCCTCGGCACCACAATTGATCATGGGAAAGGTTTTGTTTCATCGACAATTGGGCGTTGCGCTGGGGACGTATGTACTCCTTACATCTCCGTACTAAGCCAGGGGCAGATACTATGGGGTCCTGGTGTTTGGTCACCAACAGTTTCATCGATCATCAGATGATATGGACCTCCACTAATTTGGTTTGTTGCTTTTAACATCTTTAAACGCCTCTCATTTTCCCTAATTCCTGTTATCTTCCCCAACACTTGGGAGGGTCATGAATGGGTTGGATGTGGTTGGTTGGTTGACTTGCGCATATACATATTTTCATGAGGGGGTTGTTCAACGGTTCAATCGAGTAATGTTCGCTGATAACTCTCCCGTGGTGAATCCTTTCAATCATGGCTCATCACAGAGGGGCTGAGGATAAAGCCATGCATAAATGATGAGCCATCCAGTGTTTTTAAGAATCAAAATATAATTGAAAAGGTAGCTGACCCGCAATTGCCCACTTGCCAATTCACCAAGCAGTCGATCGATCGGCGTTGAAGTATGGCCATCAATGATGGGTGTAATACAGTTAATTATCATGAATGCGTTGCCATTTATATACATGGTTGGGAAATGGCGATGTAGTGCCATGTTTATTCAAATAATAAGTGGCTAAAAACGGTTGATTATAGTCGATAAGAGTTTGACACTGGTTTCCTACGGTCAATGAATATTTGATTCTGGTTTCTGGTTAGAGAGTCACCAACAATAAGTGAAGCACTTTCCAAAACTTTGTCGATCATCGTTGAGCTCAGCACTACTTGGAGACTATGATAAGCGGCAACTTCACCAGCCACGAATGATCAGCTACCAATGGCTAACGCTTTCAGCAGTGTGACCATCCCAAAGCACTGACTACCGGTCACCGGATCACAAGCTGGACATACTCTTTTGAACTTTGAACTGTCAAGACGACGTAGCTCTGGACCGAATTCGGCGCATATGTGTGTCGCCACAGAGTGATTCTTGGGCCGGATTTGGTTTCATTTTTATCGATGGTTCGCCACTGCTTAGAACTCAACCAGCAAACAAAACAAACAAACCAAATAGCCCACCATCCGTCCGTCCGTCCGTCCGTCCGTCCGTCCGTCCATCCATCCATCCATCCATCCATCCTTGATATTATGACTACACAGTCATGATGAGCAATCAGCAGACTCTCGATACTTCAACAACCACAATACTAACTATGTGAGCTACAATCAACAGGTATGGATAAACGTCTAACCTGGGGGATCATCCAACTTTCAAGTAGCGATTGATACGTGAAAATGTCGGAATCCTGTTGGGGAACTACTGGCCACAGGCCATAGATAGTCATTTCAGCCGTTCATTCTTTTGTTGAATCGAACCTTTGGGCTGTGTATCGTGGATTTTTTTGGAACAAGACTCTGGTCAGGTCTACCGACAAGCGACGCCGAACTTGTTCGAATGTTTGGAGAAGCACAGCTGGTGTCATTCACAAAAGCATAGGCCACAGTGGATGATTGGATCAAAAAGAATCATAAATTAGATCCTCATTTTTCTTTCTTTTTATCAACATGTATGGTTTAAATGGTGTTATCTCCAAGGGATGCTGGGTAAACCTGTTACGAATGAAATGATCATAGCTTAGGATGGCTGCGGTGACCACAATGTATGAGTCCCCGGATATGATCCAAACGCCAGATCAGTTTGCACAAGATCACAGCGATGACTTTGTGATTCTGTTTGGAATCCGATTTTTCGGGAAACAGCATCTGTAGGTCACATAGAGTCTCATGTCATATGGACTTCTCCATCAATAGCTCCCGAATATTTGACCGTTTCACACATGGGTGTCGGTTTGATCATCCAAGAAGGCAATGAAGCTCCCAACCAGACTCTGATCATTGATGTTGACCGAGTCAGCAATTCACCATTCCAATTCACAATAAATCTCTTGATTTCAACCCTTGATGAACTATCAATGAAGCATTCTGGACGCTTACATGCTTCAGATGGCCATTTTTTCATTGTTGCTGTGGTGCAACACACAGACAGTGAATGTCAGCAGTGCGCGGAGGATACCCAGAGCAAAACTCTAGCACTCAATTCTGCAAAAAATGGTGGTATTTGCTGGTGGGTAGGGAGAGGATGGATGCGGAATGGCTACTAGAATGCTTATCGTGACTTATCATGGCTAATCATGGTCTGACTTGTCAAGATTGGTGAGTAGTGTTGATTTCATAGTGCTTCTAGCGGTTTGCACTCATGGCAAAAGGTTTGTAGGGACTAGTAGAGGATCTGTAGATATTCGTAGCAGAGAAGCTGTTGGTTTGGAGATACGGTTTGGCGGTGCCCAGGTCACGTTCAGCCATCACAGGTGGTGAATTTTGTCGTGTCTTCAACCGATCATCAATATATTGCTAGTTGGTCGTTCGAAACACGTGTTCTTTTGTGGAAAGAAAATGCTTGCTGGATGACCACAACCATCGTTGCCGTAGTAGAAAATCTCTAAGGCATCAGGGCAAGGCTGGTAGTATCCGCGTTCAGTTGATGAGAGGATGCTGGGTTCAACTCGAAGTGTGAATCTCCTGCAGATGTTCACCATCGCTTGGGATTCACCTCTAAGGGTGGCTATGAATCCTAGTCGTGGGATCCACAACTCCAGACTCGAGTCAAATGATTTGACGTTCAAGGCGAGCTGCGGTAGAGATCCGTGGCATTGCCAGGACTGGATCTTCAAGTTGGCCTGGAGTTCCAGTGGTTGGGAGCCACAGAACATGGTCACGGGTGGATCCAGTGACCTATGGGAACCGGACCGTGTCACCGGTGAACCCATTCGATGTTTGGTTGATCAATTGTCATCATGGGAATTTCCCATGGGAATTTCACTTGTGGGATTTCAACCGAGGAAATCCCCAGGTGATTGTTTTGATCATATTTTTGTATGGTTGATTAGCATTAATACATAGTCATCAACCATTGATTCGCTGACTGAGCACAGTTACAATAGTGTCTCGCCAACCATTGGTAGAGTGTTTCATCATGATTAACAAGCTAAGGATAAACTACATATGTATATATATATTATATATATATATATCTATTTATTTATATACATATTATAGCTGTCAATAAGCTTAACCAAACATAAAACTATGCCGATTGTCTAGCTTCTCAACCAATGGTGACCCTCCATGGCGCGAGGTCAATGACCCGCAATCATCCGCGTTGGATAGGTCTCACCTGGGATCCCCAAGACCCTTGAGCGCCGGCTTCTTTAAAGAAGCTGAGCATAGGAACTTCAGTGCAGCATAGGAACTTCAAGTCGTTGGGCCTTGGAATGTCATCGTTGGAAGTCCTGAAGAGAGGCCGTGATGGCGTTGTAAGGTGCTGTGAGGGGCGCCACCAAGGCCTACTGGCGTTCAGCCACTTCGGAGCGCAAGGCATTCGTCCGGGTCCGAGCTGTGACGCGAGCTTCGAGATCTCCTGAGGTAGGACATGTTCAACCTGTGAAGAAAAATTGACATGAAAGTTCTACATAGAAGCATACATATTGACACATATTCACACGTACTAATCATATTTACTTAAATAATACATACATACATACATACATACATACATACATACATACATACATACATACATACATACATACATACATACATACATACATACATACATTAGATATACACATAGGATATAGTTTACACATGGTATGAACACACACGCAGGCATATAAACATGCTATGTTTGTGTAATCAGGTTAGATGCCTTTGGCAAGGACATGCCTGGCAAAACAGATCCTCGCTGCCTTGGTAGAAATAGTAAGTCAAGCAGGGGTAATATTTACAAACCATTGTGTTGAGCCATATGGTCAATCGTCACCAGCCATGGTTGACTACCAGGAGCAGCACCCATGATCTAACCAACTGCGATATGCGCTATGAGAATGTTTCCCAGTAGATTCTCTCTGTTCAAGGGCGAGCCATCAATGGACAGGCCCAGTATCAAGCATAGCTTTTGTCCCTTGAAGGTGGGTGGCTTGTGCTTGTATCTCACGACCCAGGGTCGAGGAGTGATGCAAAGATTCACAGAACCTACTGGTGAATATTCGGCAATGAATGACAAATTTCTGAGAGTGGGATATCATGAAAAATGAATAATTAAACAATATGAAAAATGAATTCTACAGTAGGCAATGGAATCAACAGTACAAAGCACCATGGCTCACAGCATCGCCAGAAGCCGGGTCCCCTGGTCTAGAGCTGTGGCTGCCACGAGGTTTGGCTCCACTGGAAGAAGTCATCACACAGGACCAGAAAGAGGCACCCGAGGGGCCAGTTGTTTCTTTGCGCTACATGTTTATACCAAGACACAAAAAACACGGACAAATACATGCACAAATAAATCTCAACATAGATGCACACTTGCACAGATACGCCCGTCCGTTCTATTTGATAAATTTCTCACTTGAACGGCTTCATTCCAGTTCACAATCAACACGAAATTTGCCGCAGAGACCTATGGCGGAGGGTCAAAACCCTGTACCCCTGGTGCACCATCATGGACCATTGTATTCCGCATTAGTGTTGATCATTCATTATTCCCGACACCATTGATGGTTAGTTGGTATATCTCTTCAATTCTTCTTGATGATTATTCCCTCTTATTCATTAATCAGAAAACCATTATACAACAATTAATTATTGATGTTCATGACGCCCCAGAAATAGGATGGTTCACCGCCATTGTTGCTTATTGTCCCCTTATTCTTGTTGGTTAATCTTTTAATCATGGTATTTTGCTAGAGGAACCGCCGGATCCATGACCAGATCAGGGTCTCAGTCTCAGGTAACTCTTGAACGTCCGACCACCGAGGAGGCTGACAGCACTGCATTTGCCGATGGTAGTCATGGCGATATCGGTAAGATATCTAAACGTCTTGGATCGTCTTGATTATGTCAATGTGACTCCATATGCATTGCGACATGTTGCATTCACACAGTAAGTCTATGTGGTTTTTAGATCCTGGTTTGGATTTCCTGTCTGAAATGGGTGACCACGTGCGCTGTCTAATTTTTTTTGAGCCACAAACATGGGGTTGTGCTCTCATTTTAAACTAAAACCTCAGCATCCACTACTTCTGGTAAATCCAAAAGTCATTTTATAGCAAGCATTATTTTATTGATGTATTCTCATATCAAAACTCCAAAGTCATTTTATAGCGAGGGTATCAAGCGAGCTTGCAAATGAATCATGAAATCCAATCTCATTTTATAGCAGACATTTTTTTGTGAGATTTTGGTTTCACATTGGAATCGGGCCCCAATTTTTTCAGCGAGCTCAACTTTCAAGGGTCAGAGTTCCTTGAGTTTTCCCAAAGTCATTTTATAGCAAACCATGTTGAGAGAGGTATGAGGTTTTGTCGATCTCCAAAAGTCATTTTATAGCAGACCATGTTGAGAGAGGTATGAGGTTTGGCCGATTTCCAAAAGTCATTTTAAAGCGAGTCCTTTCCAAGGCTTGAGTTCCATCCAGGTTCTGCATTTTCTAGCACTGCGGGGTGCGAATCTTTTTTCAAACCTTTCTAAAATAGGTGCACAACCACACCTGTAGATTGCACAGGTCGATGTTTTTAGTTGATACACCGATACTTACGTATATGATCTAGCAAATGTCAAGTTCATCTTCTCTCATGGATCTTACTTGCCATCATAGTGTGTTCCACTTATCAGACTTTGATGAGTTGGACGATGATGTAGCAAAACCTACCGCAGCTGTCACACTGGCTTACTTTTTCACATGGTGGGGGAAAACCATTTCTAATTTGTGCTAAACCCTGAGGTATGGGAAAATCGACTCACCAATGGAAGCGCCATAGGATCTTTCAGATTCCTCCTTCAGTGCAGCAAGCGCCTCTTGAAACTAGGTCATGTCTCAATACCCGGAGAAGCCCCAACCGTCATGTAGCATCCAGGCATGTCATGTAGTGACACTTTTCACCAGGGTAAACGCATGGTTCAAAAGCGAATGGGATGATAAGCGAGTGTCAGTATTTATAGAAAATATTGTTATATTACATTACATTACCACAGAATATATTAATGTCAAGAATAATTGAGTACACGTAAACTACTTTTACACTGTTTTTTCTGTATGTGTGCAGACATGAGCATATTCAGAAATGGCGGTACCCTCAAGACCATGCGAAACAAGTGATTTCGGGTCGGATAGGGAAACAACCTTTTGAACCTACATCAATACGGTCTACGCCCATGGAAGTGCGTCAAGCAATGCGCATGACAATCTGAGTAGCATTTCAGGTGGGACAGCCTTCCGTTAATCAATTGGTACACCAGAAAATGACAATTGCTGATGGCAAATGATTTCAGATGATGGTGGATAATGGCTGGTGATGAGTGATTGTGGTTTACGATGCTTCCTGATGATCGGGTTCAACGGCAACTCACTGGTTTGGAACTATGGCTAGTTCGCTTGGCCAATGCGGGGTGAACGACCTATGAATGATGGTTCATCGCTTTGACGGTTGATCACCAAGTTAGTTGTGATAATGGTGGGTCACAATTTTTGAAAATCATCGATGATGTATTTATATATCATATATCAATGGCGGACAAGTGATGAACAAGTTGTACAAGGGACCGGCACATGTTGAACGCCAACATCGGTGAATGCAACTTGCCCGCAATGCGCCAAGTTGCCACGTTAAGGCTCTCAAAAATCGATGACGGGCAATAGCCTGTGGAAGTCCATCATTACCAACCATGGTCTTGAAAAAAAATCTAGTAGGAGTTTATTCTGTTTAAGCATAACTAGTTTCTATTTCAACCACTAGATACTCTTGAGTAGGATCAATGCCAACTGGGTTTCCATTATTGGTTAACGATGTTTCACCACTGCTAGAAACCCAATTGGCATAAACCCTAAACAACATGCGCAAAGAACATTGGCTATATGATTGATCATTCTCAACCAGTTGTCATTTTGCCCATGCTTCGGCATGTTCGACCATTGTCTCACCTGGGTCAACGATCTTTGGGGGGTCGTGGAATCAAATGAACAACATGGTTCGTGGTTTGGGTCGAACGGCATGATAGTAAGCGCAACTGTGGGGTTCAGTTGTTTCAGATGCTAAAGGTTCATCATTGTTAATGATGATCAATCGTATAATGTGGTGTGACTACTGGCGCTTGGTGATGGATAATAGAGTTACCATGCTTACTGTAAACGTGGTCAATAGCGGTTCATGACAGTGAATTATGCATGATCATGTTTGATGGTGAATGAAGTCCGAGATAGTCTAGGTTACAATCTTTGAAACAGTAACTGGGGTTCACAAGTGACAAGACGGGTACACCATGCAGGGTGAACTATTGGTGCGTACGTGGCGCAGGGGCCTGACATGGGCCTGACACGGGCCTGACAGCCGACCAACTCGCCTCTCTCGTGCCAGGAAGAAGCCGAAACACCACAATTCGTATTTTTGGTGCGGGTTGCTTCAACTCCAGGAGAGGGAGATAGGGGCACCGAGAGAGGAATGCTTAACTAAACACTTCCGGGTTTGCAAATATGGTGATTGTTTGTTGTAGTGGTAAGCATTTGCCAGTGGAGGAACTAGCAGTGGGAATCCGGCAATTGCTGATTGCTATCTACAACAGAGGAATATGCTATCTATCAACATCTCAAAGATGCTGATTAGCGGAAGCTCCACCGCTACGAGATCCACGAGGCTCTGGAATTTTGCTCAGCATTTCTTGTGGAAAGTTTTCCCCCGTCCAGGAGGTCCTGTGGAGCCGAAGGCGATTGTAGATGAAGAGGTGCGAGCCCGTGAAAATCGTCCCGCGGAATGGGAAGGGGGGTGCCGCCATCATGGCAAGGCCCCATGGATGGCGAGCCTCCATGGAGATACATGATGAATGATGGTACATGAATCAACCTGAAAACATGTGACGGATATCGAAGATTTAAGAGGATGGCTATCATCCATGCCGTGTTTTTGATACTCAAATTTACATTGCATGCTGTGCCAAGAAATGGATGGGAAGGATTTCTATCTCATCCAGCTGTGGATTTCTTCAGGGAAAGAAATTTCTTGGGGACCGCCGCGTCGAGCAGCCAGAGTGATGGTGGTTTAGAAGCCTTAAACAATGTTAAACATAACATCTATGAACGAGTTCCATGTACCTGTCCGTGGCTGATTGGTTTATCTCCATCACGACAGGTATATGACTAGCCATGATTAGCAATAATTAGTCATTAAGGGGATATCTGTGGGTAATAAACTGCCAGCAGTTGAACTGTGACTAGTACTAGAGTACCCACCTTCCTACGTCCCCAACCACTGGTGGGAAGCCAACCGTTTTTGGCGGCTAGAAACCATTGACGGGCACAGGAACAGTCTCATGAATATGTTTCTTTATTTGCCCATGTAAGAACATATTAATTGCTTATGATATGTTTATATTGCAATAACTGTATGTGCACTATATTTACATAAGCGTATTACCTGTTGATCATTGCGAATTAGCCTTTGTTGACCATTACGAACTAGTAATCATTCATTAAGCATTGTTTTCATTTGTTATTTATCATCATTCAGCATTCTTGATAATTACATAATCATACATAGTCAAAGAAAAAATCATAGAGAAACTCCGAGTTTGGGGATCCACAACATAGCTCCCCTCAAGTAAGTGAGCATTATTGATAATCGTTAATTTAAATGTAGTTCTTGATCATCATGAATTGTTGATCATTAATTGATCCACTAAAAATTGCTATCACACAGTATTAATCATATCATATCATCGGGTCATTATCTAAGCATTATTATTTAGCCATGTTTAACCACTAATCATTGATATTAACTGTTAATCATCAATTTACCATTGATTATTCAAGCAACAAGTTAACCATTGACCACTCATTAAACATTATGAAGCCCCCAAAATATTTGTCAAATCGTTCCAATCCTTTTTGCTCATTTTTGTGTGGCCCAATGACCTGTTCCAGGGCTTCAAGGTCGACATCGCTCGCGGTGCCTCGGACTCGTTGGGTTGGCTGTGGCTTTACGATGCTTTAGGGATCTTTAGGTCTGCATATTTCAGCATTGTATGGCTGATATAGTCAAATTTATTCAGCATTACATGGCTGATATATGGCTCTAGATCACCATTAGAAACCAAAGTCACAATGTCAATTACATCATTCACCATATTTCACCATGTTTCAGCAATATGTGAGCCATATACACAGCATGTAACGCTAATCGGAAAACAAAGAAATGTCAATCAAACCATCAACCGGCTAGTGTTGTTGGTTCCCCCCATAACCAACCACCTCGGAAACGGTCCGCCTCGTGGCCGGCTGCATCCATTCTTGGGATGGTGACCGGCGCCACGGTGGAGGGCACCCATTGAATGGTCCAAAACTCACGGAGATCATCGGTGATTTATTCTTGAACCATCATGGGGAATAATTCAATTGATTCAACCACTATTAATTAATCCATTATTATTCCATCATGATTGCTCAATGATGAGAATAGTTCTATTGAGAAATTATTGAACGAAGAGCTTAAGCAGAATGAAAGCATGTCTGGTCATATAATGATGGTTACATAATGTTTTTGGCAATTCGCGGTGAGCAAAGATTTTAACCATCATTGTCAATCCTCAAGCAACAGTTTTCGCCATTTCATTTCTTGAATCACGTCATGACTGAGCTAGCCATATGATGACTCACCAGGAGACCATAGTAAACGTTTGATTCATCGTTATGAACCAATGCTTCAGCTTGTTATGAACCCATCCCCATGTGATTCACAAGGAATTGCATAAATCATTATTTAACCATCATTCAGCACGAATGAGTATATGATTCACCACAACTACCCAAGACCATTAAACCATCAATCCACCATGTGATTCAGCACAAATTGAGAATCATTGAACCAAAGGATGCACTCCAACAGCATGCCTCATCCATGGGGTTTGTCCAAGAATGGTGTACCCCCAAGTCACGGGTGGTTTCCCTCTTGATACCGGTATGAACTTGGACGGTTATAGGTACCACCATAGGCATGGACAGAGCCATAGTTGCTTAACCATTCTTGCTGGAGTTGCTATCCCCTATTGTTTACCATCATTAAGAACTATAATCCCATATAGTTGCTTATTTTTATTATCCCCTTTTATTGTTTTTTATCAACCACTATAAATCATCATGATTTGTTATAGCCCCTATAAAATCGTAGAGACAGACCCTCTATAAAATCCCTAGAACCCCCTATAAAACCATACAAACCCCCTTTGAGAAATCCCATGTCCATCATGAAACCCATGGCTCTCAACATTTTTTGCACCTTTCGCCGTTCTCTTAGATCGTGTGGACCTGGATGCGCGGATCCTGGACTTGAGCAGCAAGAATTTAGGAGACCAATGGAGACCAAGGGAACAGGGCCCGGCATCGTCTGCATGTCCTGAAAGGTGGGCAATTCATGGTTGATAAATGCTTGGGTGGGTTGGGTGGTCAACAGTTGATTAATGGTTTTCTAATCGTTCATGATTGCTTTGTGTTTGGTCAATTTAGTGGTTGATGATTGTTGGTTGATACTCCCAAAAACCTGTCGTTGTGATCGTGATGGTGATAGTGATGGTTGATCACGAGTAGTGATGAAGAAGCAGGCGTTGCCCCCGTCGACCAGTTGTTGGTAAATTCAGCGTCGTCATGATCCAAAATGGAAACAGTCTTCACCCATCGCTACAATAGCTTGACTTGTTGTTATTCTTGGTCATCAGATGTTCAGAATTATGCCCTATGATTAAGCAGATTGCAATGATTACGAACAATCAGGAATCATCATCAGCCACCATAAAAACCTTGGCAACCATGCTCAACCACTATATTCTCTATTCTTGCGGAGTCTATTGTTAAGCATGTTTGAGTCATTATTGACCACTATGAATCATTGTCGGCCCATGATTCACCACTATTTTCCCACGACGTTACCTACATGGGTAGCTCGTGGCGCTTTGCAGCGCGGCAAATCAGCCGCTGGAGGACTACAGGTGGCCACCAAGGAGCCGGCAGAGCGTCGCAACGGGTGGACCCGGCGATCCACCGTGGAAATGACCGGTTTCCCTGGGTCTTCCTGAGCTATGGTGCTAATTGCAACCATTTCCCGCGTTAGTTCACGAGAAGGCAATCGTGGTTTAATCAATTGTGCACATTATGGTTGATAGTTGTTTCATAGTGCTTGATATCATGGTTGGTAAGAGCCGATGATGGGGAACAGTACCCAACGATCATATTCATACAGCTTGATGTTGGATGATGGTGATGGTGATGATGATGATGATGATGATGATGATGAGGATGAGGATGAGGATGAGGATGAGGATGATGATGGTGACGATGATGATACTGATGATGATGATGATGATGATGATGATGTTCATGATGATGGTGATGATGGTGATGATGATGATGATGATGATGATGGTGATGATGATGATGATGATGATGATGATGATGATGATGATGAATGATCAACGCTAAGTAGCGTTTAAAAGTGGTTCATGTCGCTTGTGAATTACGAGGTCTTCGGGGGAAAAATGGCTATGGCAATTCGAATGAAATCATCCAACAATAAATAAGTAAACGTTGAGGATTTACCTATTTGTCTTTGGCCAACTCGCAACATCGGCATCATTAACTATGTACTACCATTATAGAATCACCTGTTATGGGTCATGGACCGTCAACCATCGTCTCAACACCATCATCGACCACCAACACTCATTGATGTCGATTTCTGCTGGTAGGTCTCCCCAACTACGCACCCTTTCTATGGATGATTCATGATGGCGTTGCCATTAATACTCATCCACGGTTGTTGGCTACTTTTTACCACCATCAGTAGTCATTACCAACCATTGTTTACCACCATCAACCATCATCACGCAAAAAATAACCACCATTGACACCGTCATGAATCACCAATCAACAATTTTTTGCTCTTATTCACCGTGATTAATTAAGTATCATAGTCAGCCATGGATTCACAGATGGTGAGTTCCCCTATCATCACTAACCACTGTCATCAACGACCATTTAATCACCATTAGCGAGCGACTGCTCACCACAAATGAGCATCACGATTAAAGGCTCTTCATGCCCATTGTTGACCATCAACCATTTATGAGCGATCATGAATCATCACTATCAAGCATTATTAAGCATCATGAAGCATCACTACCTATGACCCTCAACTATTGTTCACCAAGCATTGCTTGATCATGAATCAATTTTTATGAACCACTGTTTCATCAGCCATTATCACTAACTATTAACCATCAAGTAATTTTGGCCATTAATCAACTAGTATGAACCATTCTTCAACCAATATCACCTAGTACAAACCGCCATTTTCCCTCGTGTGCGTCGTTTGCCGCGCCATATGAAGGAGCCCACATTTGTCACGGGGCATCACTTGACCTCCTGTTACTTCACGCGGCTCTGGCGCAGATGTGGGTAATGCAGATCGTAACTACGTACTGGTGTATTTATATGAATAGTAATCTGTAAAAATCTGAGTTTGGTTTAATGACACGTACGAATCATCAGATTTATTGTAGTAATTGTAGTAGGAATCATCAGATTTACTATTTGTCAAAATATCATGCACAATGATTTATTACAGTACTGAATCGTGCTTAAATGTAATGATGACTAGGAACCATGATTTTAATTGATGGTCGAAATTTACAAAGGGTAAATGTGTTTTAGTTCTATTTTGCGATGGTTGGACAGTGGTGATTAATGGCAGTGAACAATGATTGATGGTTGATTAATCACCTTTGCTAAAATATCCTACAAAGAAGAACATATGCAAATTACAAGTTGTGATCCGTCATCATCGTTCGTCAGGAATATCTAACCACTATCAGCTTACATTTGCTAGTGTATGATTCCGTAAGCATTGGTTGTAGAAGTCCACTGAGCCATGTTTGGGTGGAATTGCTGCGTCAAAATCACTACATGTTGGGATGATGGCTTTTTTCATGGTTTCAAGACACACTCACGGTTTGGATCCATCAAGGTCAGGTTAATAACTTGAGTCAACTGCTTCAGCACGCACCAACGGAGTTGTTGGAATAGGGAGGCACCTTGGAACCGCTTTGACCAATAAGACTAGATTCAATCCACTACTGGTTGGTTCTGAACATTTGATTTTCCTAGTGTTTGGGATAGTTGATTATGTAAGTGATACATGTTTCAGAGATCACCAACCAGACAATAGGTTTCTCTTTGTTAGAATGTTAGTGGGGCCGTTCAAGAGCACTTTGCGGTGTTTCCTGGACCCGTGGCTCAGGCCGCATGACACGCTGATGATTGCGGGTGAAGATATCTTTGAGTTTGAGGCCATCCGAGCTGCTAAACTGGGACAAAGTGATCACACTTTGGGATTTGCACATCACGAGGTGGTGCGTGAAGATCGTTGAATCATGTTCAATCCCTGCCACAGCATGAGCAGCATGTATCCAATTGTCACAAGATGATCACAGATATGACTTGCATGGCACCAGTTCTAAGGCTTGTCATGTCTTGAAGACGGCTGAGATGCGATTAGATCCGGACACTCGCAGGTCGACAGCAGAAGCAAGAATCGAGAGATACATCTTCGAGACGTTGCAAAAGCGCTTGTTCTTTCCTCAGAATTTTGGAACCGCATCCAGTGGAGGACTCGAAAAATGTAGAGTTGTGCAGAAAAAAGTATTGATGTATTTTCTTGCTTGCTCTGGAACAATAGACATGGGGCAGTTTTGCAGACATGCTTTACGTTCGATATATAGTGGCGTTCATAAATTTGTTAGAATCTTTGTGTGAAGAGTAGAGACTCTCAACCTTGGAAGAGGGATCCTTGGATCTTTGACTTGAAATGATGCTGTGATATTTGTTGCTTGTGCTATTGGGGATCGAGGTCAAATGTTGAATGGCACAAAATACCTACAGTCTTTCTGGTTCTCATTTCAAGTGACAATCTTTTGTGTTTTTCTAGGTTTTGCTTCAGTTCTACAATGTTTGTGTATGCCCTGATAACGTAAAGGAATACTGTTGATACACACTTCTTGCCTTATCATATCACGTGCGATGTTTCATGTATATTTCTATGTATATGATGGTTTCTCAATAAAGGGTACCCCCAAATCATCCAGTTTATGAACTATTTGTGCCAACCATTTTTGGGGAGTACCCTATGGCTTGAGAAGCCACCATATAGATATATATATATTACTGTGATTGTTATCATTACTGTTTTATATTACGTTTATATATATATGTGTGCGTGTATATATACATGCACATCAATATGCACAATCTTTTCACTACCAAACTGAACACCGAGGCGGTTTCGCCATGTGGAGGTTACTTGGCAGTGGCAAATGCATTTATTGTTACGGTGCCCTGACTGCACAGTGCCGAGGGAGGGGCGTGCCTCCAGTTGTGGTGTTAGTGAGTGGTTTTTGCTGGTCTTTTCCACCTCATGAATCACTACCAGATTTTCAGTGACGATCTGTATACTATACTGAAAAGGGTGTGGTGTACACCAACAAATTTTAACTAATGGCTGTAACCGATCATACTTGGTTAGTGACGATTTGCCAACAGGACGGGACTGCCTTTTTCAACGGTGGTTCAAAAAGTCAAGCAGAGCAACGGGACGGGTTGTGGCCATGGCTGATACCCCTAGTGGCGTATCAACCGTTGCAGTTGCGACAAAGTTTGCTGTTCAGAACAATGGTTATTTGATATTTGGCTGTTTCTCAAATAGGGAAGATCCAAAACCATGGTTGGTTTATTGCCATGAATGGTTGATAAACTGGATGATTTGGGGGTTCCCTATTTTGAGAAACAGCCATTCGGTGTCACAGCTGCAACAAAAACAGAAAACATCACAAGTTGTTAATGTTGTTTTTAACTAATTATTATTCATATTATTCATACATAGTTTTGATGTGGTGTGTTAACTTTGTTTCGCACAGCCATGATAGTGCCGATCTCCGCCAGCTATAACGCCATGGCTCACCAGATGACAAGAAGTTGGTGTTTTGTCCAAGAAATTGAGGGCGTAGGGAATACATTTCTTTGGTAAACATGTTGCTGCTACTGTTGTTGGTGTGTCTAGCGTTGCCGTAGGTGTCGCCGTGATCGCTGAGTGGTCGTTGGGCCAAGGGTATTAAACTGTGAATGTGTCGTGCAGCTGTCTTTGGGTCAGTGCCAAACCGTCACTTCACAAGAGTGCGTGAATATCACAGCAGCTGCACTGATATAGTGATCGTTTGCTTTCTTCGTTCGCTTGGTTTCACGCTCTTGCTCTCTACAAAACTGAGGCAGTGGTGGGTTTGTCGAAAGATGGTGTACCCCCAAAGCTGGTTGTTTCCCTTGATAGTGGTTCTTATGAGATGGTTAGTGGGTACCACCATTTATGGACCAACCCTTATCGTATTCTCCTGCACCAGAACCTCCTTCGCGATGTTTCTGCAAGCGACGAGGTACATCGTCTGATGTCCAAAGGACAAGAGGCGGTTTTGAACCAGAAGGCAGCGGAAGTCACGCTGCCGAGCCAGGGGTACCAGCGCTAGCCCTTTACAGGGGCCAGTTGGAGCTGGGAGTACCCCAATGGTAGGTGAGCCGCAACAAAGCCGCAGCTGCTTGGTGCTGTGGTGGTGGTTGGTCCCTTGTTGGAGATCATCCACCGGGTCCCTCGAAATGTATTCTTGACGACTTTCTTGAGGCACCAATGCAGCTGCCACAGAACAATGAACAAAAATATTCAAAATATTTCTAGATATTTCTAGATGTTGTTGCCACGAGTATTTGATAAATAGGTTTCAGCATCATGGGTGGTGTGAAGATGGCTGATCAAACATGCCGCCACAGCTCCAGAAATCGACGGCTAACAAGCATGGTTGATGATGGTTGATCAACATGTAAAGCTCATACTGAGCTTATGAACCTGGCAGGCAGAAGGGATATTCTTGCAAGTTGACTTGACCTGGCTTCGTCACTCACGAGGTCCTTATATCGGTCTATCTTTGCATGTTAAGGTTCACTGAACCAGCATTGTGAAGAAACAGAAGTCATTCTTTGACTCAGCATGACATCTCTTCCGCGAACCCAAAGGCAGAACTCATGGGCCTTGCCGGCCTTGTCTCCAGCCCTGCTAGAGGTCACCTCCAATGTGGTGGCCTTGGCTTTCTCGGCACAACATTTCTTAGCGGTGGGAACCTTTGAGAAGAAGGTGCCAAGACGAGCTGCAGATCCTTGGCTACTCATGGCTATGATTCGGAATTTGAAGTAACACTGGGACCCGAAACAGATCCAATATGATCCACTTATGATCCACTTATGTACAAATTGGATCGTCCTGACTGAAGCAGCAGTTTCGTAGCAAACTGCGCTCCTTTCCTGCAAACCTGGTTTTTTGCTGCCGGGAACTCTTCGGTGTCCCCAGGGAAGGGATTGTGAAGAAGCAGCACCGGCACAGGTGCTTGTGTTTCACCTGGAAGATGGCAAGGAACTGCGCCGCTGCGGTAAGTTCCGATGCGTAAAACAATGGATGGTTCTGATGGTTGAGTGAGAAGTACCAAGTGATTCCACTAGAGATATTGGTTGTAAATGTCCACGTTTTGGTGCTGATGAGACATCACTGTTGCTGAAAGTGCCAATTGCTTTGGCTCATGAAGACTCGCCTACTCTGCGCCTGAACACATGCGCTGAGGTGTTGTTTGTTCACTTCAATGCTTGGTCACCGCATTTGTAGTGCGCTGTCCAGGCTAAGATCTTGGAACATGTGCCGAACCTTTGAAAGAAAACATTCCGGCGTTACTTGTATTGACAGGTAAGCTATCCTGCACCATGTGGGTGCATTAGTAGTTTCACCCCCACACATTGCGTTCGAAGACGCCGCCGCCAGGTTTCCTTCGATCAAAATCCCCTCTCTCAAATAGAAAACGACCCCTTGCCTCTCCAAAATGATGTGTATAGATCTACTAAAACTATCTAAAACTATAGATTTCCCAAATATTTCCCCACTAAAACCAGGGGTGGCGAAGGAACCACAGCCAGGAGCCAGAAGTACTTTCAGTTCAGGACTGGGAGCTCAGTGCTGGAACTCGCTAAGACATTGAAAGACATCCTGGGCCAGTTGACTGTAACAACAATTAATCATAACTCATCCATTGAAGCCCAGGGATGTGAAAGGATACTAAGTCTAGACGTACGTTCATATCATTTCCTTTCTCATTGTTTGCTTGAAAATTGATATGCGACTCTTGTTTGCCTCATGATTCGAGTTGCTGGTAGCATTTAGATGGTGAGTCGCTGGCTGTTACCATTCTGCACATGTCCAAAGGATTGGCTACTCAGCGTCCCAAGCTATGGCCTGGACCACCACGGGTCACCGTGGGCCACCACGGGCCACCACACTCCACCTGGTCAGCGTCGTCACGGTTGCCACAGGTCAATCACCTGTGTTGGTCTCCTGCGGGTGATGTCTTGAGCGTTTCAGGAGGCGCAACTGAGAGAGTCCATTTTGTGACGTGGTTTACATGATAAGGTGGTTTGTTAATGGTTGGTCAATGGTTGCTTGAGGTTAGTTCATGGTGATTCATCCTTTCTTTATAGAATCGTCCAACCGTTGAGGTACTCTATGCTGGTCATTCATGAGCAGACAACCAACAATCTACCTGGTCTATCCTGGTCTAAAGCTATACAAATTATACAATGTATATAGAAAATGAAATCCATCGCTCACATATACAACATGGCTATAGGTTAATACCCTGTGCCCTGGACAGTTCACATGTTCCCATCACCAGATTAGTCCCGAGTTGTTGGGATGATGGCTTGACACCCATATGAAGACGTTGCTATGATCATACGCCACGGGGGTATAGGTCAGCACCAATATGGTGGTTTCTCAAAATAGGGAACTACCAAAAATGGTGATTCAGTACGATAAATGGTTGATACTGGATGATTTGGAGGTAGATGTCACTCTCTGCAAGCCCATGGCCATTTCACAAGGGCGCTTTGGCCCTGTTGAAGAGGAGTCGAAAGATGAGCCTATTGATGATATCCCAGATTACCGACGTGATATTTGCTCCCAAAATGATCCTCAATCAGGTCTTCCATTTTTTGATCATGTTCTTGGATGATTTGTTAAGGTGTGGGTTAGTGCCACAGATCATCCAAAATTGGCATCCACCTTCCCGTCCACACGTCAGTCATGGTATACACTGCCGTATAGTCAGCTGGGTGGTTTGCGAGGTAAGTCATGATGACATGATCGGGACTCCAAGGAAACTCCCCGGGTGTGCCTGTATGAGAAGCAAACTTACTGCTAGCTTTTTTGTTCATGGGCAGTATATTGTCCTATGATACCTGGCTATAAGAGGGATTTCTGTAAGCCATGCTGCAAATCGATTGATATTCACCAAGTAATGCTTGCTGTTCCAGTAAATCCAGTTACGGGTTGGTCCTTGTTCACTGTGATGTGATATCGCTGTCGAAGTTGGCTGAGTGTTTTTGCAGCATGGTAAGAGATCCTGAGGGCACAGTGTCAAGCATGCAGGAGAACTGACAAACATCGCACTGGTGTGTAACGTGCCAACAGTGGTTGATTGATGACGGTCAACGGAGGTTGGTAAGGGTCAACCATGTAAACTGAGATAAAGGATGTTTGACGTGCAATCTCCGGAATCTTGTGAAGAATAATCACTGCGATTTCTGAAAAAAACACCAGCTTGAGGGGGTGATACAAAAAAACTCGGAGCACTTGCGCTCGCATTGAAGCGAAACCTCAATGCAAGTGGTGAGTTTCCAGAGGATCCTAGCTATTTCCTGATGACCATGAATGGTTGACCAGTCTTGTACCCATAAAACTCACGCCCTGTACATCATGACTGATAGGAATTATTGTAATAGCAGAGCACCCATGATTAAATACATTTTATTCACGGATTCTGGGTAAAAGCATGAAGAATAGGATTTATGGATGTATGAAGCTCATGAACCATGGCTAAACCATGAATCATTAGTCACCGATCATAGCAGTTCAAAATGGCTGCGACTCAACCAGCAGATGGTACTCCAGTTGGTGCTTCCCGCAGGGAGCGATGGAACTGGCAAAGTGTCCTTGTGGAACGTTGCACGTGCGAGATCCCAGGGAGTCATGATAAGTAGAGCAAGGACCAGCTGGTCCTTGTTTCTGCCACAGTGGTTGTTCGCTTGGTCATTGTTGACGTGTCTATTCTTATGTCATCACTGTTGTTCTTTGTGTTGTTGCTAGTACTTGTATTTTTGGACTCGTCAACTACGAGCGGTTGCAACAGCAGCAGCCACTGCTGGTTCTTGGTGTTGTCATCGCTCCTCCTTGTTTGATGACACCCGTTGATGCGGCCGCAAGAAACATGAGGGGCCCCACCCTTCACCAAATATGACCATTGTTGGCATTTTTTTCCCGGAGATTAGGGATGGTTGATTAAGCATGATCAACCAATATTTTTGGGATGGTGAAACCAACCACCAACCAGATGTAATTCCACATGGAACTCTGTGTTTTTTGTTGCCCAAGACCTCTCAACCAGCTTGTCAACAACGGCTCAGGAGGCAGCGAATGCGACTTCGCTGGGCTTGTCACAATGCGTGACGTTGGAAGTACCCAGAGATGGCTCGTGGTGACGACGTAGGGCAAAGATATTTCATCAACTGCTTTTGAACCGCGAATGATTTCACTGTACCATTGCTTTCACTTGATTTCGTCATTTTCAGTACTTGATTCATTCCCGGAACTGAACCCTTCTGACATTCCTTCATTCATTCATGCATTCATTCTTCCACTCATTCAACAGGAGTCAGCAGCTCAGACAGAGCGTTTGGTCCTTGAGCACGTGGTTGTCCATTTCATTTGAAACCAGCTGCTAAGCTGTTGGTTCACAATGTTCGGACTGGCATCATCATTTGGCGGGTTCATTTGGAATGGTGACCAGGACAACAAAATCACAATGATGGGCGATAAGCCCTTTGCAATTCCATTGTGAATTGGTCTCGGTTGAACAGCTGCCACACCATCATTAAGAATGACTTGATAATTCATCAACCATGATCAACCACCATCACCCTGATAAATCACTTGACAAACATTCATTGACAGTGAATCAATCAATCATTAATAACCATTACTTAGCAACCAAGCATTAGTATCCAACATTATGCTTAGGTCATTCAATGACCATGCATTACGTTGACACTGGATTTCGCCTGAAAGCCAAGCATGCAATCTTTGGCCCAAAGTGGGCGGGAGGGCGGGTTTCCCTCTAGTGCCTTGATTCGGCTTGAGCTATGGGGGATAGGATCTCTGAAGGTCCGCACATCGCCTGGGATCAATACGAAACTGCTGCCTTGGTGAGTGCCGTGTCGGCAATTCTGGCCGTCCTTGCTGAGAGGGCCGAGGCTGGTGCTGATAGCACCTTTGAACCTGTTGGGCGTGAGACTGAAGGGCCCATCACCGAGGCAGCCGCTGCTGACACTCAAGCTACCGGGAGTGGTAGCTCTAGCAGTGTCCCCTCCTACTGCCACAACTATAACCTCCGAAATCCAAACTGCGGCTACAGGTGCCGCTTCTGTGCATCTGAGTGCTCACGTGCAGAAGGGCACAAGTTGCACAGCTGTTGGAAGTGCCGCCACAAGAAGTGATGGACTCACCTGGACCTAGGAGTGGTTTCAGGCAGAGGTGGATGGGCATGAAGCCCAAAGAGGACACAGAAGCTGTAGATCCTTTTGGCGTACCCCACATGCAAGAGGAAGATGAATCCAATGAAGAGGTCGATAGAGCCCTGGACACCCTGCTATCAGGCAGGGCAGTTGAAGCTGAGTCTGTCCCCTCGCAGCCAGAGGCAAACTTTCCGGAGTTGGACCACAGCAGCCACCCCAGCTTGTTCAGTGAGTATGAGCTCCCTGCCGCTGAAGAAAGGGAGACAAGCAAACGTGTCAAGTATGACGTGGTGGATGCAGACAACACTGATGGTCGCGAATGTCGTGGCCCTACTGTTGCAGAAATTGCTCCTGCAGGCATCTCATTGGAGGCATTGCGCCTTAGCAACAAACAGGTCTTTGCCTATCCGTGGGAGAAAGGTCGCCTGGGCAGGTTCTTTGGCAACAAAGAACCACTGCCAAGGCCTGACTTGCAGATGCAACCAGGAGGTGCCGGCTTGGTTAGGGTCCAAGTAGATGTTGCAGCCGGGTCCAGTATGTCATCTTCGATGGCAATCAGGACCGCCCAAGTGCCGGATGCGCTCTATGTCAAAGTGGTCAAGAACATACAGGGCGGTTCCTATCTGGAAGAGCGAGCCTGTCGTCGAAAGGCCGCAGTGGACTTGTGGTGGGAGCTTCTTCTTGTGGATGTAGCTGCCCATGACCCAGGAAGAGCAGCATGTTCAGAAGCCCCTCCAGGAGAAGAGAACTCCTATGGCAAGGCGGTGTTGGATGCGTGCCTCTCCATCAAAAGTCCTATAGCACCATTCTCAAAAGGTACTATGCAGTGAACGCCTATGCAGAGTGGGTGCAATCGACTTTGATGACCCCGTGGCTGCCACTCCGTGAAGGGCATGTATGGGCCTACTTGCGTTTTCTGCATGCCACTGGAAAGCCTCCTACGAAGGCAACCTCTTGTGTGGAGGCCATTCGATTCATGCACTTCACTCTACATGCTGATGGAGCCGAAGACACCCTGGCAAGTTTGAGGGTGAAAGGTTTGGCAGCTCAAATGCTGTCGACAAAGAAACCTTGGAGGCCGTCGGATCCACTTACGGTCCAGCATGTGCGCCTCTTGCATGAAGCCCTCGTGGACGAGAGCATGGACATCTTGGACCGCATCATAGTGGGCCATCTGCTGCACTTGGTGTACTCCCGCAGCCGCTGGAGCGACCTGCTCTCAGTCATGAGAGTCCACATTGACAGTGAGGCCGCCTTCTTTGAAGCAGAGGCAACCGCCCATAAAGGGGCAAAGTCCGCAGACGCCAAAGCAAAACTACTTCCAGTAGTAGCTCCGTGCGTGGGCATTGTGCCGGGCAACTGGGCCCAAGACTATGTGGCACTTCGTGAGCAGGTTGGGTTGGGCCTGCCTTGGGATGAACCAGGATTCATGCTGCCTGCTCCGTCCAATCGCACAGGGGCGGTGTGGGCATCTCGCTATTTGACATCGGGCGAAGCGAATCAGTTCATGAAGGCATTCTTTTCCAAGGCCGGTGTGAACGTGGATGCCTTGAAGCTCACCACGCACTCTTGCAAAGCCACGGCCTTGAGTTGGTGCGCCAAGTATGGCGTGCCTCCTGAACATCGTGCCATCTTGGCACGTCATCAGACGGCCACTCAAGGGCCCACGGTGCTCTACAGCAGGGACATTGTGACTGCATCGCTGCGACTCTTTGTAAGGGTCTTGGAGCAAGTGAGGGCAGATGGATTCAGGCCGGATCAGACCAGGTCCGGTATGATCACCCCTGTCGCCATTGCGCAGAGTGCCGTGCCAGCCACCCCATGCATGGGTGCAGGAGCAGAAAGCTTTGAGGACTTCCAGCCCCTGAAAGATGTGAAGGTTGAGCACTCTTGGCCCGTGGCTATCGACGGGGTCATTGACTTGGATGCAGACGAAGAGGACCCAGGAGAGCTGATGCTTCAGCAGCCGAGCTCATCTTCAAGCGACGAGGACAGTACCAGTGATGGAAGTCCAAGGCGAGGATCGGGCCTTGGAAGCACCTCAGCCGCTCACTGATTTGTACATTAATGTAAACTCACTGGTCATCCATTGTAGGAAGGCCAAGGGGTTTTTCAAATGCGGCAGAAAGATCTCCGCATCTTATGCTCCGGTGTGGGAGCCCCACGGCTTGCGCTGTGGCAACTGCTTCACGGACTGAAGCAATGGAAAATGCGGGCATGCAGCCTTGGCAACTGCGGGTGCGAGTATGCTTGCACAAATCACCTGGTTATGTACCAGGTTGGAATTTGCTGGTATGTCCAGCCATTGTAAACTCTAGAAAGTAACAATTCCTTTTTCTTTCCATGCATGTTTTCATGTTTGCTGCCAGCCGTCATGCCACTCATGCCATGTCACGCATGTTCCATGTTCACTTGACATGTCCACGCATTGCATGTTCCTTGAACTGACTTCCAAGGCGTAGCACTTGGCCCAAGCACCATGACGAGCCAGGTAGACAGCCAGGCCCACTTCACCGCTCGGGCCACAGAATATGGAGTGCCCCCTGCGCTCCGTGCCGCGCTCACCAACCAGGGCATCACCACCTTAGGGCATTTGGCCTTCGCAGTGTTCAGGCCAGGAGCAGAGTTTGTGGAGGCAACTTTCGATGCTTGGGCAACTCGTGTTAATGCAGGGGTAGCGCCCACAATGGGCGAACTTGCCTCGTTGAGAAGGCTTCATTTTGAGGCAGAGGTGATAGTAACTGCCTCCCTTAGGGCAAACGTTGAGACACCAGACCAATCCACTCCCAAGCCAATTCCATTTGCTGAGAGATCAGCCCGTTTGGATCAGCTCCGTCTAAGGTTAGGCGGAATCCCCATCAGGGGCAATTCGGAGCCTTCGCATGCATTGTTAGATGAATGTTGTGCGCAGTTTGAGCAGAGAGTTCTTAGGTATGTCGAACCTGCAAAGTGCACTTCCCGTGAGACCGAAGTGACACACTCGAAGAGCTCCAAGAAACTGAAGTTGGATGGCACCTCTCTGGCCGTCACTGAAACTAAGGCAACGCCAGATGAGGCAATCTCCACGACTTTCCACCTCTCCCAATGCCTCTTGAGAAGAGGCATAGCTCTGGATTTTTCCAACTTAATAACATTCGATGCGCACCAGACATATTGTGAGAAACTGCTTCGCCACCTCACCATTGAACCGCCTCCGACTTTCCAAGCTGCTACCCTAACACAAGTGTTAAGGGCAGACAAACAGGTGTGGACTTACATGGCACAGAACTGCAGAGATATCCGCCCGATGGGCAATGTAAAGCCGTTAGATGCCATGCTAGATGAGGCACTTCGAGATTACAACACAGCATTCCATCTTTTGCCGCTTCCCAAGGAATCTTTTAGCTCGTCATCAAGACCCAGGACGGAGCAAGCTGACAGGCCTACTTACCCGGGCAGTCCGGGCAAAGGGAAGGGCAAAGGAAAGGCCAAGCAAGGGAAGGGGCTTGGCGCCAGTGCAGCCCCAAGGGGCATGATGGGATGCGTGGGCCGTGATCCAAAGAATAGGCCCATTTGCTTCGATTTTAACTTGAGCAAGTGCCCCCACGCAGCAGCAGGGGCAGCCTGCCCTAAAGGTAGGCACATATGTTTCAAGGCAGGTTGCTTTAAGGTCCATGCATTCCATGTTGCGCACCCTGAGGAGATGCCAAAGACCCCCACCACGGGGGCCGAGTGACTAGGGCCAGCATCCAGTGCAAAGAGTTGTTTCACCTTTCCAGTCATCCTTGAACTGTTTTGTGGGACGGCCGGAGTTAGTGCTGCTTTTAAGAAGCGAGGTTTTTCCGATTGCGTTTCAGTCGACCATGTCATTCCCAAGGGTGCCAAATCTGTTGTCACAAAGCTTGACTTGACGAATAGGCACCACCAGGCTTTAGTAACCAAGTGGGTTCAGGACCCCAATGTAAAAGCAGTGTTCCTAGCGCCACCTTGTGGCACAGCCAGCGCTGCTAGGCAAATCCACCTGGATGATGAAGAGGACCTACCTCAGCCTCTTCGCTCGGAGGACAGTCCGGATGGCCTCCCGGGCCTTGTGGGCAACGACCTTGCCCGAGTTGAAGCTGCAAATGTTTTGTACCAATTCACAGCCTTTATCATGGATGAGTGCACCCAGCTGCATAAACCGTGTGCAGTGGAGAACCCTAGGTCGTCCCTCTTTTGGTTGGTAACTCCTATGAAGGATCGTGAATTTGCACACCTCGATTGTGAACAATCGCATCAGGCTTGTGCCTATGGATCAGATAGGCCTAAATGGACTAAGCTCCTCGCCAATTTCCCTGAGGTTCACACTGTGTGCCTCACTTGCCCAGGCAATCACACTCATGCAGAGTGGGGTGTGCTTCGCAAAGGCTCCAAACGAATCTTTGCGACATCCTTGGAAGCGCACTACCCGTCAGCACTTTGTGATGCAATTTGTCATGCAGCCAATCTCACACAATGCACTTGCCCAAGCATTTTCGGGCAAGCAACCCAATCCAACTAAGGTCCCACCTCTTGTCACAGAGTTTAAGTCTCGCATTGTGCTTCTTTGTAGTCCTTCTGCCACCCCATTGTGGCCATCTCCCATTCCTGACGTGTCAGGTTGTAAACTTCTCTCCACCGTTGAATTGGGGGAAGTGAGGGTAACGAGAAGTTGGCACAAGCTGCAAATGAGGCTCTTGCAGCTTTGCACATGCATTGCAAGATCGAGGGCAGTACCATTGTGCCCACCACTGAGGTAGGATCTTTTTCCATTAGAGTGTACGGTTTGTGTAGGTCGCCAGAGGAATTTATTCAGCTAGCGGCATCCATCGTGCATCCCTTGGCCCAGGAAACATTCATGCCTGACGTGGTAGTAAAGGCAGTTGAGTTGAATGCCAAACACTCCCCAGCCGCCATTGCTAAGGTTAGGGCCAACTTTGTTAGCAAGTGGACCAAACGAGCCCTGGAACTGGCCGGCAAAGAAGTTCAGTTGAGGCAATCCATGGATCCCATGGTGGCAAAGGCAACAGAGGGCAAGCGTCTTTTGCTTTTCAAGGAAATGCTTGAAGCCACCGTTTTCTCCGATGTAGGAGTGGTAGACGAATTGCAACATGGGGCGGAACTCACGGGGGATGTCCCTGTAACGGGCATGCTACCGCCCAAGTTTGTGCCTGCCACCTGCACTGAGGAGATGCTTCGGGAATTGGCCGCCCAGCTGCGTGAGTCGGCAGAGGCTGGTGTGAGCAGCTCAGGCAACGCAGAAGTTGATGATACGGTTTGGGCCAAAACTCTTGATGAGGTGTCCAAGGGCTGGCTTGTTGGGCCACTGCCCTCCAATGAGGTCCCAAAATCCGCACCACTGTCCAGGCGTTTTGGCCTGGCCTCGGTTGATCGATGATTATAGTGAGTCTATGGTCAACTCGTGCGTCAATGTTTCCGAAACTCCAGTGCTGCATACAACTGACTTTGTGTGTGCCGTACTCACGTTGTGGTTTAGGTTTTGCAAGAAGTATGATAGGGCCTGTGACTTGGGCATTCGCACGTTCGACTTAGCTAGTGCTTATAGGCAAATAGGCCTTAGCGAAAGAGGCAGGTCCTTTGCCTACCTGCGTGTATTCAATCCAACGGATCGGAGTGCCGCCTTTTTCCAATCGTTAGTTTTGCCTTTTGGGGCAGTTAGGAGTGTGCACACTTTCTTGAGGTGTGCAAGAGCCATTTGGTGGGTAGGCACGGTAGGATGTTTGTTGCCTTGGACTTCCTTTTTCGATGACTTCATTTCAGTCTCAGTGCCGGATCTCCAGCACAGCTCTGAACAAACAATCAGTGCCCTCTTTAAACTCACTGGTTGGGTGTTTGCTGAGGACGGCGACAAATCCATGCCCTTCAGCGGATGCTGCGAAGCATTGGGAGTTGTTTTCGACCTTGAAGCTTCGTGCAATGGGCTTGCCCGTATTTGTAACACCACTAAGAGGGTTGATGAGTTGTGCCACGACCTTGAAGGCCTAATCGAATCTAAGACACTGCATAGGAAGCAGGCGCAGAGGTTGAGAGGCCGCATGCAATTTGCAGATGCGCAAATTTTCGGTAGGACAGGCAAACGGTGCTTGCGTGTTTTGGCCGATTTTGCTGAGGGCAGACGTAGGGCAATCACTCCCAAAGATGTCTTTTTCCTTGACCTGTTCAGGCAATTGCTCCGGAGCAATCTTCCCCGGGAAGTCAATGCCTTTGACGGGCAGAATGTGCTGGTGTTCACAGATGCATGCTACGAAGCAGGCCACGATACTTGGCCATCAGGCATTGGAGGAGTTTTGTGCCTGCCCGGGGGCACCACGCAATTCTTTTCTATTTTGCTAGGCAAGGATGAAAGAGCTTTGCTAGGCGAAGGCACTAAGAAGCAAATCATCTTTGAGGCTGAAACACTAGCTGCTGTTTGCGCCTTGCTCCTGTGGAAGAAACACTTCATGGATGCTAGGTGCCTGCTATTCGTTGATAACGAGGGAACCAAGTTCAGTCTCCTTAAGGGATACTCTGATAATCCTGTGGTTGATAAGCTTGCCGAATTGTTTGTGCAGATCGAAGTCGATTTACATAGCTACATGTGGATCAGCTGGGTACCGTCCAAAAGCAATATCGCAGACGAACCCTCCAGAGGCCTATGTGGCCCCTTAATTGATAGTGGCTGCTGTGACCTGTCGGTGGCAGCCAATAACTGCCTACCCCCTTAATTGATAGTGGCTGCTGTGCCCTGTCGGTGGCAGCCAATAACTGCCTAGTTGAGGCACTTGCTTTCTTAAATGTGGGGAGATAGGCAACGCTCGTGCCCAACTGGAAAAGTGCAGCTGTGCACTGCATGCGTGTGGCTAGTAAGCTTAGGTCATTCAATGACCATGCATTACGGTTGACACTGGATTTCGCCTGAAAGCCAAGCATGCAATCTTTGGCCCAAAGTGGGCGGGAGGGCGGGTTTCCCTCTAGTGCCTTGATTCGGCTTGACCCACCGCCGTCCCCTTCACCCTCCTGAGGTTTCCTGCATCATCGTTCCTTCGATCGCATCAACTGTTCGTGGGCACTCACCAGCTCTTCACGCATTGTACAGCCTAGCCCTGCAAGCCTAAGATAGGCAACGCTCGTGCCCAACTGGAAAAGTGCAGCTGTGCACTGCATGCGTGTGGCTAGTAAATAACCATTAACCAACATTTGAATTACTATCCATGACTCGCCATCATTGGTAACCCATGATTATCCATCATGAGCCGTCCGGAAACGGGAAGGATTGCAAGGTCGGCAATATTATTTCCATGTTGAGATGCCTGAGCTCTCTTTGAAGCATTGGTTTGACAGGATCGCCATCATCAGTGCCAGTATTCGTGTGAGCAACTAATTAATCATGATTTCCCTATTGGTTTAAGGGTTTATGGTAGACTATCATTAGATACTGCTGTAACCAACCACTCGCATAGGTCAGGATAGTGGTATTTTTCATTGTGGTTGCCAGGAAGATTCCTGGCATTGGAACACCAGCCGGCGAGTAGGTAAATCATTGATCATAGATCTTCCGGCCTACCTGGGTTACCTTGGCAAAAGGTTCGGTTGCTTACCAGGATTGGCCGTTGGACCTACGGGATGATGCCACTAGCCGTGTCTGATCACCCATCATCTACTTTTCATTCCATTTGCTATGCCCAGCTCTGCTTTCCAAGCTGCTTGACGATGTGCCCCGAGTTTTGTTGGAGCTGAGGTTGCACATGTGGCGTGCTTCACGGAACCCGGAAAGATCTTGGCAGTGGGATGCATCTTGCTTCAAACTCACCTGGGCTGAGCTGAGCTGAAAATATTTTCGTTCATGGGTAAGCCGAGCTGAGCTGAGCTGATCACGTGCTAAGCATTGGTAAACTTCATCATACACCACACAGCTTTGGAGCATGGAGATTGTCTTATATTTTCTTCAGGTTATGATTTGGAGTCGTAAACACCAACCACAGCAAGGGCTTGTTGCATTCACGTAGCATCAGGAGGAAGCCACCTGTCAGAGAAATCACGGCAATGTCCAAGAACATTTGGTCCGAATATGTTGCCCAAGAGAAAGCGATATTCTCACAGGGGCCATCACAACAGTGGTTCCTATGAGTTTGTCCACCGCAACTGTCTATATACCATCAAGCTCCTATCTCCTAACCACAAACTTTTGGCCATGTGCTTTCTATTCTTTTGGCACGGCTCACCGTCGTACGGAGTCGTACCCTAGACTCAGTGATCAACTGTGTGCGGGAGGTCCTGTGGGTGCTGCGGTGCTGATCACAGCTTTGGGATCACCAACGCCAGGGGACACCTTGCATCACCTTGCCAAGTGGATGCCATGCAATGTGCAAGTCATGCTATGTGGTTGAGGACGTGGGTCAACACACTCGTACATTGACAGACTTCGACTGTTCTTTATCAGTCCTCCCCAATCCTTTTCAACTGGATGACTTGTGGGTTTGGATGCTGTCTTTTCAATTGCCAGTGCTGGCTCTGTCACATGCATGGGATCCACATATAGTATTCTGGGCACTCTGGACAGAAGAAGCCTTTGCGGTTTATGACAAACAACTTCAGAACCAGGCAGAACCGATTGAGCTTCATAGACTTTGCTACTTTGCAAACTGAGATTTCTCAGGCCATAAGTTGGTTCATGGTTCATAATGGCCCATGATCCATGGTGGTTCATGGTTCTGTTTGTGATTTCTTTTGGGGGTCATGATTTGGATTTCCAGGTCAGGATGCGCGTGTGGTCCTTCTTGCACCTGAGTATGGCTTCAAGTGTTGGTTGGGAAGCCCAGGGGGTGCCATCCACAAGCCACAGGTAGTGGTGAATCCCGACAGGCTCAACAGCTGGCCGTTTACTAAGAATAGGTTCACAGCATAGTGACACGCAGCCAGATGTTCGCCTGGAACAAAAGATTTCTATAGATTTCTTGTACCACAGATGAACATATTCACCTTGGGACTGGTGAATATGTTGGATCGCCGCCCCTTGGTTGTAGGTGGTGCCACATTGGCATTGCGAGAGAATCGATTTGGCCGCAGACCACTACATCGCTCGCTCGCATGCTGTTTTTCACTCCTCCATTCAATGCAAATCATCTTCAGCTCCTGCTCCGCTGGTCCATCGGTCCGTGAGCTACCTTTGGTGAGCTCCAGAACATCCCAAGTAGTTAAGTTGAGACTCTCCCTTTTTACATCCACAGAGAACAGAGAACTGCTTCGAAGTGCTGTTGTAGCCCAAAAGTACTCTTGTTAGATAGAGCTGCTTAATCATTACGTCTTGTCTTTGATCAACACTTCCAAATGGCGCCAGCTTCCTCTGGTGTTTTGGGGATTTTTCTATGCTAGTCTCATGGATTTGAGGATCACAAATGAGGTGGTTTCATTTCCTACTTTATATGTCCAAGTATTTGTTCCTTTACTCTTTAACTATCCAAAACCATGTCATTACGCTTCTGATTTTTACACATCAGACCCTGGCCTTTCAAAACCATGATGTGATGTGATGGTGTGTCTCCAATCCTCCGAACATGACGCTCAAGATGGTGATTGGAACCATCGACGGCTAGCTATACCTAGGCCCAAAAATGTTCAACCAAAATATGCCGCATCTCATCTCATCTCCCTCTTGAGGCAGACCGTGCTGAGAGACTATGAACATAGCTATAATATATTGAATTGGTTGGCATATCTATCACCATTCTTGTTGCCTGTTCTCCCCATCATCTATTAGAAAGCCAGATGAACCATTATCAGAGGTTATTAGCCATTATCAAGAATCATTCAACTTCATATACCATATCATATGGGTCTTTATTTGCCATAATTATCCGTCGAACGCCGGTATTAGATTATCCTCAATTAACCTTCTGGTACCCCTTGTTACCACCAGTGTTTGCCGGTGGCAATCTTACCACCAACCATCATTAGCCATTAAAACCTTTGCTTCTCACTTTCAGCCATTCTTGTCAACTGTGAGTTTCCCCTAGTTACAGTACCACGAAGGGCCACTACGAACATATTGTTGACATGAAGTAGTACCATCAATATCCTCTTATGTGAATTGCCATTACGAAATGCCAGGGGTTGAGGCCCTTACAGAATGCAAATTTATAGCAAATGGCAAGGCAAATCTCCACTATACAATCCTTCACCATGCTAACCCGTTTATCAGCCAGCAGACACCATCATTCACCATTTTGTGTTTGCTCATTATTACTCAATCTTGAACGCAGTATCAACATGTATCAACCATGATCAAGGATTTCAGCCATTATCAACCATCATTTAGCCACTATTTTATCACCATCTAGCCGCTCGTTCATCAATTAACCATCAACTAGCCAGTGACCAACCATCGATTTTCTTTATTAGCCACCATTTCACCACTATAAACTACCACTTGGTCACTATCAACCACCAATGAGTCTGTCTAAACCATCATTTCACCACTATTCACTAGCATTAAATCACCATTTCACCACCATTCAATGCGCCTGGGTCAGTCTTGAAGCCATCCAACCCACCAATTCTTGCGCTCAAATGAGTTCTCGTGCTCTCCAGGTCAGAACTTCGGTGTGACTTTCCCGTGCGCAGTTTGTCGGTGTCTGGTAGCTTCCTGGCAGCTGGTGGTGATCGCGAGGCGGGATCCAACCCAGGGGTTCTCATCCGTGGATGTGGTGGTGGTTGTATGTTGTTGTCATTGCAGTTGTTGCGTGTGTTTCTTGCTGTGGTTGTCGTTGTTGTGTGTTGTCCCTTTGTTGTGGTTGTTGTCGCTGTTGTTTTTTATCGCTCTCGTGTTTCTTTCGTTTGGCTATTGTTGTCGCTGTACAACTGGAAGTGGTGTCAAACGCTGACATGATCAAGAAGTCAAAAGAAACTATGAAGCGGATGGACAGGTCTGAAGAACCCGCATTTGGCATTCTTGGCCAGTGCTTTTAGTAAATACTGTAAAGATACATGCAAGCGACAGCTCTTGTTTGGACGGCTTGAAGGGAAACTGTTTTTTGAAGAAAGCCAGTTTGAGGTGGCAGAACGAGTCAGGTACGCCCCGATAACAAGATACCACTAGAGATTCAATGTACTAACTACATTCATAGATTTATACCACTTTCATACGCCTCGTAGTTTTCTACATGTGTATAATTGCATGTATGTTTTATTGGGCATGTATACTATACTTGTGTTAGACAGATTCATACAGTGTATGCACATACGTTTATATATATATATATATACATATATGTTTGTGATGTTCATTTCCTTTCTGCATAGAACTAGATCCATGCTTCTTGCTTGCTGTTCCAGTTCCTTGTTGCTGAAGTGTTGGACCTTCCACCGTCGATCTCCTACACACTGCTGGGCGGCGTATGGCTTCGGATCCGCAGATCTGCGTTTTCAACATCGCCAGCAGTCAGCTCGTGCTACAACTCCCACGGCAGCAGGTGCAATTCGCGAACTGGTGGTCACTAGGATCCACTGAGAGAACCATTGGGAAACAACCTGAAACAACGGTGTTTCCCATGTTTTCCTTGTGCCTTATTTGTTGGTCAACATATGCCAAGTTAGTTTTTTTTCGATCTGTTACAGTTTTCGATTGAGAGCCCATTGTGAACAGAGAGTGATGCCTACTGTAGCTTTTGCAGAGTTTGGTGGATGTGAGAGTGGGATATTGGTGTTCTTACTGTTGCTATTGTATCTATTGTATTGTAGTTGTTGGTGGTCCTGTGGTGATACCACTACTTGTTGTTCTTCTTCTTTTTCGTCTTCTTGTCAGCAAACCCCGACCCTTTCCAAAGAGTACTTGACTTTCGAGAATCGATTCACCTGTCGCACAGGAGAAGATTCAAGGCATTTCAATGAACAGCGGCGGTTCATTGCTGGCCTGCTGTTTTAGAGGCGCGGGAGAAACCGCGACGAGGGGAGTAATTGGTGTGCCGATGAGTCCGCTGAGGTCCCACTAACATAGTCTTGCCCACAAGTCACAGCCTAAGAAATAGCTGTTGTTTCTCTTTTGATGATAGTCGATAATTAGTCATTCCCCAACACATAGAACAAATTTATTCCCGACTGATTTGATGATGATTCCATATTTTTGCGTACCGAGAAACAGATTTTGGATCGGTTGCAATTGCTAAAGTTCAGAGAAGCAATCATAAATCTATGATGTAAGTCAAGCCCCTGGACATCAACACACTGTTGCTTGGCTATATCTCGTTGTTCTTGGTCTTTGTTCGCTCATCGAAGCATCTTGGCTGCAGAAATCGTTTCCACATTCGGGATCATCATTTTGGACAGTTGAAGGTAGCTCCCAATGCTTGGGATTGGTGGGGTACCACTTGCATATGTATGGTATACATATGTTGTGGGGTAGCTGTTGGTTTGCTATGGGTGGTTGCAACATATCCACCATGGCTGTGGGTCGATATCAACCATCCAAAAATAGGAGTAGGTGAACATCATCCCAATGGTCAGACTATTCCGGTCTGTAGAGGATGTTCAGTAGGGGTGCCGGGCTTTTGACACCCCCAGCCAGTGTTTACGCCCCGGCACCGCTGGTACCTCCCATTGGTGTTGGTGGCCCATGGATGATCAGAGCAACAAGGTCCACGGGGCTTGACCAGCTGAAGAGGTGGTGTTCACGGACAGACCGCCAAGGCAAGCTGAAAACGACCATGGCTAAGCACTCCATCATTCACCAATCCACCAATCAATGAACTAATTTACCATCGTCAAACCACCATTGACCATCATTTCACAATCAAAGCACCATTGAACTGCGACTAAACTACCATCTATTAGATCATTTATCTACTGTGATCTATTTGGTGGTTTCTCAAATAAGGGATCCTCGAATACACGCCATTTAGAGTCATGAACCAACCATAGCTTTGGGGTTTCCTTTTTTGAGAAAGCTCCTGTGCCCCAGGTCACGTCACCTTGCTGCCACTGGAAAGCGTGTCCGATGTCCGGGGCCTGGAGCCGTTGAGACAGCCCTTCTAGCAAGGATAGTATAGGATAGTTATATATGTACCCTCTGGTAGTGCTCGTGATACAGTCAGTATACCCATAGCATGATGTTCACGATGATGATGACGACGATGACGATGACGATGACGATGATGATGATGATGATGATGATGATGATGATGATGATGATGATGATGATGATGATGATGCTGGTGATGATGATGATGATGATGATGCTGGTGATGATGATGATGATGATGATGATGATGATGATGATGTTCATCATGATGATGATGATGATGATGATGGTGGTGATGATGATGATGATGACGACGACAAAGATGACAATGACGACAATGACGACAATGACGACAAAGACGATGATGACGATGATGACGATGATGACGATGATGAGGATGAGGATGATGATGATGATGATGATGATGATGATGACGACGACAATGACGACGACAATGACGACAATGACGACAAAGACGACAAAGACGACGATGACGACGATGACGACGACGACGACGACGACGACGACGACTGATGATGATGATGATGATTGTGATGATGATGTGTGATTGATTGGTGAATCACAATGGATAGGCAATGATCGCTCTAGACTGTTAACCCTGAACTAGCCATGATAGTGAATCATTATAGTGATGGTTGTCAATGATGGTTGTGTGAACTGTTACGCCTGAACTAGCCGTGAAATGATGGTAGTGGTTGTGCTACGACTACACCCTTGTGATCCCCTTCTGAATTTCGAGTGAGCTTGAGCTAATTGCTTCCAGTTTTGCCTTGCTGAGCCTTTTTCCAAGCATATGATAATCATTTGCTTTTTGGCTCGCTTTTGGGCTAGTTTTCCTTTTTCGCTTTCCCTTTTGGATCCTGCGCCCTGTTGACGAACCTCGGGCAGCTCCTGGCCGACGTTCTTTTTTTGCAATGTGTCCAGGGTTTTTTTGCAAACCGCTGCAGAGCCAGCTGTTACAGACATAATTCGCTCCTCGTTTCCCTAGCCGCTCCTGGATCTTCCCAGGCGGCGTGGCTTAAGCGTACGGCAAAGCTGGTAGTGGTTTGTTGCGGGTGCATCAGCTGAAGCCTGTGGCCGTAGAACCTGTCAGCCAAGCTGTTGGGCGCCTCGCCTGAGGTGAATAAGGCAGCCATAAAGGCAGATCCCCGGGGTCAGTGGCTAATCACTGTGTTCAGAACGGGTGATGATAAAGTTGAGATAGTGATTCATTCACAGTGATTCATTCATAGTGATTCATTCATAGTGGTGCATAGTGATCAATGTTTCCCCTCTGGCAGTCCCCAACCTGCAAGCTAAGTTGATCATCATGTTTCTAAGTAAATCAGCTACAAATGGGGGTTTTCCCACTTTTAGGTTAGTTTACCGCAGTGGAATCAATAGCGATTCATAGTGGTTGACAGTGAATCAAGGTGTCCATTCATCGCCGCTCTGGGGTTTTCAATGGTGGCCCGACTTCTCTTTGCCGAGACCCCGATGCTGGGTCATGACCCACAAAGTGAGGCGGATATCATAGCTGAAACAGCGCAGAGCCGCTGTTTATTGTTGGACAAATTATATACAAAGAACAGCTGCCTCTCATTCAATATCGCCCATTTACAAGGTATAAGGAACAATGCAATCATTATCATTGTTACAGCTTGTTGATTACCTACATTGGTGTTATAATCATTCTAACTACTATGGACCATAATCGTTACCATAATCATTGATTGCCTTTATGCCCTTATCATGATTTAGAATCAAAATCATCAATTAATAATCATAATCGTCACCACCTTCATTTTCGTAAACTTTTATGGCTCACCTGCACCGATGATCGGCCTGAGCAGGTGCCCGATGACAAAGACCGCTACAAGTCTCGTGGTACCGTGACGTCTCTGTCCTTGAGAGCCTTGGCGTTCCTGGCGTCGCCAGTTTCGGGCCACCATGGGGCGCTGGGGTCGCCTATGGACTGGTTTGATGAGGAATTCATGGTGAGTTCATGTTGACTTCATGGTTGAATATGGTGGTTGAGTTGATGGTAAATTGATGATAGATTTAAGGTTTACGAAAGATTTATTGATGACTACTGGGCATTTAAATCCCTGTCCTTTTACAGTAGCTGCCAACGATGGTTATGGGGGGACACCCAGTAAGCATTGAACCCTGAAGCACCAGCTGGATCATTGACGTTTTCATTGCTCGGGAGCGGCAAAGTGGCTGCCCACATGATCAGATGTACCCTGAACACACCTTGGGGTTGAAAAAGCTGATGGCTAGGGTACATGAGCGCCTGTTCCCCACTTTAATTGTATGCACTCTTTGGGCTTGATGGCTGAGCCAATGGTATGAGGTCCACAACTGGCACTCGAAATCAGCGGGCTCAACCGTACGGCGGTGCTTCACCATTCGCACCCCCAGGTTGTTGATCCATCAACTATATAGTCGTTGATACGTGTATCAACATAAACTATTAATCTAATGTGTTATCCAACTTGTTCACATATTAGTTGAAAAATCAAGGTTGTTTGTTGACAAGCTGGAATTGATATGGCTGAGCCGAGTGCTCTCCAACCCTGACCGGCGTTCATTATATAGCCACAATCAGTTGATGAGCTAATCAGCGACATGAAGGTCAAGTAGTAATGGCAATGGCAACAATCCGCAATGAAATCTTAATGACACATGCTGATTAGCACAGGTTGATTGATTAGCCACTATAAGTTGATGGACCATAAGGGTTGAGCAACATTTAATTTGCCAATCAGCTGATGAAGGCCAATTAGTACAAAATATGATGAAATATTGATAAACCTCCATTGGCAACTTCTAGTTGTGAACATTGATCAGCTAATCAGCTACGATTAGTCTAAGCTATGGTCAGCAGTTGAGTTGTGAACGTTGATCAGCCATAATTCAAATGATTACAATCTGGCGAACCAAGCGGGTTGCATGAAGAATCCACCACAGCAATATATAGCTGGTTTACCACAGGTTGGTCTACCATGGGTTTATCCACCATGGAAATAGCTGGTTTACCTACGAAAAATGATGATGCACTTTGTGCAACCATGGGGTCGTTTCCCGCAGGGTCACGATCCTTCTCCATTGACAGCTCTGCGATCACCCCTTAGGGCCTTAGGGGATTTTCACACCACAAGTCGCTAAGGATCCTCGCCAAGCGATGTGATGCATACCATCCATCTCAACTTCGCTGATGTGGAGGTCCCACAAGCCCTTGATACATCAGTGACGGTGCCCCAAAAGAAACCAGTGGACAGCCAGAGATGCCCATTTTGTTGGAAGACAAGAGACAGCATATACTGTAGCATATGAATGTATGTTGATATTTAGATTGATATGTGGTGGTGTTATATTTTTGTGTGTGTGTGTGCGTGTGCATGACCTGAAAATTACTCACAAAGGCGGTAACATTGCATGTCTACCGAATATAATTCCTTGGCTATTGAGCAGTTGAAGTTCCGCGGTTAATGGTATTGGGGAGTTGGTTGATTGACATGAATCTCTTATTATACAATCGGTTGTGGGACTTCAGGGAACTCAGGTGTTTTTGGTTTCAACAACTCGCTGTGCTTCTTGGGTTTGATTTGAAAATTGAATGGAATTACTACCGTTTCTTGGTGCAAGCAATGAGACATCTCATTGTTTTTTTGGGTGATTAGTTGTCGTTGAGCAGCACCAAAATGATAAGGCCGAATTTGTATCCAAGTGATTCCAAGTGCTTATAGTGTTTTTCTGCGGTTTCTCTAGTTGAAATTTGGGCACCTGGTGCCCAGCGGAAAGGGCCATAGCAACATCCCCATCCCTGCCATGTCTGAAACAGGCCGGGCAGGACGCGGCTTTGCAGGCGAGGAGGAAGCAGCTCAACGGGATGTGGTCAGTCACAGTATGAGTTGATTTCCTAGTGATTGACTGGGGGAAATGTAACAAATAATGGTTGATAATGGTCAATTGTGGGTTGTTGTGGTTGATAATGCTGTTTTGTTGATAATGTTGCTCTTTATTGTGCAATTGTCGGGGTAGCAAATAGCAATGGGTTGATGGTTTCAACCATTTTCGGAGAACTCACATGCAAACAACCAGGTATTGCAAAACAAAGTAAACATTGTACGTACACATGTATTGGTATAGGCATATGCATCCTACATGTGTATTTATTTGTATACATGAGTTGCTTTGTTATTCTTGTACATACAAACTTATCTCAATAGATCCGAGTATATGCAAATTTCCAGCACCGACAAGGCACCACTGATTCCTGGACCCACGAACTGACCCTTCTTCAAGGATGCACAGCTGAGGCTTAGCCTCTCCAGAAGTTTCCACCAGCCACAGTTGTTCCATGTGAATTCTCTGTAGATGTTTGTAGGTTGTGAATTAATTGTGGAAATCAGACCTCATAGTAGGGTTTTGGATGGTGACCAACAATGGGTGCAATGATCACATTCCAACCACTGGCGTCGTCTCAACTGCTGCCTTCCCATTGTCACTGCAACCGTTGATGATGTACAGTCTTCAAAAAAGTGCTGATGTTGAGCTGCTGATTACTCTGGTAAGGAGGGCTAAGTATCCACACAGTGCAAAAGATTTGATGAATATATGCCAAGCCCGGGAAACAGAATGTTGTTCTTAAGAAAAAGTCTTCTGCCTTCCAAGGGAAACTTATTGATTGTAGTTATTTGGGTGTTTCTCAATATTTATTCGTGAGTTATTTTGGGACCCCCCCAATTTGAGAAACGCCCATTTTTATTTAATCTATATTGTCTTGATTTACAACATTTTCCAACATTTTCCAACCAGGTGAGTCGAAGTCTCAAATCCACGGGCAGTTGCTCCAATCTGGCGGACCCAGGCGAGTGTCGGATGGGATGGGTTTACCATTGCTTGGTTGTGGTGATGAAAGATGCTTAACACATGGCGAATCCGAATTACTCAAAAAGGTCAATGGTTCACAATGGTTCGTAGATCTAAACATGATTCTTGTTTAGCTTGAATGTAAGCATGATCCATGAAAATTGGAACGATGTCCGATGATTGGTTGGTTTCAATGGTTTTGTTGTGCTTAAGTCCAGTCTCAGAGGTCTTTCAACTGCTCTGGTAACGGGCTGGGGGATTTGTTACGAATGGCATTTGGAGGGGAAACGGGCTTGACAATGCACCGACACGTTTGGCTTGATACTGATTTCCTTAATGAAGTTCTGCTCACACAGTTCTGCCGATAATCTTAGCTGATCGTCATGAGTTAAACTCAACTGTTTTGATATGTTGTGTTTTAAGTCGGGAAAAAGTATGACCAATGCCATTTGGATCCAAGATTCCTTCGGTGGATTTGTTGGTCCATCCATGTCAGGGTCCCTGGTGTTCCAACTATGGAGGTATCCGGTATCCGCCAATAGGTCCTGTGCCCATAAAAAATCATTGTTTGGCATGGTAGCTCTGTGGTGGAAGAAACTCTGGGAGGATTTCTGAACCATCAACAGGGAGGAGAACGCCCAGACCTCCCCGCTTTCAGATTTACAAGGTGGTGTACTACACTTGGAAAATCATCAATGAGATTCAATGAGCCATTGCAAGTCAGACTGTCATAATACTAGATGGTTTACTAAGTAGGCGGCTAACACCCCTTGAATGACCTACCTATTTGGGGGTGGTTGGAGGTTGGAAATGACATGTAGATATGTAGTGTCCCTTCTTGCCATATTTTGTAATCCCTAGTAGGAATTAGCCAATCTGTCCTCTTGGGAACTTGGTGCATCTATGATATGCACATGTGGATGCAGACAATAGTGACAGTAGGTATGTTGACGACATGACTACACAGATGTTTTTGATCGTGTTTATATTCACGTGTGTGTGTGTGCTTCATTCTTTACACATATAGATGGGCAAATCCAAATGACTTTTGCCCCCAAGAAACTTTGGGTTTTCCCTCTAAGCCGGTGCTTGGGCCAATGTTGGGCCCGTTGCTCAGATGCAGACAACGACGCCAAGCATCAGTTTCACAAGTCCTTCTCGCTGCCTTTCGAGTCTAAGGTGCGGAACAGCCATGAGTTTGACCCACGTTGTGTCATTCCCGCTTGAGAGAATGGTACTTGGTGGGTAGAGTTTATTTTTGAGGGAAGAGCCTGGGAGAATTTGGAATATACATGAATGTACCATATTCGGTTGATACTTGGTTGGCATTGAACAAATTCACACTTATTTGTTTTTGAAAGCATACTTGTTCCCAATCAATTCAAGTGGATATTGTTCCCACTGCACTTCCTTGGTCGTACGACTGCTGTTCCTTCTTCAACTGCCCTGGTCGTGGTAGGCCGTGGAAGACGGTGTGGACGAGACTGCCAGCATCCCATCAGGGGAGGCGATTTTTCATTGTTGGAAGGTCGCATCCAGATTTGTTTCACTAGCCATTTGTCGATGTGGGTCTCCATCTGTGGTTATGAGGCTGCCTTCGTCTCAATTTCTTGTGTGTAAGGCCTTCGACAACATGTTGTTTTCTTTCGATGTGTTTTTCTAGAAAGCTCAACGAGCGCTACAAAGGGACATGTTTGTTTATGTCAGTTGAGCCTCAGTCTGGATGCTCTTCTAGCTCAGGAAGTGCCCCAATGTTTGTTGGCAATTGTGAAACAACCATCACCCTGCCACACAAGATTTATGCTTGTACTTGATCAGTTGCAAACAAGTTGTGACACGTTAGATCAGGTATGGAGTGCATAGATGTTTAAGGAAGTAGTTCTATTTTGCTGCTAAAGTAGGATAATATCAATTAAAGTGCATCGATATTTTGTTCAACAAAGATCATTATCAGATGGCTCAAAGTACCTTGGATCATGGTAACTACATCGCCCATCTCCTTTACAGCTCCTAGGCTTGCGTCCCTGCCAGCGCGGACGAGGGCGAAGGCGAAGGTGGGGGGACAGAGCGGACTCGTTCAGCTGAGTTCCCCATGGTTTCACTGCAAATGCCATGCTAAAGCCTAGAGCCAGATAGATTGGTTGCTTTAGCCTAGCATTTGCAGCCCGTTTGTACGTTAAGCAACTGGAGAGGCTTACTGTAAGCCAATAAATCAATGATAGTTTTGCATATCACTGATAGCCCAGTTGTACATTAATTTTTAACCACTTGGAGCAGGTCGGTACTATGAAAGCTTCTAACGCTTCACAGCTGGTTGTGTAAGGCGTGGCTAAGAGGTCACCTGCCGTCCGGTTCATACTGCCATCAACGGTTGCGAGGCATTTCAGCAACCGAGCAAAACGTTGCGGCACCACTTCTGGACCCATCAGTGCTGTGGTTGCCATTGTTGTTGGTAAGAACTACCATAGTGCTAACACAACACAAAAGAATCTGTCAATGAATGTTGGTGACTAAAAAGAGACAGTCAAAAAACAATGAACCCAACAACTCCATATGAGGAAACATCGTCTATACTAAACCCAATGCAAAAACAAGGAAACCCATAGCCCAACAGTATGATGGTCACGGCATGAGTGCACCAACTGCATGAGAGTCACAGCATAATTGTTGATCAACACAACAGGATGAACTCCAAGGATCAATCGTTGAGAAGCCAACAAGCTCATGTAGGTTTCCCAACAACCCAGGACCAAAGGCTTAAGCAGTATAGAGAATATGAAGGCTTATGAGCGGTATGAGGATTATTTACGGATTGACCTAAGGTTCAGTTTATGAGGGGACTCATGGAGGCTTGAGCAATGTAGGCAATTTGACCGAAGGATTACGTCCAGAAGACTGACCAAATGTTCACCAAGTATCAGCACATGATTCAAAATGCTTTGGTTATGACGAGATGGATTTTGGCGTAGTCAAATGTCTTGATGCACATGTGTGAAATTGTGAATTAGTGTAAACATACTAAGCATGTATTAAAAATGCAAGAATACATAATTAGGTACATACGCACATATAGGTAATACAGGCACACGTTCAAAGACATGATGCATTTCGAACGCAAACCTCATTTTACAACTACTAAGATGGTTGATTGCAGACGTTCGCATACAGTTTTAGCTAAGAATAGTAGTATATACTTAGGAAGAATAGATGCCAATAGGATGCACTTAGTATATATTTATTTATTCATTTATTTTTTCATGTGTTTATTTATTTATTTCGGATACTGTTCAAAGTATGTCCTATGGTACAATTTCTGGCGGCTCACCGTGCATCTCCACCCACTGCACTGAGCCGCGCACGCTTCAGACTCGCCACTGCCATGGCTTCTGAAGCCGCGTATCTCCGTGACGGACATGTCACAGGCTCGCGCGAAATTTGGATTCCCGGTGAGTTACAGGGATTCATGGTGATCATAGGGATTCATGGTGATCATAGGGATCAAGTGTTAATGGACATTCATGGCGATCTATGATCATAGGGCTTCATGCGTAAGTATTATGGCTATTATAGAGAATCAAAGGGATTAATGGTGATGATTGGTCATCAAGAAGAATGGTTGAACATTCCATTAACCCTCTGCAATCACTCATGTCACAAACAAGTCATATCTACCAACAGCCTACCCAAGGGCCCATGAATTCACCAACGATATTTGGGAGGCAAGGCCTGGACAAGAAACTCCTTGTGCAGATGGCAGTGATCACTCCTGGTTGAGTGGTAAACCTTTGATCAATCCGCAGAGATTGGACATTCACGGTTGAGTCAGATCCGTTACAGGGACAGTGTTTTATGTCCTTACGAGATCTCTCGTATCTATTTGTAGTTATCCATCCACCTATTTAAGAGCACATCATTTTTACTAATTATTTACATTTAAACAGATGTTTAGTTATAGTAGACTGTAAACGCATCGGGTTTGTACCTCTATCTATCTTTCTTTCTGTCTATTTATCTATATATATACCTATGGACATATATGTATATGTATGGAGAGATTGTTATAGAGAATGTATAGGGACACCACATTTCGCCATGTTCAAAGAGATGACGCTGGTTCGGTGAATCAACACATGATTCATTATTCATCCTTCCTAATTCCTAAGATGAAGACACGCATGGCCATTGGATAGCTTTGGGATGAATGGCTCGATGAATCCTACACTGGAAGAACTTAAGTATTACTAAAGCCACGATCAACCCTGGTCATTCTTCACTATTGTTCACCTTCATTGCTCTCTTCTCACTATGATTCAACATGATTACACATGACGAAATATAGTTCACCCATCATCAATCATTATCAAAGTCAATTCACTACTGACCCAATTGGCCGTATCAGTAAGCAATCAATCAATCAATCAATCAATCAATCAATCAATCAATCAAGTAATAAACCATAAATCATAAACTAATACTTGATTTACCATCATCATGAACCATCTAGTATCATAAAGCCATCATCAACCATTCTCAGACAAATAGCCAATATCAACCACTATTAGAGATTATTGACCGTCCATACCAATTGCTAACCATCACTTAAGCATCAATTGATCATTGCAGAACCCACCTTCAGCCAACCATTCAGAAGTGCTGTGTGTTTGAGGCCGATGGCTCCAGATGTACCACCCCTGGCGAGAAGGATGAGGCGCATGATTTGATTCTTTGCATATAGCCAAAATGACAAGCTAGTATATTTGACCATATACATATTTATATTTATATTTATATTTATATTTATATATATATTTATATATATATATTAGTTCATAACCAACTCGTGACTGATATATTAGATGAGCAGCAGCTAGTGGTGCACAACCAACTAGCAGTCGTGAAAAGAACCGGGATACCTGGAGAACGGACCCTAGGAAGAGTCTAGGAGATTTTCAACACTAGTGACTCAATGGTCCTCAGCCTCAACTCAAAGATTTCTGAGAACAAATAAATGATGTCTCTTAGTTGAACGTAGACTATCGTATCTCACAATGAATACCGAGCTTGTATCATATCTATCTGAGACCAACCTTACAACAATGATATCAATTCTGTAACAATCCTGGGTCAGTGAATCATACAGGCGGTCATAGAACGAATTATATATCATCAATACATTGGGATGATTAACAAGTATCCCAGTATTTCCCTTCATCTTCCGGTACCTTGTGATTGGGCAGAGAGAGGGATCGTGCAATGCCAAATCGAATTGGGCGGCGTTGCTGTGGCATCGACGTGAGCCTGGCTAGGTGCGCCAGGAATAGTGTTGCCTACTAGTTCCATGCTAGTAATGGTTAGCTTGGCCTCTCGCGTTAGTGGCAATATCTGGAGGCAGGCCGAAAGGGGCTGTGGAGGTCTCACGAAGGCCAAGTTCCATGGGACAAGGAACAACGGCAAGGTGCCACATTAGGTAGTTTATCATGAAAGAGTGATCTCTTCTGACAATCTACACAATTCCACATTTTTCTACAAAATTCTACATATTATGATCATCTAACATTCGCAATCAATCCAACTCCCAGCTCCCTGATACATTGACTCGCCTATCTATGTACAGACACATGTCATGATGGACCTGATGACGAGCAGCCACGAAAGTTGTTTGGTGATTCCCTTGTGTCCAACCTGGTGATTCTTACCAGCATTCAACAGCATTCAGTTCAGCAAGGGCTTGACTGCTACCAGCCTTTATTAACTAGATGTGTCGCAACCATTCGCAACCACCATTCTGAAGTGTATATGAGGACAATCAACGACTATCAAGTGCAACCATGTCAGGAGCATGGCCCCCCTTTTTAGTGCAACTCAGAGTACTCGTGGTGCTGCGTGGAGGATCCCGAAGCACGTGCACTGAGAAAACGGCAGTTGCTGGCGCGCGACTTGGGATTGGATCCCGCTCTCCAGTGCTTCCCTAAGAGACTGCTGTCACGGGCTGCGGGAGTGATGGCTGGCTGACCTGATGGCAAGTTGACCCCAAATAACTATTCAAAGTCATGATGAATAACGCGGGAACAAGCTGATCATGATGTATCATATAGTCCTGTCTTTAGTTGAATGTCCAGTTTTCTGATGGAGGAGAATAGTTTTGATTCACACCCAAAGAAACTCGCGGCTGGAGGATTAATCACCAAGCCATGATAGGGTACCGTTCATTGGTTGACAGAGCTAGAATCTCATGGTTTGTTGATATGGCATGCCCTTTCCAGCAGTCTATATTTTGAAGAGCCAGCCAGACTCGTGCGGACTCGTGGATGTTGACTTTGAGTGGTCAGAGCGATTGCCATGTTTGACATGGAAAACACAGGCAGTTGTCTTGTTTCAAGTTTCAATAGGCTATGTTTATGAACATTCCGCCACATGTGCTCTTTGCACTCAAGTTTTTTTAGAGACGGACAATTTGCTCAAAATATTGGTGCTTGCTTTGTTCAATTTTATGTGTCATGGAGGTTTGAAGAGGCACACTTGAAGCTCCTTCTCTTTTCTCACGACAGAGGATTGAGCATCGTCGAAAAAGCCTCTTGATTTGACACCATGGACACCATGGAGGATGAGGCTAGGAGATTGCATGAGATTGCTATTTCATGGGAATCCCCTTGAGATCGTTTTTGTAAACGGTCCGTTCTCCAGTTGCTTGTGTGTCCTAAGGAGCAAGATCAGCATCGCAACAGGCTGGCGAGTGGTACTGCACAGCCCTGGTTGGCCCATCCTCATCCATGGTGGGTGCCCAAAAGAGGTGATGCAACGAAAGCTGCCTTGGACATTACTCAGATCAAATGATCCCAAAACGCTGTTCGAGATACATGGATATACTTGGGGCGATCTTCTAACAGGCATGCAGTCGAACTTCACAATAGCTCCATTTTGTGGTTGTATCGCACCATCTGTAGGGACATAGGCACAGGCGCAAATACACACATGCACACACCGTCATGGCCTTCTCCAAGCATCCAAACACCAGTGAACCACCACTTCGTTTATCTTCGTTTCGATGGCATGAAGTCAAAGAACGACTAGAGGTCAAACTGGAAAACCGAATCTGAAAGTGTCTCGTCCATCAATGTGTGGTACCACAAACGCCCTGCTGAAAACAGACATTGATAATCATTGGTGTGGTTAAGAGTTGTCTTGTCCATCATTTATGTTTTCAAAATACTGTCTTTGGTTTACTGGTGACTCACACATCTACACAAAGCTTGCCCCTGTAGATACAATCTACACATCTAGAGTCTGACCTCAATCATTTTACCTAGTGTGGGGCCCACCTAACAGCTCTACGGTCCACAGACATTGTTGGGAGGCGATGAGTTTTGCTGCCCCCTTTCTCTTGACATTGTATGGACAGCACCAGGAATACCAGGAACCCTTGAGTTTACAGGGAACATGTACTTTGCTCGGGTCGCAGGAGAGTCACTATTGGGGGGAAGCGATTATAAGAGACGCACCTGATTTGGCACCGGGTGCCATGATACTGTGAATGTAGGTCGTACGCATGCAATCATGTGGATATGTTTCAATTCAGGCCATGTACACTCGGACATTTAGAAACGATGTCCGACTTATGTGTACATCGATGTGGATTCAGTCTTGTACCTATCATACTCATTATGTATACTCATGATGTATACTGATGTATGATGGCAAATCCCATTGTATCCTGTCCAGGGGCACTCTCTTCCTCTTCTTCTGTTCTTGTCAGGAGTGGAAAAAAGCGCTCCCATCAAGCTGAAGCACAAAGATGAGGCGCCGGAGAGCTCATCCTGCAGCTGAGCTTTGCCCCGGAAGAATTCACCAGCCATATGGCGTGTTATGAGTTTTATAGCGACGGACATATACTTAGAACATCATTTGGAAAAAAAAATTGAAAAATTCCGCAGATTTGATGTTCTAAGACTGAAGCTTAGAACATCACCACGTTCTAGCAGGTAACCATCAGAATTGCTTAGGGGTATCGATGTTCTAAGTGTATGTCCGTCATAGGTAGGCAGCACTGTCTTGATTATACCACCATGTTCTAAGTGATAACTTCCTGTATTTTGGGAGGGAAACCACTGTTCTAAGTGTACGTCCGCCATATGTAGGCAGCACCGTTTCGTCCTAATTGGGGTATTAGGTGAAAAATCATTTATGATTAAATGATCGTACCTATCCAGTCAGAATTCATATGGGCACGGGTGCTGGCATTCTCTTGTACCTTGCTGTGTACAATGCTTAGAACATGGCTAAGTAGCTAAGGGGTATGTTCTAAGTGACGTTTGACTGATCAATCTTAGAACATCGCTCACCCATTCTTAGAACACGTTCTAAGTCCTAGTCATAGAGCATGTTCTAAGTACTAAAATTTTCATGTGGAAAAAAATTGATGTTCTAAGTGTATGTCCGGCACTATAATGAGTTATGCTCATTTGATCTTATGTTATGCTCGTTTGTATTCCTGTTAATTGTATTTATCATTCCCTACTGTTAGCTGCTAAGAACAATCATTTTGTCAACCAACAAGGATCCATTATCATCATTAACATTATCACTATCCAGAAATCAACCACCAATCATGTAACCATCATGCAATATCATTAACTAGCCATCAATCACCAGTCAGTCGTCAATTGACCATCATTGATCCATCCATTGATCCATCCATTGATCCATCCATTGATCCATCCATCCATCCATCCATCCATCCATCTATCCATCCGTCCATCCATCCTTGACCACGATCCTTACACATGAAGCAAGCCATAGTGCTGGTGATTGATAGTATCATTGCTTATTGTTCCCTACTGTTTATTGTTTATGGTCAACCAGCAATTCAGCATTCTTCACCATCCATCAATCATAAATCAACAATCCATTCACCAACCATTCCATTCACCATCAAGTAACCATCACTATGCCAACACTTCACCTTCATTCACCATTTCTTCACCAAAATCAATCATGAATTTAAGCACAGAGGCAGCAATTGACCATCAACGAACACCAACGAATGCCAATGATTCAAATCGATTCACGATGATTTTCCATTTGTCCATATTTGTCCAATTTTGTCCAATTTTGTCCTGTTGTTTTGTCCTGTTGTTTTGTCCTGTTGTGTCCAGGTGCAAAGCCTTTCCTTCAGCACTGGACCCTACCTGGCGGCCGGGGGATACGACCAAGAGCTGGTCCTTTGGGACGCTGCCAGTGGGGGAACCCACCGGCGACACGCGTGCGCCGCCAGAGTAGGTGCCATGGTGCCGCCATCAAGCCATGAGCTGCGGAACAACTATCCTCAAGATTTGTGGAACATGTATGACAATGTATGACATGGATCATGATAAATATTGATTAAGATTTGTGTAATCAACATTAATCAACTACCAATGTGTTTTGATCTGTTTCTTTGATAAGCCGTTGTTTATATGAAAACAGAATTTAGACTTATCAAGCATGACCTGACAATAAGTTAAAAGAAGCGACTATCCACGTTTATTTGTAATTTCTATGGGATTTAATGATAAGTGGCTATTGATTCCACAAAATCAAAATCAATGATAATTAGCAACCTTGGACAATTCTGAACGAGCCATTTTCAATACCATTCAATTAGAGCAAACATGAACAAACATGAACAAACCATTGATTATCAAATGGAAAATTCTTTGCATTTGTGGACAAACAACATTACTGTAATTGACCTTGATAAATTGTGATCCAACTTGGTCCAGTGGAGAGTCCCATCCAACAGGCCGTAGGAATCGTCATCGAAGCGCATGTGCCGAAGGTCACAACCGTGTGGCCCAGTACCACATCGAAAGTGAGATCGTTTCGGTGCGCCAATTGGAGCAGTGCCATCAGCGCCAGTGGTGTCGTTGGGATGTGAAGTGATCCATGTGAGGGTCTCTTAAGCAATTAGAAACCCCCTAAGTTATGGTTGGTTGGTTGGTTGATTACTGAAGATGATGAACTGATATTGGATGATAATTGTGGGGTACCTCTGTTTTGAGAAACACCATGTGTTTTGCAACCCATTGCCTTCTTGGAACATCCAATAGCATGAGTGTGCTAGCGAGGGTCATCTCTTGGTTGTCCCTAGCCATAGTGACCAACAAGAAACATCCGCTATGCACCCGTACTTCCTTCAAAGCATGAAGCTAAGAGGCAAAAATCTGGAATGCTGTCAGGCAAAACATTGTGTGTGTTGCGAATTTCGCGACAAGACTTGGCATGTCCATGGCGTTGAATGACGCGAATCGATAGATAATGGATTGTAAGTTCTGAAGCCCACAAGGAGCGATTGGTGGATCATCGTTGATCCATTTAGAACGATATTGGTTTGTTCGTTTTGCCAGTATCACTGGTATAGCCCCTGATGAAAACTCAGCTCAAGTTGGCCTTGCTATGCCTTGCTATAGGGAAATCTAGGGAGGCATTTCAAAATAGCGGAAGGATTCCTAGTACTGGTGATGCGGCAGACACAAGCCTCGAGATCACCTGAAAGATGCGAAGATGTCAACCACATACATGTTGTCCGTGTTTGTCAGATTTCTTCAACCAGTTCATGTGAATGAATTTTCCACTAGGATATCTCACCATCATAATCATCGTCGTCGTCGTCATCGTCGTCGTCGTCGTCGTCGTAATCGTCATCATCATCATCATCGTCGTCGTCGTCGTCGTCGTCGTCGTCGTCGTCGTCGTCGTCGTCGTCGTCGTCGTCATCGTCATCATCGTCATCGGTGTTCCGCGCCAGCGGCCAGGTCTGTTTTTCACCTTGCGGTGAATTTGTTTTTTGTGGCGACAGTGAAAAGGAGATCAACGTTGGGATCTAAGGGATGACTTGGCAGGGCTGAGGCCCTTGGGATGGGCATCCCACTGCAGCTGGTGTCCCACTGTTGACGCCACTATAGGCAGACCGAAGATTCCAAAGCATCAGGGTTCGTTCCAGTTGGGAAAGCCACAAATGGATATAACCCATAGGAGAAGCACACCGCATCCAAAGTGGATGAAGTTTCTATCAGGCAGTTACTAAGACAAAATGATTGGAGTGCCAGATGAACTTCAAGGAAGAGTGTATTTTTTGGACATGAACGTGGTGTGAATCCTGCCGATGGTCACCCTAGAAGGTACCAACAGCAAAGGCATGCAAGTGATGTTCCCAGATTGGTTGAGAACTAACAAACGAATCCATGGTACAGACATGCGCAATATGCATCTTTTTTGCCCAAGCGATGAGGGAGGATGCGAAAAGACAGGCTCTACATAGCAGCCTCGAATTTGAATTTTGACCTTTGAGCCCTGTCATATCTTCAAAAATGGTTATTGAATGGTTGATAATGGTGGTATAGTGGTTGTATAGTGGTGAAAGCTTTGCTTCGCTCAGGTTTTCAAAGCCAAAACGCTGGAGCTCCTACGTTCGGAAGTTCTGAAGGAACCCTTTGGATGTCTCGCCGCACATGCTCCCAGCGGTGTGCCGATGTGCCGGGGGCAGGATTTTAATAGAAGAGCTTGGTATGCAGTGCTTATATCAATATATAGTAGGTGTTCAATTGCTTATAGGGGATAATAAGCAACAAAATCAAAGGGAAAACAGTGGTTAAAGAGTGATATATGGTGGTTTCTCGAGCCAGTTTTGGGAGCTATGGACGGTTTGTTACTATAAATGGTTTCTACAGAGGATGATTTGAGAGAGGTTAGAGGGGTTCCCTATTTTGAGCAATTGGTTGCATGTAGCAAGTAAGCATCAGCAAATGAGATTTAGTACAGTAGTACAATGAACTGAACATATGATAGATTCAAATGATTTGTCAGCAAGGTCAGTGGCACTGAAGCTTTACGTCCCAGCTCCACACTGGGTGTTCGAGCACGCTTCACCATGAAATGCTACCAGTTTTCCCATTTATGTCAAAGACGGGGTTGCTTCTGCTTGTCTTTGCAAGTGCTATTGCTCTAGATATCCAGATCCGTGTATGCCCATGCCTCAATATTGGTCACAACTGAATACCGCAGGTTGCATTTAGAGTGATTCTAAAAACGCTGCTCCGCCCTTTTGTGCGACTTGGCGGGACACAGGGTCTTGACAACCACTATCACATGTATCTCATGATATCCTCACACTTGCTCATATGTTGGTATTTGCATTTTTGTTTTCACATTTTATTTATATATATATACATGTATATGATTTATTTATATGTATATGATTTTTATCTATATATATATATATGTATACATATATGCGAATCTATTTATTGATATATATATATATATATATATTTATTTATGTATGTATGTATGTATGTATATGTATGTGTGTGTATGTGTTTTTGTTGAAGAATTTATATTGAAATCTATTTGTATGATCCAAATTTCCTTCACGCCTACAAACTGTATGGGCGAGGCTACTGGGACCCCTCCATGAAACCCTGTTCCGAGGGCATTAGCTCACCTACACAGCTCTTGGCAGTCCCTTGGTGGAGCTGCGCGGGATTCGGGAAGTCACCAGCTGGTTCAAAGGCCCTGTAGCAGGTCTCGTGAGAGGTGAAGTGGTTGACTTTCGCTGGCTGTTTGATTTATTTTGAAAAAAGATGTTGTTGATTTTGCTTGGTTTTTGCTGAGAAGCAATGTGACTTTATGGAATTGCTGGGTTTGATCATTTTTGTAGCTGTTTTGACATCTACCCATGGGCTGGTCACCAACATGTAGATCTGGCTTGACCACTGCCGTCCACTGGATCATCCAAGTTGGCAACATCAAACATTGTTTCTAGGCCTTGAGGTATCCACTGTTGTCATAGGTGCTAGCGTAGGAACATGTATTTGATAGTGGTTAATGAATGTTCATAATAGATAGTATATGATAATCGTAGGGATAATAGAGGATAATGGGGGATCATGTTGCCAACTCTATCTAGGGTTATAGTTATAGGCATGTTTTTCTTTTTGAGACGTGGCAAAGGGCAGGAGCTATCAGGCACCCGGAAAAAGGCAGTTTATTTTTGCCCAACATTTCAGTGGCAATGATGGGATTGTGTACCCTCAGTTGTCCCCGATCAGTATTTCACCAACGTGATACCAACCACCTAGTATTCACCATCAATGTATATTGATGCTGACCCCATAAGTTGGTGAAAAATACCATTAAGCTGCAGTCGTACCATTGATCAATGCAATTATGCATCATCCATTGTTCACCAGTTGTTTGAGCAGTAGTTGTACTCAATTTTCAACTATTGATGGTTGGTATCTCCAGTAAGTAGTCTCATATTATTACCCCTTTGTTAAACTATGATCATCAATTCTCTTACAAGTTGTTTCTTTTGATTAGCTTGTGATTGTCGATTCTTGGTGACCCTTGGTTAAGCAAGCACCACCACTGATCCTCAGGTCGGCTGCACCGGTACGGTGAAAATTTTTTCGGCCTCTCGGATGGCTGGAGTGTGGCGCGGAGCTGGCGAAAGGGTTGATAGAGATGCGAAATGAACCTGTTGCGATGGCCACCATTTTCCAAAGTGATGAATTTGGCTTCGAGATGTGACAGGTGGACGAGTTTTTGATACCAGTAAAGGCTGCCATTGTCTTGACGCACAGTGATTGATGGTTTCCTTACTGAATAGATCTGATTAGTATGTTGTGCTTGGTGAGTACTGCATACCTCTGGGAACTATCGAGAAGGCAATGTGGGGAGCTTCGTCAACCAGGACTGAAGAATTCTTCAACCGCTTTTCACAGGGGGAAACTGCTCACGAGCTGAGCTGCTGGCAACATTGAAAGCGACCCCATCCAGCTTCCACGAAGCCGGGACTGAGCATTTACCAAGCAGTATCGGATCGAATCAGCACACATTGATGCCATGCATCCAAGATAGCGCTATGGTAGCTATGGCTGCCTTTGGAGTTTGTTTGATATTGGTCATAGCAATTTGTTGTAATGTACCTTATCAACTTGCACATACACATCCTCGTGGCACCAAATGGCAACAGCTTTCTCCCAACCGAAAGCTGGATAACAGCTGGTCGATAAAAGATTTGAGCCATTGGTAGCATTTTGCCCCTGGTTTGAGATCATCCAAAAAATTTCCGCGGTTCCAGTTGTGTCTACCCCCACCCCAAACCAGGCAGCTTGGAGCCTATGGGTCAATCTTGCTAACTCCAATAAGAACCGAGCATGCGGAGAGCTTCTGAGTCATTGCCAATCGTCTTAAGTTTATATCGTCGGGAATGGTAAGCCAGGAAGGGGCGTTGGATACAATCATCAACACTTCGATGCGGCTATGACTCCCAAGTGTATGGATGATCCCAGCAGCCGGGGCCATCCTTGCTTTTCCACATCCTTTTCTTGGACAGTCCCCCCTTGTAGCCCCCATCCTAAGGATGTTTGATGTTTGATGCTGGGTGTTTGGGGTAGTCGTTAAGCAGCTTTGTTGAACTTGTTGAGATGGGTGGATGACTGGTGACTGAATGTAACTGGCCTTGGCTTTGGGATTGGCTTCACAGCCGTTCACGGTGCAGGGTCCGCACAGCCAGTGCTGACCGGCACTAAGCGATGGTTGGTTACGACTCCAATGAATCGGGACCCAACAATGGCTCCTACGTGACATCAACAGCTCAAGGCAAGCGGGTTGCCATATGGATACAGCGATAAGGGTCGGGAAAGGAGAAGTACCCCTGGTCACTAGCCAGACAAGTGAAGTAGCGAGCTAACAGGGAATAATTCGGAATGGTTACTGGGTGATCATGGTGTTAGAATAGTCAAAGAGTAGCACCTCAATGCAATCAATCGTGCGATGGCATACAAATTGTTATGAATCAATGTGGTTATGACTATGATTAATGATGCAAATCGTTGATGATCAACGGTCAGTAATCATAGCAATGGTTGGTATTTGCTGGTCAATGACGATCAATCGTAGTAGTGGTTGATTGATTGATCAAAGTAATGAATCATGAATTGTTCATGGCTATGAATCATTGATGATCAATCATTGTGAGTAACCCATTCAGATCAATTACAACGACTATTGATTAGTGACAGATGATCATCGTGATTGATTGATGAGATGAATGATCTTAATCCTTACCATAATGATTCATGATCATAAATCACCATTACCAACCACTATTAATCACCACTGCCAACCACTATTCATCATCATTACTAAGCACTATTGCACCATTGTTAACCCCTACACCACATGACACGTCACATGACACGTCACATGCTTAACATCGCTGGCCCATCGTTGATCGTTCCCTGTGCCGAGGTGCCAAAGCTGGAGGAGGTGATCAGCCTAGAGCATGGCGGACAGGTCAGCGGGCCGCTGGTGATGCCATGGGCTACGCACAGCCGGCGACCTCTACAGCCATGTCATGCCATGTGTGCTGCCAGGTGTGCTTCCATTACTTTGTGTATTGATCTGATGATTTGTTTAAAATTCTTTGAATAAATTGCATTGATTCAATTTATTTGTTTGATTTGTTTCTGCTGATCTGTCTTGTTTTTGTTGTTTCTTATGTGTGTATGATATATGGATATGTATAGCAAGGCATGTGATTGTTGCATTCATGTGCGTACTCTATATTGAATTTGTGTGTGTGTGGGAGTGTTGTACTTGTTTGCATTGCTTTGGTAGCTTTCCACTGAACTTATATGAAATTGATTGAAATTGGCTAAAGGGTGGTATCTTTTCAATGATATTTGATGCATGTGTCCGCGAACTATCTCCTACACACTTGTATTGACACTGGCCACATGTTGTCCGCATTTACTGTATGAGGTGATAGCGGTTCTTGGTTCCAAAAGGTGATGGCGGTTCTTGGTTCCAAAGATGTGGTGATATGTGGTCAAACGCTGCCTTTGAAACATTGCAGAGGATACCAGGGCATCCTCCCAGCCTCACAACCGAAACATGGCATGGCAGCCATTTGCACGACCTGCCACTGACCCAATCCGTAGCTTTAATCTAAGAAGCAGGTCAACCTGAGCAGATACATGCCCTTCACCAGCCACATTTTCCAAGAGCATAACTCTTCATCATGTCAATGGAACTTTCCTCATGTCCCCTTGTTCTATTCCTGAAATGGTTCACAAATTGGTGATAGGTCACTCTAGGGAAGTGCATGTCCTGATCTGAGGGAAAATGGCCATGATCTTTGGTGGTGAGCAAATATATCATTACGCAGTCACGGGATTATCATAACTCACCGGCATCATCATGTTCATCACAATTCATCAAGATCGTCATGGTCACCTGCATTATGTTGCCAGCACCACCACCATCACCACCACCACCACCACCACCAGCATCATCATCATCATCATCATCATCATCATCATCATCATCCACTATCCTCCATTATCATCATTTCTCAGGGACAAAAGTGCCACCAACAATGAACTTTGCGGCCAAAGCTGCCCTTGTTTCGTCGTAGGTGCACAGTATGAGTTTTTCTCCGTCCTTGGACATGTTGGCTGCAGCTGGAGGCTGGTCATACATGATTCTTCCATGATGGTCATCCGCCGATTATGGTCAATGATTCATTGACCTCTAGGCTTTGTCTTATCCTGGGTCCATTTTTGCGAGAGGAAGTGAGTTTTAAACAACACTCCTTGATTCGGCGTTTCACGGATACCGAGAATGAGATTGCAGCCGTGAATGGTATTCAGGCATGGTAAACCTGCAAATAACTAGTGCAGTATGGTGAATAGTTCAATCGTCTTCCTGATAGCCAGGAAAGAAAAGACGCCCAACTTTGCCTGACGGTCAATGAATATGGATCAGACATGGAGCAGTATAGTGCCAAAGAAACATAGAAACACATATTTTGATGATGGCAGCTCAGAGTGCGTCACGATGCTAGTTCAGCTTGGTAGTTTATTCAGTGTTTTAGTAGCATTAACTTGAGTTGGATCCATCTCAAGCAGTGGCGCAGGACTTGATGAATGCTTGGTGGGTTTTTTGCTGCAAACAGAGATCCAACATGGATTTGTTCCACATTTACTTGCACTGAATATTTTGCTGGTGGCTGAACAATGTCTCAATTTGACAGGATCATTCATCGGTGTGTAATTCATTTATTGTATGGCCAAGCCCAACATCTTTTCCAAGGAAGCACAAATCAAAAAATGGTGTGGAGAAAACTCACTGAAACTCTGGTTTTTGAGGTACCTACTTTGATACCATGCGGTGCTTGTCCAAGCTTGCACCGCCAAATATCACATTTGTTGTACATGCTGTGAGAGTCCATAAGTATATGACTCTATATATATATATATATATATATCCGATATATATATATATATATATAAATATATATGTATAGATATACGCCTATATATTGATAGATGTGATAGAGAGATGTGCCAACTGTGGGAATGGTCATGTGTACCAGTTTGATATTGGCTGTACCACATGTTTTATTTTGCAGTAACTCATTGAAGTAGCTCGCAAAGCATCTGGACTCCCTTGATTGCTGGTAATCGGATATGCTCAAAGCGGTTCATTTCTAGCAATCAAACCATTGCCATTTTTAAAGTTTTTGGGGTGAGCGTGGGGATTTAGAAAATACAGCACCTTTTTGGAGAGCCAGTGGCCAACGTGTTGGCTGGCAGCTCACCCCGGATCTCCAGGCCCAACTTAGAGTCGAGGGAACCCGTACACCACTGGTGACTTGGGTCATCAGCAGTGCAGGCATTGACCTCACCAATGGCCTATTGGACTACAGTGCCAAAGAGAGTCGCGGCATGAAGGTTGGGCCTGGGATGGCGATCCAACCATGGTCATTTGCGTGGATTTCTGCGTAAGGTCCCCACACACATCGTGGTGAGATTCAAAATTGACGGTGAGGTTGAGGTGCCAGAGATGGAGGTTTGCTATGAGTAGCTATTGTCATTGAGCATTAAGCACAAGCAGCCATCATTATTGCGTAATTAGTATTAGCTGGACAATTCCCTTGCTGACTGTGGGCAAGGATATTATTTCCAATGGTCAACCAGCATCGCCCTTTCAACCTGTGATTTTTCAAATCATCAATTGAATATCAGCAGTCATTATTGTTGATCCTTTTTTTGCCGATTATCAAAGTCAAGTCACCCATGTTCAGGTATGTTCAAACATAAATTTCAACCAATATCAAGCATCACGAACCATGATACAATAGTATCATCAACCACAGCCAAGCATCATCAACCACAAATAAGCCACCATGAACCTGGAACCTTGCCACAATTATTACCATTGATTATATGATAGATTACCATTGTTACTGGCTGATCATCATTAGTGATCGATGCCTTCAACATTGACATCCAATTCTTCCCTCTATCAGGTCACCATTGAACCACCACCAAACCCACCATCAAACCATCATGAAACCCACAATCAAACTCACCATCAAACCCACCACTAAGCCACATCAAAACCACCATTCGCCCATGACCGGCCAGGCAATGGTTTGGAAGTCCACAGACCTCGCAGGGCTGTGGGATGAGGTGACCACAATCAACTACCAGGTGCAGCAAAGCAGCGCAGCAGCTGCAAATGCTGGTGGTTGGTTGGTGGGTGTGGATTGGATTGATTTGAGTTGGGTTGGATTGGGTTGGGTTGGTTGATGTTGGTGGGTTGGACAGTTGTTTGAACCAAGAGTATGAAGCACTCTGGACCACCAAAGTCACCCCCGGGAACCATTGTAGATATCAGTGAGTTGTGTTTGTTTTGGGTGTTGCTGCAGATGATGTTTTTTGATGCTGATGATGATTGTCAGTCACTGCGAGGACCTACAACCAACGTCATATACAGAATACAGTATGATAAGTAGCTAGGCCAAATAATATTTTTCCGGCAGTGTATCATCGTTGGTTAGGGTTTAATTCCAATGGCTCATGAGCAATAATTGGCGCGCTATTACCACCACGACCAACCCCAAAGAGCAGATGGTAACAAAGAGCGACGAACAAGTATGCACCATCAACAGAAGTCCACAGACTGCGAAATCAAAATCGGGGCCGTGGCTAGCCATTAGCATCCAGAGGTTAGCATATCATATTCTACTTAAGATAAGATAGAAAATTTATGATGACTCTTTCGGAATGGCCATGGACAGAAAATAAACTAGCAATTCATAGTACCACGGATCATCATAGCTGGGAAATATGTTCAAGCACTATAAAACTGTTACCAAAAGGCCTTAAAATCTCAAGATGTTTTTGCTTGAGCAATGGAAGAATCTCACACCTAAGGAGGCAGGAATCAAGCTAGCTGTAGTCAATAATGTTTGAGGTGTATCCAACAGTATCCGAATTCATAGGTACACAGAAATAGTAGGATGACCAAAAGTAATCAACAGCAGCATCCAGGTAAGCCATAAGGTCTAGTGGGATGACCATGGATCCGCAAAAGTAGTCAACAATGGTATCAGGTATCTAACACCCATAACGATACCAAGATACGTCGCCCATGTGCTGCATCGTCGAGGACTTTTGCCACGCAGCTGCTTTCTCTCCATCGGGCACAGCGCTTGCTCTTGCTGGAGAGGACTGGCTGAAACACCGACCGTGGGGCAAGCTAAACCTATCTAAACCTCATGATTGAATGGTAAATCGCCAGCTACGAAGGTGGTGGTTAGCTGCTGGTAGGTACTTGATAATTACCGCTCATTTAACCATGGACCAGCTCGACAAAGATCGCCAAACCTTGTCCTCTGAAGCGTTTGACATGACTATTGCGGGGAGTAGGGATGAGTCGGGATTGCATTGGGTTGATCAAACAGTTAGCATGTCAGTCTCTTCTCGAACATGGGCGATTCTTCTGCATTGGCTCAATCTGGCAATCACAAGGCTCCAGATGTTGCTAATAGTTGAGTACAGACCAAAAAAGCGAAGTAGTTGAAATCATGACCGCAGAGAAACCTATTGTTTGGGTGTCCACTCACTTGGTGGTTCACCAGATTCAAGTTGCTGTATCTCACAATAGCTGTTTGGTTGGATCAATTGTTTCTGCTGCGAGGACCGTTTGATTTCTATTCTCTCCGTGGGCAAGAAGTTTCAAAAGGCAGGGGCAGTGAATTCAAGTGCTTGCAAAAGCCTGCCATTTGTTGGATGTTCTGCGACCAACAAGTTCGTGGGACAAAGAACTTGGTGACAAGCCAAACTGCTAAAAGGCTTACAGCGACAGCAAAAAAGGACGCAAAAAGTAAGGAAAGTAATGGTGACTGTTTGAACTCAAGAATGCTTAAGCCACGATTGATGTACAGATCTCCTTGAGTGGCAACAGAGAAACGCGATTGAAGTCACAAGAAATCGCACTCCAGTTGCTTTGGGGCATCTTACATTCTGACCCTGCCGAGATGGACTTCCTGACATCTCCCGGAAAAAACAAGTACTTCAAAAGGCCCATGTCACACCCAGTGTCACGTAACCGTGCGTGTGTGATGAGAGGATCCGGGCATTCTAATTCTATCCGTGACATCCAGTGGTACATCACTTGATGCTTCGTCCCCTTGGGTTTACCACAAGCAGCTGCTAGCACAATGAGTTCCTATGCTTCCCTAATTTTGGATGTCTTGGAAGACAGCTCGTTTTCAAGTCAGAATGAGGAGGATTCTACCGGCACACTTTCCACCATCTGGGGCAGGGCATATGGGTTGATCAAAGCACAGAAGTGTGCAATGTTCCTTTGATCAGTTCTGTTCAGGAATTTTGTTACTTCACTAGCTTCCATTACAAGCCCCAGTCATTCTCTATTATCAACCTTCGTTTTTTTCACCTTTCATGGTTCTTTGGTTGGGTCAGATGGCTTGCTTGCTTGGGGGCTTGGTACCGTCACACTGAAAGAGCATCATAAAACCATTTATGATTGACATCTCTTTGATAACTGTAAGTTTTTGCGTAAACAATCATACACAGTCAAAATAACGCATTGACCAACAGTTCTATTCAAGTAGCTGCTTATTGCTTTGTCATCATCCATTTTGGCTTAGCTTATCAACCAACCAGTCCAAACCAAAGCCAACCAATATCAACCATCCAACATCAACCAACCAACCCAACCGACCGACCCAACCAACCCAACCATCTCCAACCCAACCCTCTCCAACCCCATCCAACCTGCACCAACATCCACCTAGGGACCAGTTGCAACTGCCAGGCCACGGAATTGCCGTGTGGCGCTGGCATTCGCTGCCTCAGTTGGACTCCGTCATCGCGTTTATTGGCCTCCGCTGGGGAGGCGCCGTGCTGCAACGGGTAGGCTTCCCCAGCGCCAGGCTGTGCCAACTCGAAGCACCGATGGTTCCCAGAATCAATCGTGTCACTGCATAGAGACGGCATTCACGCATACAGAATCATACCTATATATACCATACAGTATATGCATTAATGTATGTTACATAATCATACATATTGATGTTGCTAAAAAGCACATTATATGCGTGAATAAACCAAGATGAATGCTTCCGCAAAATGAATAGATCCGAACCACAATATCAAAAACAACACGACCGCCACCACTACCACCACCACTACCACCAACAACAACAAGAACAATAAAAAGCAAGAACAACCACCCCAAGGTCAGCTTCAGAATCATGTTTGATTCATTGACCACCAGCGAATCATTTGGGTTTAGTTGACTCATGTTGACCGATGGACAATCATCAAAACATATCAAGGCATTGACTTCTCCACCCCTTGCAGTTGGTTTGCCCTCCAAGCAACCAGCAACCTCCACGGGGCTGGGTCCTGGGCCTACCGATGGGCCAGGACATGCGAGTGTCAGTGTGGGATGTTCGGAGAGCCCAGTTGGTGACTGGATCTTCTGAATGTTTTGGGGGTGCACATGATTGATGATGGTTAATCAATACCTTACAAGTCTTGATAATATTTGATATTATTTGATACTATTTGATACTATTGATTTGAGTGGTTAAGATAATCGATTCACGACTATTCATAGTGGTGAATCTATTGGTCATCAATGGTTGTTTTTTGAGTTAACAGTGATTCCTGAAAAGAGTAACAAAGACGATTATGGATCATGATTAGTGATGAATACTGGCTGATAGTGGACGATAAGCTGCTTGAGAATGGCCATGCTTTCCCTAGGGTATAGCAACGGCCTTTTCTTGGCCCCAAGATCTATTGATGATCTTGGTGGCAGACAATTGGTCTAGGCAACTACAGTAGTGGCGTGGCAATTCACCGTGGAACTTGGGGATTGCCATCATGTCATCCAATTGGGCAAGAGTGGGATTATCACAATCAGTACTGAACTTGATTGGAGGGGGAACCATTTCCTGTGTACAGCAGTTTGGGCGAGACCATGACTCATATGGCGAGCAAGAATATCTCAACTGGGAGGGCTCCATATAGACTTATCAATACCCCATGCTATACCAATGCTACCCAAGGGCTGTCAACCGATCAACTGTGACTGGAAACTGAGGGTTAAAGCTGTGATTAGCAGCCAACAGAAGCGAATCACCAACATCAATCGGTCAGCAATGGGACTTAGGCGGGCTTTGCTTAGGACTGGGGTACTGGGTCTGAGTTTAGCAACAGCACCTGGCCCAGGGATCAAACAGAGAGCTGGTGTTTCCTTGACCATCAGTGGGAGTTACGACTAACCAGTGTTGATTATTCTTGATTAACCATTACTAATCATTCTTCTAATCATCTAGTCATTCTTCTAGTCATTCTTGTTCATTGATCAATTTGATCTTCATTGATCACTGCATTCACCACTTGGGACCTGAGGTCTTGTTCAAGCGTGTAGTGCTGCACCTCCCAAAGGCGAAACCGCGCAGCTTGGGGAGGGTCCAGGGTCCTGAGCCCCTGGCGAACGTGGAGAGAGCATGCACCGTGGCTCTTGAGGTCAAGCTGCGATGTTTCTAGTTTTTCTTGAACCCATTTCATCATATTTCATCATATTTCATCATATTTCATCCATTTCTATTGGAGGACTTCCTGACTTGCACCATGTTCATGGGGCAGGTCTCAACAGACTGCTTTGGTCCGTTGTTACCTTCCACGCTAAAGCACTTCAGTGTGCACGTTTCTGAGGGAATGAAGCACGAGAAATATTTTCAAATTGGGTACTAGTGATACAAGATGAAGATAGATGAAGTGTATAGCTAGTAAGTCCACTAGGAAACATCATCTCCAGCGAGATTTCCCAGCGATGATCCAACTAGTCATTCACAACTACCGAGTGGAACGGAGTTGATCAGTTGTGAGTGACTGATCATAATATCCATCGTGCAGAAACAGCGGCTGGAAGTCTCCTGAGTCAACCGACCACATTGCCGGATAGGAGCAGTCACCGGCTAGACTGTTGTTACCAGCCACAACCGGAACCAGGCTATTGTCATGTTTTGGGATGATCAGTTCTACATAAACTCTCTCGCAGGGGGAGCTATAGACACTAACTACACCACGAGGTATTGCAATGTGATGGAGGCGGAAGGACAACCAGAAGTTTGTCTACTGACAAAATGTGTACATTTGACATCATTTGACACTTCTCCGCCTGCAACATTTCCCAGCTTAGTGGGAGATGCTGATGTTTTTCCTTTTTTTTGTCGTTTGTTTACACCTGTTTGGATTGTCGCTTGTCTCTGCACGCTGCGGTTTCGGAAAGGTCGACATGGGGGTAGCTATGATATCCACTAGTGATGATGATGATGATGATGATGATGATGATGATGATGATGATGATGATGATGATGATAATTGGTCATAAAAAGTGCAAAGAAAAGCTTAGGGGCGTTTCTCAAAATAAGAGTGCCCCCAAATCATGAAATATGAACCATTTATAGTAGTAGACCATCCATTTTTGGGGTTCCCCTATTTTGAGAAGCCGCCACAGATAAGCAACAACAGCTCAGCAAGCTGTATTGATTGTTGGTTATTACAACGCATTCTTGGGTCGCAACATGCAATTCCCGCTTGTGTTTAGATTTGATTTGCGTGTTAGTGTCATGATGATGTTTGTCTCCATGGTAAATGTAGCAGTGTGTCACTATGAGCAAACAGTATGAACCAGCACCATCATCACCATTCTATGACCATCATGATGATCCATCAATCCTAATACATTCTATTCTCAATCCTCACGAGGATCCATCATTACTAATTCTCATTATCGGCCATCATTGTGATATCATCACTACTAATTAGTTGTTGATTTATCACTTCTAATTCATCCCGATCGTGATTAAACCATCACTTCATGTGTGGGACGGGTAGGTTTCACCACAGCGATGGGAGCCCACAAAAATGCACACCTACCGCTGCACCGTAGGCTGACGATTGGCACGGGCCTCAGAAGCAGGATCAACCAGCAGATGATTCCCTAGTGGAGTGGTGAAACATGGATGATTCATGAACCAGGTAGTTGTCCATCAATTTGTGACTGTACTCGTAGTTGTGATTTATGGTGGTTTGTAGTCATGATGGCTTTTCATGGTATATAAATAATCAATGGTTAATGATAGGGAAGACAGTGGTTAAAGTTAATACTGGCTATGGGTCAAGCAGTTCACCATCAACTTCATGGGTGATGATCATCCACAATGATAGTTGGAATACTAGTTGGTTAACGATGGTTCACCAGGGGTACAGGGTATTGACTCACAGACAACTGGTCAGAACTGGCCTGCCTGCAGTTTCACTACAGCTGCTGGTTCATTCAAATAGATGTCTACCAGTTATATGGGTTACAAGCCAACTGCTATAACTTTGGTAAGATGACCTGGAAGCTAAAAATCTCATGTTTTCAACGGAAGACCAGTATGGCGGATATTCAACTTGAGTATTTTTTAGTTGAGTTAGTTGACCCAACTTCCAACAGCTGGCCCACCTTGTAGGTCGCCCGGTCCCAGGCTTTGCAGCCTCTCCTTCAGTGCTGACAGCAAGTGGTTCCTTGGGATCCAAGGTGGTTAGGTTCCCTTGATATGTCAAGGGCGCTGGTTACTTCGTGATGGTTAAGCGTTAGGATCCGCTAGGTCGTTGATGATTAGTTCATGGTGACCTTTGATAAGCTGATGGTTAAGTAATGGCTAGCTAGTGGCTCATGATGGTTGGTTAACGGCTAGGTAATGATAAATTGTTGATTAATGACTGGTTGAAGATGGCTAAGCTACTGCTTTGATCGTCTTATAGCGGTTGCACAGCCCTTAGTTTACAAGGTAGGAGTAGGAATTGAAACGACTAAGTTTCCAATCTGAAACCTTCATGGCTGTGTTGTATTTGCCCAAGCAGCCTGCCCATGGGCTTCTGAAATCAATCTTTGGTGGACTCGTTGCAGGCTGTGTCAGTGATGACCACTTTTTGTTCGGACCAATCTACGAGGCCAACTACGATTTAGGGAGCTCCAAACATGTTTAAGGTATGATAATACTGTCCACTTGGCACACGGGCAAAGATCCAGCTGTGTATTTTGGCGAATGTGGTGTGTCTCCATCAGGTACAGCCAAGAATCTATGGATATATAAGTATGCAATAGTATGCATAACTGCATAAGTATATTATTGATGGTATATGAACACAGAACATAGAACATTATGTGCACATGTCCTGAGTGGCACACCAGCTGACGCAGTGGGGATGGTGGGCGCAACCTACGAAGGTTAGCCACTTGTGGCTATGGCCAAGAAGCTGTTGATCTTTGGCCCATCGAGGCGTGGCTGCCGTGGCTGTTCGACATGTTAAAATGTGCGAAGAGTGCAGTCTGCTGTGCAGTGTAGGAATCATGAGGAATCTACAGTAGGAATCTGCAATTTTGTAGGTGTGTGTTTTTCTCACATGATTGATTCATATACACAAATATGTTTTTCTAAACATCGTGCAAAGCAAGATAAATGTGTCCCCTCACATCTAGCTATATCACATATACCGCCTGAGAGTTGCCATGTACGTTGGCTGCAAAATCTCTTGGTACATGGGCATGTGATTATTCACTCGCTAAGCAGCTTGGCTTATCCAAAGCAGTTGGTGTTTCTGTTGAAACGTTCGCTTTTCTGGGACTTGTAAAGCCTTGGTTCACGAGGTGTGCTGATCATCTGATCATTTGTGGCCGTTGAACTACCACAGTAAGCTGAGCAATGATGTAACGCTCTGAGTGCTCCCTACTTTACATCAGTTGGCTTGTAACGTAGCAGTAATCTATGAAAAACCAAGTATGATTGCACTGCAGCACATAAATGGCCCTGCTAGTAGTTAAAGTAGGGCTTTTTTTGTTTGATACTAGTTTTGGTGATCTGACTTGGCATCTAAATCGTTGTTGCTTGCGCTTCTCCAAGCGTCGAAAGTTGCCTGTGATTCGAACTGGGGAATCCAACAGTCATCTTCAGAGTTCACGAACAGCGATATCCCTAATATGTCCTATGGATGATTCATGCAAAGTGCTTCACGATGGCTCATCGCCATGGATCTCGCCCAGGTTGAGGAGAAAGAGTTCACATGGTAGCACAACGTGATGCCAATTGTTCATCAGCTTTCGGAAATCACGGAAATCAAATTGATGTTTTCTGTTCTGAAGGACTTCTTGCTGGTCATGTTTCTTGTGGATATACGACCCACAGACTCGGGATCTGACTGAGGGCTTCCACCTGGTCACGATGTTTGATGCCAGATGTTTTAAGATGTTTGAGCAATACAGAGGATTTTAAGCAAGACAGAGATCCATATGGGAGTTCAGACGCACACAACTTCCACAGCAGCAGACCACCCAATGTCTCACTGCATGCATGCATGATCATGCATAGCACAGAAAACCTTGGCGCGAAAAGCGGCAAAGACGTGCAAAAACCCGCTTGAATCAAGAAGGGACAGGTGGTGGTAACCACACCAGGTCAAAAGGGATCAGATTCGGTATGCTTATTGGCGTTGAAATCTATTCCACTTTGAGCATTATGAAGTTGGTCGTGGCGAGTTGTAACTTCGATTGATAACAACGATCGCCGGCCCTGGATGAATGGCTCTGTACCACTCAGCTAATTGGCAAAAAAAATGTTGCCTGTCGCACCTCAGCAGATTGCTGTTCCCGGGTTGCGGGTTGCTGCACTAGGTGATCAGCTGAGATGCTGAGTCCACGGCGGCCGTGTTGAGCCACGGATATGACTGGGCCGATAGCTGTTGTAGATTGGGATTGTCATGGATTGTCCATGATGAGGTATCCTCAGTTTATCTTAGTTCACTTTAGGATGGCTTAGGGGCACACGGGGACTCACATGAGGACATGACCAGGCTCTCCTTCATCTCCTTCCCTCGTGTCGCAGCTTGCTCAAAGTGGCTCAAAGTGGCTCTCATCAGTTCGCTCAAGTTGAAAAAGTTCTTAGTGACGGATCCCACCTGAGGTTGAGAGGTGTTTCCGGGGCAATCCCCAGATTGTACTGCAGCAGGAGACCCCAAGAACAAACCCATCAGATTGCCATGACCAACACACATGACACGGTGTATCACAATAGGAACAACTTCTGAATGGTGGCAATGAAACTCAAAGATGGGGTCAATCTCACGTGTTTGTGGTTTTGCTGAGATCATGGAATCATGGAAATTGGAAATTCACTCAAGAAAGAATGGTCAATGTATACCGCGATGGGTGGAATTTCTTTGACTGGTGAATGTTTTTTGTTGCAATCCATTTGCCGCCGGGAAGCAGTGACTTAGTTGCTTCCAATGTCAATGAAATCCGACATGAAGAGGCGTGGGCCGCTGGCTGGTTCTCATGAACTTCATGGTAAGCTTGAGCTAAACATCCGGGATTACCGCGGTTCAATACAGGTTAAACAATGGTTTTTCACAGGGGTTTATACGGCCAACCATCACGTCTTAGTGGAGAATTTCCTTATAGATGGCTCATGATACTGGATTACAGCGAAGAACGCTGACGATAATGGCAGAACCCACAACATCCAACAACACAACAGGGCAAAGCTTCTGCCATAAGATGCAGGCCAGTTGTCTCCTTAATTTGCAGGTTACCTTAGTTACCTTGGATGGAATCTCAACTTAGTTCATGCAGCCGGGGGTTCAGAATGTTGGGGAGCCAAGTGGAGATTCACAACGCAGCTGATGAACTTCGGTCAACTGATCAGCAAGTTTCAGGACAGCTGTTGGCATCGAAATATGTCTATTGTAGTTCTTCCCAACAGACTATGTATCTATGGACTATCAGTAGCAGTGTCACAACCGGCAAGCGGTTTGTTGGGACAGTGTAAGCTGTGGGTCAGTTCGGGGCGTTCCCGCAGCTATTCACATCTCAAAACTGGTCAAAATAGTCTAGCTGTTGGAACATGAACTAAACTACCACATACTAAAGTTACTACATCATACTACTACCCTTTTTTTGGATGGTGGCTTATGACCCATATATGGGTGTTTCTCAAAACAGGGACCCCCACATCACCCCCCAATAGTCTGATGAATGGTTGACTTTAAGGCTCCCCAATTTGAGAAACACGCACATTCAACCATTGACTAAGTATGAAATGTCATTCCCATATTTCACCAGATATCAGCCATCAACATCAACCAAACCAGGACTTAAAACGAGTAGTGCTCCAAAGCAGTTCTGATCAACCAGTGAAGAATCAACTAATGATTGCCAGTTGCACAGTATGATGGCCACTTATTAGTAGCCAGTCATTGCTCACCAGTCCAGTGAACCCCAAATGACCAGTCACTAGTCTAACAAAGTCTAAGATAGTCTAAGATAGTCGAAGATATTCTAAGATAGTCTAAGTTTACCCATGGCTGTTGCTTCGCATTGAGCCATCGGCCATCGCCTCTTCGCAGCCAGGCCGCCCCCGAACGCCGTCTACGAGACGCCTGCGGACTTCGCCAAAGTGGTGCCGTGGCTGTCGTTGGATGTCGTTGGTTGTGAGGCGTGTGGTGGCTTCGGTGGCGGTGCTGGTGGTGCTGCTGGTGATGTTGCCGTTTGTTTCTTTGTTCCTGCTATGTTGCAAAAGCTAGTTACAGAAGCATATTATCAACCAGTCACAAGAATGTAGGTAGATTTTACAGGATACTAAGCACTGAAATATCGCGAGGTCATTTGCAAAGCGGATTTCGCTGCCAAACAAATGAACCAAAAATTCAAGAATGCCAACTTTCGATGCCAATCATAGAGACTCACTACTCGTACCTCGGACAGTATATGGTTGAATAATGGGAGATCCACATCAACAACCGGCCTCGATTTGACGTCACATCGTAATCTAGGGTCAAACTAGGGATGGTTTATGAACAAATGGATTTGCCATTAAAGCCATGATCAACCACAATCACTATTCTGGTTATCCTCGACTGTTAACCATCAACATCCATCACAAATCATATGGATCTACCACAAATGATATTGTTTCTTACGTCGGGTCCTTCACCGACCTGGTTTCTGTCTTGGATCAGCTCCGTTTCTGCTTGTGTTGTTACACAACCGTTGTTCAGATTGGCACGTTGCACAACACGGGTGACGAGTGCTCATTGCCGGTGGTTTACAATGGTAAACGATGGTGCAGAGCGATGGGTGCTCACGGTAGCGATGTTTGATGATGGATGGGTGATATTATGTGATATTTCTTGTGATCAGCATCTCGTGATGGGCTTGACCATGCTTGATCAATTGAAATGTGCACCAATCAACCATTGATCATTATCAAGCTTTATCTACTCACCTATAGAAATTGTAACAAAATATTCATCATCATTGTCCATCATCAACCCTCATCGTCGACCATGATTATCCATGATCTCCAACCACGCGTGCTGCGCCAAGGATTCGATTCTTCGTCATCTCCAAGACACCGAGAGCCATGATTGGCTGGGAGAGATCACCCACTGGGGAACACAGGCAGAACACATCTGTGAGCATAACCAGAAGATTCCTCAGTCACAGCTGGTGTATGATAGCTGTTTTTAAGGGCTGGTATATAGTTTTTCTATAGTGGTGGTTAATAATTGGTTAAGATTGTTGGGTGATAACAGGATATGAACCATTTCATGATGTTTCCTCAAGCAGCTATTAACATGTTTAACATGTATATGTATATAATCATGGACAACTTAAGAACATTATAGGCACGCATGTTGTTGATTACTATAATTTTGAGAATCACTTAAAGTTGCTGTACAACAATTATGATTATGATACACATCATTTTCTCCATTTGTGTTGTTGACTTCACTTCTTTCTGTTTTTGGAAGATGCCAGGGTTTTGGACACGCCGCAGTGATCCTGATAGAAGCTGGAATCTCTTCCAACAGACGGTCTGGGGGGTAAAGTGTGCTTGTGGGAAGGTAATCCGCTAGTTGAGTGGTGTTGTTTTTTGCATTGTTAATAGACATGATTGGTGTGAAGCTCTGAGGTTTTGGCTAGTACAATACATGTTGGCAGTTTCAAGATGATGTCTTTTCTCAACCATGCCGTGGCTTCCAATTGACGAACATATTTTGGCTTAAGCGGAGTATGAACATCTGAGTGCGGCTTTAACAAAGCGGAAGGGGATGCGGGCGAAAGATCCCCGAATTTCCACTACGCTCCTGGCAGGTTTGCTACTTGCTCTTGCAAAACTACAACATCACACGGCTCAACATCCAAAGTCTCTCGGCAGCTGGCAAAGCCAGTGCTGGTGAATCACGAACAATGGTGGTTACTGAGCCAGGAGCCAACAGCAGTGGTTCACAATGAGCAATCATATGCTGTGACCAACACTAGTGGCTAGCAATCAACCATGGTGGTTGAGAACCAACAACAGGGTTTGATAACCAAGCCTGATGATTGCCAGGCAACAAACAAGTTGGCTCATAACCATCAATGGAGCAGCACCAGCAATGAACATCTCACTGTTGAGCCCTGCATCTTTGGCGATGAGGTGATGCTTGCGTTGCTCTCAACTGAGGCAGCAACTTCCACCTCATCCTGCTCACCACCTTCTTCTTTGCTCAACGAATCTGGTGCGATCCCCAGAGACGTCCTCCTTCCCCGCCGTGGCCACCAGGCTATGGTGGTTAACCTTGCCAGGGCTTACCAAGGAGGTTATTTAAAGATTCTCATTAGGTTGCTACAGCAGGTTATAGCCATATCCTGAAATGTTGAGATTCAATTGGAAAACCCAATTTTTTGTGGCGCGCTCCCGTTTATCGGCGTTTATGAAGCGGCTCTTTTCGTTTGGAATCAAGAGAATACGCAAGTGGGAGCAAGTGGGCAGATGCAAGACTGGTTTTATGATGTCACAAGTTCGAAGCTCCGTGCAAATTTTGGATCCAAAGGAAAATTGAAGGATCACTAGCCCAGTCTGCAAAGAGATTTCAGGGTAATTCAATTCACCGTAGTACCTCTACACCATCCACGATTTAGACAGTCGGGAAACTAACAGCTGGATCTCCTAGAAGAGACCCTTTACAACCTGTTGTAGCCACTCTTGAATCGCAATCTATCATTGTTCAACCGTTGATAGATTGATTATTTTAGACCACGATGAAACCATCATTGAATTTCATTAAGCCGTTGATTAATTACTTGATCACGAATCAAACTTATTAAACTATGATCATATAGACCATTAAAACATCCATAAACCATTAAACCATTATTGAAAGATTGAACTATGATCATTAAACGATTAATCAACACTAGTAGTTGATCACTAGCAAGCCATTGAGGCAGTTGGTACACCTGGACCGTAGTTCAGTTTTATCCGTCACAGCGTGGGATCCTTGGCATCACCATGACGACCTAACTGGAAGGACAGGCATGTCATGTAAACAATTAATTGATAGTCGTTATTAATACATAGCGAATTATTATTGATTTACTGTACCTAAATGTTATTGTCTATGATTGATGATCCATAATTATCATTTCCTGATTTTTGATGGTAGAGCCATATACTATCTTGGCAATCTAGGTGGATTCCCATTCCAACAACTGGAATGTTATTGTTCGTGGTCATGATACAGCATTTGGCGGCGATCCATATTCCCTCCATATTTGATGGTGGATCCCCAGCTAGTTTTGATGAACTGCTGGTGGTTTATCAGTCTAGATCCACCATTTCTTTGTCAAACTATTCATGTGTTGGCTATGATGCACCAACCATCAGTGCAGCATGATGATCAATTAGTATATCGCCACAAACCGAGCATGATCAGCCATGAATGGACCATTCATCAATCATTCACACACCACCAATTATTATGCAGGAATCAGCCATTCATCACGCAAACATTAATAATCATATCAATCATCAACCACAAATTTACCATCAAACCACCATCTACTAAGCATGAAGTGCCACTACCACTGCACCATGAAGCAGATCAACATGCATCAACTGGTCAAGCCCTGGGAGGTTCTTCTTGTGGAGGATGACGCAATGCTCCGATGCCCATGGTGTCCGCTTTGCGCCCGGAGTCCTGTTTGCCCTCCCCATTCCCGGGACCTCTGGGGCGGAGCATGGCGGGCAGGGAGGCTTGGGGATTTTTTATTCATGTCATTTTGCGGCTATTTTTCATGATAGAAATTGGTTTACGCGGCTACCTTTTGTTTCTTTCATAGCTGTTTTCATAGATTTTTTGTTGGCCAATGTTGGCCGTTAATTCGTGGTTTATTCGCAATTCATCAACACTTAGTTAAGGGCTAGGCTGGTTCTGGATCATATTCAAAGATAAAGTGCCAGTTATTCCTTATTCCTGGTAGGTTGTAGTGGTTTGCAGATGGGTCTCGAGTAAGCACCTACAACCAACCCTGGTCCAAGGCATCAATCTGTATAGTGATATTATCTATAACCATATGATACATAAAGAGTTATCTATACATATTATATACAGGCTAGGTTCACACATATGTAAGTCATATGCATGAATATACATGTATCTTAGACACAGCGATATGATTTAGCTATATACATATATAGAAACTGCATAGAACATTATGCATTCATACACTCCCAATCAGCCAAGCTGCTCAGGTGTCACTTGACTCTCTTCTTCGTCATGGTTGATTCTCTCTACTGCGGTTTAACTCTTGCCATGCAGGACATGGTTTGGATCTGCCACACAGGGATCGTGCATCACAAGCTTTCAAGAAGTGTGAAATGCCAGTATCACAAGTATACATATATATATATATATACATATATATATATATATTCATCAATAATCAAAGAGTATCACACAAAGTTGTCATATGATGGCCACGAGGCCATGTTGATTCAGAGAGGGGTATCATTAATGCACAAACGTTAAGGACACCAAAACCAAGTGAAGCTTCACCGACTTGCAGATCGTCATTTTTTGGAAGCCGAGAAGTGGAAGTCATCATGACAACCATATTCGATTTGTTGCAGGTTGGTCAATTAGCTGGCTAGTGGTGGTTGATGATATTTCATAGTTCATGATAGTTAATGAGGGTAACTGATGGGTACTGTTTACTGATGATAATCAATATAGTGTAATTCGTTAAGAACCATGATAGTGGAAAGCCCATGCAACAAACACCCCAACAACTGCAGGTTTGTCAATCCAACATTGCCGCATGATTTGGCATAGCATGAGATAGCACTGTGCCATCTTTGCGAGGAGAGAGATATCTCAAGAGCAACGCAGTTCTCTCATTCGATCAGCATGTTCGCCATGCATTTGTGTTGACGGCTGCATCAATGCTTTGTAGTTCTGAGCGAGGTGATGTTTGCTTATTGTGGAGATCATTTGCGCTGCGAATTTGAAATAGACCTTTCTTATGAATTCTCCAGCCAGCTGTCCATGGAATTTTCTATTTGGTCAGTCATCCACGGGCTAAAAGTTCTCGCCACTCCCTGCCTTTGCCAATTTAACATGCACATGGTCTACTCATTCGGATTGGCAATATTCCAGCCCTGAGAGCAACCAAGCAGAATATCATGGAATTTGAGCAGTGTTCCTTCAATTCTCATATTTCATGTGGAGTGTTTGCACTGTCGTAATGCTTAGGTCGAGTACCTGGAGAACATCAAGAGATAATCCGGAAGAAACAGTTTAGATTTTCAGGATTGTGATGGAGTATCTTTGAAAATGAAAGCTGCATGCTGCATTCCGAATGTCGCTATACTACACCTAGTATGCTACACGTGTTACCTCAAGTGACCAGGAATACCCCCTGAGAATCTAAAAAACTTTCGCGGCCACAGGACTCCTTCGCGGGGGTCTACTTGGCGCAGGGGGCTCAGCCAAGTAGCTCAGGTCCTGATAATCACTCTGATTTGTGGATGTTTTTAGTTTGGGACTTGTAGGCTTTCTAGGGCTTTCTAGGGGGGTGCTACTGATCAGATGTGATCAGATGCAGTCACTAAGTGTGGAAGATGTGGAAGCGACTGAGTGATCATCTGAAGGGGGCCCATTCTGCTGTGTTTTTTTGGTAGCAATGGACCTGCCTGTATAACCAGTACCAGGTGTTGACACTGCTCATCTGACAGTTGTTGCTTGATGATGCTGTTGGTTACTGGGAGGTTAGGGGAAGAACAGAAATCCTGGCTCTCCATCAATTGTGGTCGGGCTTGGTAAATGTTACGCCATCCTTGGAATCAGGGAGTCGCAAGCAACAACTCAGTGAAGATAACAATCATGAACAATAGGTGATATGATTCTGCAATTGTATATGTGTGTGTTGATGATTGGTCTGGGACTTGACCTAGGGATGAGAGCCACTGTTGCTTTCGCACCACAGGGGATATCTCAATCGATAGATGTGTTTGCTGATTTCTTTGGATTCTATAGACCTGGTGTGCAGCTGTGATATGAGAACATCTCAAAGGAGCAACTTGATCACCACTCGGTTTTCACCACTGCTCTATGAGAACGTGGGTCAAACGTTGATTGACGCGGGCAGCGGGCAGACGCACAATATGTGCAGATGACCAGCTTCCACGTTGACCCATAGCCTGACGAGTGACACTGTGCTTCATACTCCCTAGCAGAGTTGGCGGCTACGTTTCCACGATGGGGACTGCATTGACCATTCTGAAAATTCCTTTCCAGCATCTAGGAATATCTAGGAATAGGATGCAGCAGAGGCACTTGTTCATAGAACGCCTACTTGGAAGCACCTTCTTTGCCATGTCTCATGATGGTATTTGAAATGTGTGTGTGTGTCCATTCAATGGACATAGCACCGTTTCAGTTACAAATGTTGTGATCACGGTCATGTTTAGAGGCACATGGTCGCTATGGAAAACCTGACCTGGTTGGTGCTTCATTTGTGTTGCTGCAGGAATGGTTGCACCTGAAGCCAATTGGTTATTGTATGTTGTGGTTAGATATACAGTACATATAATTCATCTATTTTGTCTACCATCCTCCTTGCCGGCAACTGTCGCCATGTGTTTTTTTCATTGGTTCGAAAAAATGCTAACAGTGTTTCCCAGCCTGGTTATTCTATCATTCATCATTTTGTTGGGCTTCCCGTAGGTTTCCCACGGGTGCAGCTGCACAGGTTACCTTTGCTTGTAAGTGTCCTCTTCTACCATGGTTATTCGCTGCTCGGACAAATTCTGCGCATTGATCCGGTGGACAGCTGTTGTTTCCTGGTTAAACTGGTAGAATGGATGGCTAATACTGAACGAGCTGGTGAGATGGTGAGAATGTGTCAGAATTCGTCGATTGCTTAGCCAGTATGGTTGACAAGGCTCCGATCACCTGTTGGGGCTGTTGGGGGTATGGTCGAAAGGGAGAGCGATTTGGAGCGACATTACAACAACTTGGTAGACGGATGTCTTGAGGATCCTTGAGGTATGATTGCCACTTCTGCTTGTTGTTATTGATTCCTGGTCAACCTGTTAGTTTTGATCGTCTTTCAAACAACCAGGTCACGTGATGTTGAGATGGAGTGCTGATGTAACGGAGGGTACGTAACCAATAGGTATCAACCACCAGGGGCCATTCAGATCCTATGAAATGATTGGCTTGAAGGATGATTGGTGACCATGAATGAAGGTAATTTCTTGTAGTTCATACATGGTCGCAGGATACTTGTAAACTGCAAAAATTGGAAATCCCCTCTAATTTGTCGCAGTCAGAAATGTTGGTAGTTTCAAGTTTAGATTCTTGTTTCCTGTTTCCGGAAATCATGGTTATCCTCTGAAGATTTTGTGGGTTCTATCTTGTGACCCCTTAGCATGCGAACACTCATACCTCATAGCCAATCATACTTTCATAGAGAGAGGGCGAGTTGTGTTTCATCTCAGGTTGCCTGGTATAGTGGCAGGTAAAGTTAAAGCCCACTTGATCAGTCGCGTGGATGCTAGGTACCCCAAAGTTGCGCCCTCCGCAATAGATGGTAAATGAGACCCAGACCTTGTTAATGACGATGGTGGTTAGTGACCCCTGAATCATGTTGTTGCGCGCGTTCTTAGGATATGAAATGGATTGGTGGGCTTTGTTGCAACGTGTTTCCTGTAGAAAACCAGGGTGGGTTTGTGGGTGCAAAGTCTCTCAACAACACAAAGCCTTGACATGGGTGTTTCTCAAAATACGGAACACCCCAACTCTTCCTTGATGTAAACCATTTCTGAAAAATAGACTGTAATAAACAATCCATGGTTTTGGGGTGAAATGCATATGCATCATGCTTCTCATGAGACTCAGTGAGTGGATGTGCTGCGTCAATTCAGCAAACGAATCCAGAGGATACGTTGTTGACTCGACAATCACACCCATGGGTTGCATATGTTCATAACCAGTTCGGGGGCTGCGGCCAGTGGTTGACTTGACCAACTACCATCCTTGCAACTACTCGTAGCCATAGATTGAGAAATCGCACCACAACCAGCACCAACTGATGCTGGGACCCAGCCACTAGGTTCACACACTATGCTCTCCCGAAAATGATCATGCTTTGGAGGAAGAGAACCGCGGTACATGGACACCCACAACCAAGAGATCTACCTGCTGCATCCTGTTGCATACATGATGAATGTCAAATATCCTGATGTATCACGTGGATATATCATATATATATATATGTATATATGTTTGCAACTACTTGTGTTAAACAACATGTGAATCCGCCAATCCGCCCGGGTGTACCCATTGCACTGCATGCATCAGGAAAACCCAAACCAATGTCTTTACCGCCGAGCTCTTCAATATGTTCCGGGGCCAAGCTGGAGCTGTGAGAATTCCGTGAATCCCAGGTCTTTGATGCAACCGAGTCATACTGCTTGATGTTGCCCCCACGTTTGTTGGTTATTTCAGACATGTGTATGTTCTTGAATATGAAGAAATGATTGGTTAATCGACTATTTTTTGAAAGGGCTTGAAACCACCAACCAGTTTTTGGTTCTGTATTGTGTGAAATTCCTTCGTCCAAAAATTTCTCATGGAGTACAGGAAAATGGCACATTTGCAAGGCTACTCTAACCCTTTGTTTTTGGTTAGCTTGATCATTTGACAAAGCCTTTATATGCTGATGATGTGGGGGCTGGTAGTATGACAATATCCAACAGGAGAATGTGCTAGGAAATAGTTTTTTTTAGAAATTTTGCAATACAATCTCCGACAGGAATTGTTCTAGATGCATTTTTCGAAAATGTATATTGTGTTATATATATATATATATATTTGTGTTTTTGTTATATGTGTTATTGTGTTCAAAAATCAGACCTCCCAACCTGAGCTGAGACCTGCTGAAACTGCTATCATTGTCACCTCCAGCTGTTCTCCCTGGTGGTTAGATGAGTGGTGAGATATGGTGAGTGTTGACCTCGGTCGTCGGTGATACTCCCGTCAGCTGTCAACATCCAGGGCTACCGGTGGGCTCATCGACCTGGCTAATGGTCATCACAGCCAGGTGTTCTATCCCCTGATTGCTCGAAGCGTGAGTCTAGAGAGTCACCATTTTTGAAATTGGGCGAAGTGCCCATCAAACCCAGGGGTGTTTGAACCACGTCAAGCTGTTACTTTAACCCAGGGGTCACATGATTGGGGCCGGTCATTTCAGCATGGGTGGTGTACCTTGTTATAGTTTCCTTTGAGCTGGGACACTGTTCACAGGTTGATCCGACTGGATGGTTGGGTGTAGCACAATGGCTATGGATACACTCAGCCCGCATGGAGTCTCCTCAATGCTGCTTACAGCTTTGGCTCGGATGATCAGTGATCAGCGCTAGGAATCCTACATTGAATTGTTGAATCGTTACTGCATGTTATTAGTGACGATGGTAAATATTGACTGAATCCATATCGCTCCTAAGGTTTTAACATCATCCCAAATCGATCCCATCAATACTAGGCTTTGAACCTTTTGTTTGTTATCCGAGATATGTGAGAATCCAACAACATGAACTCATATCAACCCTCTGGCATTCTGGATTTGAACGCTTCACTATACCAGTTTATACGCAGCTTATTTCATGGCCAATCCATGGGTAATCATGGTTCACAGGCTGCTTAGCAATTAGCTTGAATAAGAACCAACCACAGTCAGCTTATGAACAAATGGTCCAAAGCCATTTGTTCCTCCTGTTGTTCAGCTTGTGGGTGTCACGTCTTGTCTATGCTTAAGCAGGTGAGCAGCTGTTCCATCTGCCACCAGCTCAGGCTGAGACGCTGCGTCTATCACAGCTTGGAAGCAGCTTATTGCATCGGAGTTTTGCCATTGAGGCCACAGGACATGTCCAGCTGCATCGAAGCAATGGCTGTAGTTAAGCTACAGTTCGTGTAGTTCAGCTGCCACACTTAATCTATAGTTGATGTAGGTAAGCTACAGTTCAACTATAGTTGACCAGTGTGTACCTAATTAATCAGTGCATACCTCGTTAACCAGTGTATATTATACTCAGTGAGCCAGATTGCTACTCGTTTGGCTATAGCGAACTATGAGGCTAACTGGTTCTTATTAGCAGCGTTTTTCGTTGCAGAAGAAATGAGATTCGGCCGTTGGTTCGTTGGAGTAGTGGCAGAGCCAATGGTGATAGCTGTTGGTCGATGGTCATACCAACGAAAGTTTGCTGATGGTTGTACCAATGATGCTGGTTCGTGACGCATTGGTGTAATCATCAGCAAACTATCAGCATGATTGAGCCAGCATCAATAAGCGGATGCTTAGCACCAATTTATGAAATACTGGAAAAGTATCATAAGTTTTCTTTCTCTTGTGGTTGACTAGGCGTGGTGATGTTTTTTTTTGGGAGTCATTGTGCCGCAGGGTACGGCTTGCAACATGACTCTAATTAATTATAAAGAACCTACAAAATGGCCTACAAACATGGTGGTTACATGGTGAGCAAAGCAATCAAGAATATGTTTGTGATCCAACTACTATGCCGATGCCATGTTGAAAAAATCAGGTCGAAAGAAATACCTAGTCCTAACCAGCTGCTCCCTTTCCACCCAACCACAGAAATGGAAACACTGAATACACAGATTATGACCAGCGCAGCAACGGAGTACCCCTCAGTTCTTGCTGATTTCACAAGCTTAAAGACGACCACAGCTCGGGGTGAGGAGGAGTAGCTGATTGCTGGGTTCAGGTGATCAATTGGTGAAACTGGTGGTTGTTGCTTGCGTGTGATTCTCCATGTGCCATCGTCCCCATTGATTCTTGGTTGAATTAGCGTATCATACAACCTTCATAAACCTTTGCTTCTGATGATCTTTTTACATTCAATCTGTCAACAAATCTCTTAAAGACTTCTAAATCTCTATAAAGACCTCCAATCCAAATGGTTTGAAAAGCGAGTCGAGTCGCACCAGTCGCGGTGCCAGGTTTGTGCGGTACGACTACATCTACTACGATACCTCTCGCTGTGCCGTTGGGAGCTCAGCAGATCCAGCTGCCCCCGATGGTAAGCACCTAACTTCGGTGACCATCAAAGAGCTAAGGCTTAGCAAATGGGGGTTTCTGAAGCCATCGGGAACCCCGCAAATTTGTTGAGTTATGTTGGGTTGTGATAGATAACGGACCATTGACCAATATCAGATGATTTAGAGAGGTCCCCTATTTTGATAAACGCCCACATGGATCTCCCAAACATAGTTGTTCATAGCAATCATAAGCTAAGGATGCTACGATATGCTAAGGATAGTTGATGTTGCTGTATGGTTGCATCAGTCTGACCCGTAAAGCAAAAGCACTCCGGATGTGCAAAGTTCATTCCAACTAAGCAATCTGATTCCCGCCGCGAAGATGGCGCTCAGGATAGGAGAAATAACAAGAGCACAGGTAAGAACAACATCATCAACAACAACATCAACATCAACAACAAGAACAAGAACACCAAGAACAAGAACACTCACCAACAACCAACAGCAACCAGCAACCACGACGACGACGGGGGCGGCGACAACAACAGTCGCAAGCGCAACTGCAACTAAAACGACAAACAAGCAACCAGCAACCGGCAGCCCTGCAATACCGTGTGCTCCGGGGTTGCGTTCGTTACCTCGTTGTGGACTCTTGGGTTGTTCGTTGTTTTGGTTCACAACTGGGTTGGTTGACTGGTTGGCTAACTCGGCATGCTGGCTCCACATTTGTCAACACCTCATGGTAGCAGCAGCTCAGTCTCCCCAGTGTTGGTTGCTTCCGGCAACAGATCAGGCTTGCTTTGTGGAATCTATCGAACTCCTTTTGTTGTTGGGAATTGAACCAGGTATATGGCAACATTCCTAAGTTTATGGATGGATGAACAGCCAGGGGTACAGAGGCCCTTGACCCACAGCAACCAGTTGTTAGGGTGCTAGGAACGACATAAACATACATAGCTACATAATCATTAATCCTTGTCTTGGAGTGGAACAGTTCCTGGCGCCATGTGACTCTGAGTTTCTGACATTTCTGGTCACTGTGCACATCTTCTTGAGCTTCCTTTGTTTGGACGCCGCGCGCCTCACGGGCCATTTTGTTGAAACCAGATCCACAGATTGGAAACCTGTTGGTTCATGTTGGTTCCAGATTCAACGCTTTGGTATCATGGCTCACATTTTTGCAGGGTATGGTTTAGGTTTTGGATGAAGCAGATCAAGACAGTAGTCACTAAAAGGACCACTATTGCATGTACCATTGGTCATTTCTCCTGTGCAAAAAAGATTAGGCACTGACTAAAGAAAAGTCAGTGCCACAGTGAATCCATGTAAGTTTGTTCGTCATGGAAAGTTCTGAGCGGAAGCGCTATTGTAACTCGAATGAGCTGTCTGAAGACATATTTTGGTCGGTGGATTTCTGTCATCGCAAATTTGGGCTATCAGCCCATGATCATTGGTTTGTTAAATTGTTATTATGCCACCTGTTTGGAGGTTTGTAAATGATTCATGTCATATGCGACCTGGTGTGTATGTGGGCTCTTGCAGCCCAAGATAAGCGAACCAACCGCGATGAGGCCAGCCTGCAGGTGATGAACGTTTACAGTTCCGTTGCCTCGTACAGTAGCTGTTTGATTGATTTCTTAGCAAAGTTACCTGTGGAAAATGCATCAAAGCTTACATATGCGACAATTGGAGGTACGGATACGTGCGCATCTACTTGTGTAATCTTATGTAGAGTACACACACTTATATATATATATATTTTTATATTTATAGAGATTTATTTATGTATGTATATATATATATATGTATTCATTTATTTATTTACATGCAAAGACACATGTATCATGTGTGTGTTTTGGTATAGCGACGTGCTCCACAATCATGGGCATCACCCATGTTCTTGTTTACGTTCTTGAATGCTGTTAGGTGTTGATGAGTCAAATAGCGCTGTTTTTTCTTAGTTGATTGCATTCATGTTTGCTTGCTTGTTTGGTTGACTGTTTATTGTTGCTGCAGCTGCTCTTGTTGTTATTGTTGCTGCTGTTGCTGCTTTTGTCGTTCTTGTAGTTGCTTTTGCTTTTGTGCCTTCTTATCGGCAGTGACACTAAACGACTTATCAAGCAATAGACACCGTTATCAATCATTTCTAGCCATCACAATTCACAATAGAACATAAATTAGTAATCATCGTTATCAACCATTGTTAGCCGTCATTCTGTGCTTCATCCACCACTGTCGATGTTCTGCAGCATTCAATTAGCCGTTACTAACCAGCATGATCCATCATGCTAGTTAATAGTCACCCATTCTTTGCCATGGCTAATCACTGTGGTTGCCATACTTCACTTGAAAAAATGACAAAACCAGGGCCATCACCAGGAGTTACATTGTCTCGGCTCTGAAGCTCTACAACAGTTCAAAGCTCAGCGTGTATCGCAGGTGACGGTGGGCAGTGGTTTGTTTGTTTTTGACATGAAAAACCAACCTTCAATCAACGTTCATGGCTGGTCTGTTTGGGGTTGTCTGGTTTGGTTGAAGATGATTGCTTGCTTGTTGATTGTCGCTTGGTTTCCTTGATGTGTGATGACTCAGTCAATCTACTGATCTACGTTTTAGTTGGTAGGGATCGGGACGATCTCTTGTGGCTTCGCGGAAGGTGCATAGATCATTGACACTCAGCTGCTACGAAAAAAACAGTTCTGCGTCCTTGTTTGGTTTTCTTCCAGTTATGGTGGTTTCTTAAAGTGGGGGACCCTCAAATCATGCAGTATTAACCATCCTCAGAAAAAAGACAACTATGTGGGAGCTGCCAATTTTGAGAAACACCCAATATATCCCAATATGATTATTGACCTGATTACCATGGCAATTGCTATTGCTTGAATAGATCTGTGGGGTATTCGGTTTGGGCTTGCTCCTGGAATATCAAGCTGAAGCAACCAGATGTCGTTGGTGTTTCTCAGTCAGAGCTGCCTCAGGACTCGGATGTTGGGCGAGTGGCGGCGGATTCCGGAACCTGCTGGGGATCTTAGAGTCTTCTAGAAGGAGATTCGGTGATTGTTGTTGTCGTCGTTGTGGAGCAGTCCATGATTTGCTAAGACGATTCCTTACCAGTGATATGCTTGGTGAAGGGTCACCAGACTGTCACATGAATGACGACGTCATTGACATTCGCATTTTGGTGTCACAGCTTGATGTCAAGCTTCTTATTGGTCCTGGACATCGTTCCAATTTTGGATGTAAAGTTCTGCTTGAAATCCTTGCTTTCCCATACCCCCATGTTCCCCCCTTAAAGCAAGCAGCTAAGCTCCGCAATTTCGGTGTACCTCCACAGTACCTCCAGGGTACCTGGCGCCAAGGGGCCGAAGCAAAAGGCCGCAGAATGGTCGTGCCACAGTTGTCCTTATCCTCGAGGCACCGCTGCCGCATAGCAAACCGCCACAAGGGCAGGGCTTGGCTCCCCAAGCTCTGAGATTTCCAAAGGAAACATGTTGGGAAACGAGTTTAGGAAAGGAGTTTATTGCAGAAACATGTTGGGAGGTTTCAAATGTCCGATGGCATCATGACTTTCACATGCAAAACAATCCATGCTCTTCACACCATTACGCACAGGGTATGGATTGGCAGCGTTCAACAGAACTTCTCTGAAAATACAACAGTCGGCTTGAGATGTTGTCCATATCCTAGGTCCTAGGTTAGCCATCTCCTTATTATACGTGTGTATTCTTGGGTCAGTTCTATCAGTCACGTCGCCCTGTTTTGAGCAATCGCGGGAATTCTTGGGCAATATAAGGCCACAAATATGCTCCTATGCTCCACCCAAAGATGATGGTTGTAAAAAGTAAGACCAGTATTGGAAAATAGATGGTTAATCAATGCTAATGCGGCTAATTGTGGGTTTTTTTCTGGGCTGAAAGATTCTAATAGATCCTAAGAATCATCAATGGCTGATCATACATGGCTAGTATACGTTATAGTCATATTATTATCATATCATATGATATTTGAATGCTATGTGTGCCTATTCTATCTAACTAATGATGGTTAAATGATGCTACATAGATGCTTGATCCGTTCGAATGGTTCGCGGTAGCCTGCCCTCGGCGGCGCCATGCTACATCGCGACTCGCTGGTGCCAGGAGCCGTGGTTCTCTGCAAAGGTCGATACTATGAAGCGCTGGTGCGGAAGTCAGTTATGGCGGGAACGAAAAGGTTGAGGCCGATGAAGGATGAAGTTCGCAACAAAAACGACAAGGGGTTGTAAGCTGCAGCATAGCAGCAGCAGCTACTGCAGCTACTGTTGTTGCTGTTGTTTTTCTTCTTTTTTCTGCTTCTTGTATCTTCTTGTTCTGGCTTTCTTGCCTATGTTCCCTGCACATAGTGTTTGTCGTGTTCAATTTGTGCGTGGTTTCATCCCAGTCAAATCTACCAATGGGTCGGAGGGCGTGATTCTTTAGCTCCAAAAAGGCTTGTTATCCAACTTAAGTGGGCGAAAATTGATTTGATTGATCTTTGTGTTTATACTTGCAAATATATAATCTGTCAAGCGGATACAGATACAGTTGTGCGATATATGTTTATGTGCATGATATATTCAATCTCAGTTTGTGTTATATAATTAATATTTATTGTGTAATTGATATTGCGCAGCAAATTTTCTTCTCATGACGGGCATGTAAGATTTCAGTTGCGTGAATTCTGAATTAAGAATCACGGCCATAGCAGTGGCTCAGTGTCCCCCTACTAGCAGTGGCATTCTGACTATCGTCGATTAAAATTCCAGTTGATGGTTCGGTCACTGCACCAGACTTTACCACTCAAAATATTCGAAATACTCGAAAGATATCAGCTGGTTGTTGGGGTATCCAAGCTTGACGGTTCTTGAATGTGTTTGATAATAGTGAATGTTGCTGATGGTTCAGAGAGGTTGAAAACTGCTTCTCCTTCAATGGTGAAGACTTATGGGTTTGACACAACAGTGGGACTTCAGCAATGCTCAGAAGGACCCTTATCCAGCAGCGCAGAACTGAGGCAGCCTTGAATACCTGTATGCCAACCAGCCCGCACGAGCCCTAAACGGGGGCTGAGGCTTTGCCGGGAGCAATCTTCATGGATTCATCATGGATTCATCATGGATTCATAGATTCATTTTAAGTTGTGCCAATGCACCCACTGAACAAAGCAGGCTGTGAAAATTTACGGAAGAAACTGGTAAAGGAGGCAGAGTTGGGGCGGCTCATTTCGCGACCAGGGCGATGCCTCGCCAGGGCATCAAAGCTAAGACAAGGCTAAGCCGAAGCTTACATGAGCTAAGCCTAAGGTTACATGAGCTAAGCCTAAGGTTACTAAGTTTGGGAATTGGTACGGGTGCTCCAGGTACTCCAGGTACTCAGACCAGTCACTTCGCCCCACCACCGCGAGTTGGGCTTACGAATGGTTACCATGTATACTCAATGCAAAGGTGACCGTCTGGATATAAAGCCGATGAAGTCAACCGACCACAATGGCAGCTGCCGGTGTTGAGTATTGAAACCACAAGGCAGGTGCGCGGGGGGAATGAACCACGAAGCAGTTAGCCAGCGAATTCATCAAGGGATATAACAAGCTACCAACCATCCACAGGTTTCAATGTGGGATAAGAACCAACCAACCAGCGAACCATACACAAAACAGGTGAAACTACGAACCCGCAGACCATCACAACCATCGGCACCAGAGATCACAAGCAACAGAAACGACTGAGTGAATGCTCACCTTTGAATCGATGAAGTATCGAAGCAGAGCTTCTGAGTTTCTTAGAGCAGAGCTTCCAGAGGTGAACCGACTGCTGCTTTCGATGGTTGCGAGCCACGAACCTGACGTAAGCGACAGCATCACATAACGTGCTCATTCTTGGCATGGCCATGATCTCACCGTTACCCAACGTGACCCGTAGCCATGATGGTTGCTAAGATCATGGCTCATCCAGCCAACAATTGGCCAGAACCAACCGTGATGAACTACTTAAGTGCTATTCGACCTCCACAGTGACATATGGTGGATTCTGATCCTCAATGAACCAATCATGGTGCGCCCTCTCGTTCGTCTTAAGTCGCAATGCATGAGACTGGGCTCATTTTCAACCAAATCATGATGCACGTTGCTGAATGGTTCTGATCCTGTCACGTTGCTTGCCCCTTCCAGCAGCGTTTGGGTAACGCCAAACGCACACCTTAGGCGCCGGTGCCTTTGGCCCATCGCCTACATCCTGGGCGATTCAGAGCGTGCGAAGGTTCGAGCTGATAGACGTGCTTTCGCAAGAATTGGCCAATGATGGAAGAGTGGTTCGTAATTTTATCCTAAGGTGGTTAATGTTGATAATGTGGTGGTCCCAACTATACTTATTAGATCTTATTAGTGATGGAATAGCTGGGTAGTGATGATAGGGAATACCGAGGGAATTTTGTTGGTTGATGATGGTTAAGGATTGCTAATGATGGGTGATGATGATCAATGATGGTTAATGATGGGTGATGATGGGTGATGATGGTTGATGATAGTTGATGATGGCTAATGATGGGTGATGATGATCAATGATGGTTAATGATCGGTGATGATGGGTGATGATGGCTGATGATAGTTGATGATGGCTAATGATGGCTGATGATGGTTGATGATGGTTAATGATGGCCACTGATGATGATACTGATGGTTAGTGATGATAGGGAATACCTAGGGAACATGTTGATTAATGAGATGTTTAAATATTATCGATACCAACTGGGAATGATATGTTGGTAAATGATGGTTGATGATACTGATGGTTGTTACTCATTTGGTTGGTACTGTAGTTTCAGTCGATGATGTCATTTTGACCACTGGGATGATGACTTCTAATCGACAAGTATACTTTTTGGATGGGGCAACTAACCACCAAACAGATGATGTTGATGATCCTCATCATTGATCATGATCAACCTTGTTCTTGAACCAGTTGATTTCTTGCTAGAAGTATGTACTAAGTAACTAAGTATGTGGGAATATATCGGTGATTTTTGATTCTCCGATGGCTTCGGCCACACAACATCGCTGCTGACTCTGCTCAGCTCGCTCTTAGCTCCTCACTTTGACAACCCTGTTGTGCCTGGGTCAGAGTCAAATCCGGGATTGCAAGGCAGGGGACATCATCCTTTTGTATCATTGGCGGCAATCATTGAACCATTAGCCGAACGAATATAAGTCACAATCATCCACAATTCACAATGATAAACAATCACATTGATCATCATCAAAAATGACAAACCATCAATCATCAAGCACCAACAATCATCATTAAGCATCCGCAATCATCATCAATCATCAACCAATCTTACCCATTAGGTGACCTATCTGCGTCCCAAACTGTAGTGGTGCAACGTACACGGCGCCTGGAATGCAGCTTCGCCTCTTCAGAGGGTCCCCCGCGACATGGCAAACCATCAGCAGCTGGTGATTTTCCGGCAATTTTTGGTGGTTGGTTTCTTGTGGGTTTGACATTACCATACATTACCCAACCATTACAATGCTTAGTTTCATCGAGATGATTTTTTCTGACACCGTCACACTATCTGCACCCCACCTGAAATCAACCATGCTACACCCCGTGGCTCATGGGATTCCATGGGATTCTGTGGTGCCGCAGCGGCGTTGCCAGGCGTTCATGCTGGTTGCCTTGTTAATGATGAATGTCGTGTTGGTTCAGCTGGTTCTCTGGTCCAATCAGCCCGGCTCCTCAGCGACCAGCGTGTACTCGTAGTTGGTAGTGAGGTGGCTGTCGGTGCACAAACAATGCTGGGATCATGATGGTGAATGACTTGGTTCATGGTGGTTGTTGAAGGTTTACTGGCACCAACCTGTTGGTGGATGTGTTGGTTGATTTCGAGATGTGCACATATCTATCCCCACAATCGCCACAACCATCCTATTGGATTGCTGGTAGGAGATCCATAAGCGCTGCTTGGGATTCACCGATGATGGAACTTTTTCCGAGCAGAATGGTGGAGATGTATTGCCATTGATCCATTGCACAGACGTCTCTTGGATCATTTCGTTAGCGCGCCAAGCTGCCAAGGTGGATCATGTACGCGATCATGATCATACCCAATGCCGTTCACTTCCTGTACGTGAAGTCTGGGACCGAGGTTTCAGGAGAGGGCGGCATCGTTTTCCACACTTACCTACTAGATCTTACTAGATATTCCATGATCAGTAAATTGACAATACTATTGAACTGTTCAGTTGATTTATCTGGTAAATCATTTCAAGCATTGAAAAAACAACCTCTAGTCCACTAAACATAGTTTTTGTTGCTGCTGGTTCCCATTCCCAACGACAACTATGAGAAGCCCATTTGGGATGCGGAAATGGCTCGGATCACTTTCTAATACTTGCTAAGTAACAAACATGAGCTTGGGAAATTAAGCCTAATTAGAGTGACCCTTTTTTGACAGCACTATTTAGCTAATCTGCATAGATACATATGTACCAAAGTGTACAAAAACATGCACAAACATACATATACGTGCCGGGTTTTTTTGTTTGCAGAACTTTGTCCCTGGGAAGATTCGACAGGCTGGTGAAACATTGCCCGGAGGTAGCGATTTGCCTGAATCTCCAACTGGAATCGACGGGTGAACTTCTCAGATAGTGTTTGTGGCAGAGCTAATGTTTAGAGCATCACTAACACTTCTAACAGAAGGATGTCTTACAGATACTACAAGCGTCAATCAATATCTTATCAGCTGATATCAGCTGTTATGAAGCATTACCAATCACAATCCCATCATGATCAGCAATCAGTGACAGTCATCAATCATTGTTACCCTCTAGTAATCGCTCCGTCACCAAACTGGACAACCCGCCACTTTTGCTAGATGATTTACCTAGCGCGTGAATGAAATGATGCCTTCCACCCAGGGAACCGTAGCTGGTCAGAGCGTACACATTCGTCACAGATTTGTTAGTACCATTCACCAATATGAATACTAACTAATTAAGGTAAGGATACCCTACGATGAACCAGTATTGAAGTCAATCATCGGTATCAACCACAGGTCATCATTTATGTGAGTTGATATGAATTAATCACGAACCATGGATTAATACCATTTACCATTGATTCATACTTGGGCAACATGTTTTTCCCAAATCATCGGTACCTGGAGGATCAACCGCTGGGGGCCGGGGTTTTTCTTCAGAGCAGTACCACTGAGGCTCAGAACGTCGCACGCCTTCTTTAACCCTGCGCATTTGAACCTGAGGTGCTAGCCGGACACGCAGAATCGTCGCCATGATCACCCGTTCATGATGGGTGAACTAGGCTTAAAATGGATTCAACATGCTTAAAGACTGTGGTTGACTATGGTTTCTGGTGGGGTGACATATCCTTAGATGGTGAAGAATTAGGGGAAAGGAGAGGAAAGGAGAGGAAAAGAGAGGAAAGGAGAGGAGAGGAGAGGAGAGGAAAGGAGAGGAAAGGAAAGAAGAAGAAAAGGAAGGAAGGAAGAAAGAAAAGAAGGAAAGGAAGGAAGAAAGAAAAGAAGAAAGGAAAGAAGCAAGAAGGAAAGAAGGAAGGAAAGAAAGAAGCAAGAAGGAAAGAAGGAAGGAAAAGAAGGAAGGAAGGAAAGGAAAGAAGGAAAGGAAGAAAGAAAAGAAGAAGAAAGAAAGACGGAAGGAAAGGAAGAAAGAAACGAAAGAAAAGAAAAGGTAAAGGAGGAAAGAAACGAAAGAAAAGAAAAGGTAAAGGAGGAAAGAAGAGGAAAGAAAAGACAGAAAGGGAATAAAGAGAAAGAAAAATAAGAAAAGCATGAAAAAGAAATGAAAAAGTAAATCAGTTTTCTGCTCTTCGAAGGATTTTCGAGGCTGAGACAAAGCAAATTTTGCTCTTCAATCAGCAGCCCGCCTAGCTCAGTCGGTAGAGCGTAAGGCTCTTAACCTTGTGGTCATGGGCTCGATCCCCACGGTGGGTGTTGTTCCTTTGACTTAATTTGTTTCTTTGTTTTTGTTTATTTGTTATTTGTTTTAGTTTGTGTTGTTTTTTCTGTCTCTTTGTTTTTTGTTTTGTTTTGTTGTTTCTTTGTTTTGTTAATTGTTTTGTTTTTTATTTTTCATCATGGGGAACGTGATGACTTAGCATATAAACGCAAGAATGCTGGCGCCAAAGCTAGATATGTCAAGAGGAATCTATACAATTCATAAAATTGATGATTGAAACCTATCATGAAAGTTGACCACGTTGATTATCATACATATATTTCATTAGATATATTTCAATCTCTTGAAAGCTGACCGTGAGGGAATTCGCTGAAACATAGTCTCGGGCAGCTGATCGAATGTTTTTTTGTTGAGATTCTTGGGGAATGACTTCAAAGGTTGGTACACATGACGTAGGTTGTCCCTGATAGCATCCTTGCCAGTTATAGTCATAGGCAAACCGACCAACCATCAACCATAGTTTACCATAACAAGCGATCATTCACTATTTAATCATAATCATAGCCACTGTTTAAGCATGGTCAACCCCATCAGAAATAATCATTGACCACTATTCAAGCACGGTTAACCATGTGAGGAACCACGTAAAGTTATATAGCATTTTGTGATTTTATGTGCTATGCAGTGCCTGGGTTTCAGTGCGTGAAGCATGAATCTGGCGCACCCAGACATGTGTTGCTATGCATTTCACACCTAGAGCCAGATATTCTTTTTGTCCATTTGTTTATCAGTCCAGTCATCTCATGTGCTGGTGATGGTGACCCTCCCAGCTGGGTGTACCCCGCCACCAGCCCAAGTTTGGGGGTTGGATGTCTCTCCCCTTCAACTCAACTCAGGATGAACCAATGGCTGTGCGTTTCTGGAGACCATGGCTGGTCGGCCGAGAATCCCATTTATGCCCACCAGCATTAACCATTCGTACACGGTACATCAACTACGAACAATTAAATATCAACATGTATCAACCAGAAACTGTAACCAAGAATTGCCGACCACTATCAAGATCTATCAATGTCTATCAAGGGTTAAAAATCATCAAATCTCATCACCCACCAAAACCAACAACGCAAGGGCTGGCTCTCGCTGTCAGCAATGTGACTCGCCAGGCAGCTCCAGTGGGATTTGTCCATGCCCAGTAGCGCAGGCGCAGCAGCAAGCTGCACGGTGGTAGATCCGCTGATGAGTTGAGATGGCGATGCGAATGGCACTTGTTTGTGGTGGTTTCGGCATAAGCAAAATAAGATGCAGGTTTTTTGTACTAAGATTTTTGAATCATAGATTCTTCATAGTTGCTTAGTTCAATGGAAAAGCTTTCTGACAATCTACTGTAGTGCAATCAATCCTCTAGTTTGGAAACTGCACAGTCCATCCTGGCTGCATGGAAACTATTCTTACCCATTACATGACTAGATCTTGAAGCACTCCGTGCAAAGCTTTGAGGCTTCTGAGCTAGACCCTATAGTTGGTGACATTGCCATGGTGCATGTTCATACAAAAATATATTCCTTAATCGAGTTAATGCCACTACCAACAATTAACAAATACTAACCATTGGAATCATTAGTTATTCAGCCTTATAGTTATGATCGTTAACCACAAGTAACAATCATCATTGTGAACTATCATCGTCAACATTCATTAGCATTTCTTTACCACTTTGCTTGTCAACTTAGATTAATAATCACTCTCATCATGAGTCATTATTGTCAGTAGCCATAATTACCCGTCATAAATCATATTGGTGTTTCTCAAATTATGGGTACTCCTAAAATCATCCACTATGAGCCATCCATAGCAACAAACCAATCATCTTTTGGGTTCCCTATGGCTTGAGAAACCACCAGATGATTGACCTGTTAACCAAATTTAACCAATATCAATCATATGATAAATCACAATGATTCACATGAAAATCATATGATTCACCACAAGACCATGTCATGAACCCATGAGCATTCGGCTGCCTCGATTTACGGTTCCAGGGAGCGACTTTATGGGCGCGAGCAGCTCGTTGAACGGCGCTGGGTGATGAGTTGGTTGGTCGGTTGCCTCCCTGGGGCTGATCGCGTAGCGGTGTCACAGCAGGTGTGTCATTCCATTGGGATTGTCCGAAACGAATGGATCCACATTTGTTGTTTTCCTGGAAGGACATGTCACTACATTTTTGGGTCTGATAGCACGTCTTTTTCGCCCTCCATATCAATTTGTGTTCTTCGTAGATTCCACTGATGGTTCAGACTTGAAAGAACGTGAAAGAACCACATTCAAAGCCTTGTAACGTTTGATTAGCTTTGTCCTGTGCAACGGTTCTTGGCTTAGGCACCACATTCAGATACATTCAGGCTGCTACCATCTTGAAACACGCAAGTCGCATGGTGCTCCAGGTTGGAAGCTGATTGGTGGTGTCAAGATGTGTCAAGTCGTATGGTTTTCACCACGTGCAGCGGAGATGGCTCGGTACCAAATATCAGACCCACATTGACGCACATCGACCATCCAAACACTTGGAGCATCTTGGAGGAACTGCACCACTTGGTTTCGATCCTTTCAAGCCTCTGGATGAGCCGGAACGCCAATTTGACATCACCAATCATCCACTCAGTCGCCAATCATCCCCAGAAACAACCACTGAGTCAACCAATGAGTGGTGGATTTACCATTGATTTACCGTGTATTTTCCATTCATTAACCATTTATCATTATTACCCATCATCACCATCATCAACCACCATGAACAATCAGCAACTCAACATTAACTCACCACGTTCACCTCGAAGTGACCAGTGAACACTTTTCCAGCTGTGGCGCGCGCCCAGGTCCGGTCAGCGCGATGCACGGGTGGCCCCCACTGAGCTCGCTGAAGCACCGTGGTGGGAAGCCCAGCTGGTGCCAGCCCAGGGCCCTCAGTGCGGTGCTAAGAATGATGCAAGGACAATCATTGATGTGCAAGAAAAGGTAACAATGGTAGAAGTATGAATGGTAATCATAATCATCATGTTATCATTACAAATCTTGAATTCATCATGGTAGACTAACGATGGTAGCCAACAATGATAGAAACCAGCTGGTGAGCTACTATCAGCTGGTAAGTGGAGGCATAGGGATAGATGAAAAGAATCATTGGTGATTGATACTGCTTGATACTAATGATTACTTCTTGTTATATAGCGTGTTGACCACAATCATTGATTACTTTTGATGAATTCTGGTCAATTAATGTATTAATGGTGGTTAATAGTGGTAAAGTTTTTGAATTCTTCGTAGTGGTTGAGACTGGAATAATGTCGTCTAGAAGATCAAATCACGATAAGTAGTGGCTAGTGAGGATAATGTTTAATTTTAATTCTGAACCAATATTGGCAATGAGAGCGGCGATGTTACCAGAGCTGATGTGCCTTCTATGATCAAAACAAAATGATCATGAATAATCATAGCTACTGATGAACCGTCATTATCATGCCTTACTTTCTTAAACATAATGATACATTATTATTGAAAATTATTGACAATGGCTAATTATGAATAATTGCGCTTTATCAGCGTGAACAATTATCGGGATGGATGATGACTCAGGACGATTGATGATGTTAGTAATGCTGCAAGAGCAAGTGTGGTGGTTCAGAACTCTTGGTTGCAAATGGTTCATAACCAGGAATTTTGGTTCATAATGGTAACTGACAATGATTCATCATGATTGATTTGATGGCCAAAGATGGTAGATACGGATGGTCAATTGTGGCCAATCAGCTGAGGCGATTCCAAAATCGGTCGATGGCAAAACCGGGGTAGTTTCAGCTGGACATCCGCCGAGTAGATGATCCTGGAGGGTGGAAGCCAGGTTTTGAATGATAAAAGATAGGAAATGATGAAACAATTAAGAAAACACGACCAGTAGTTTTTTCGGGATTGATCTTTTAGCGTCCTTGATGATCATCAATGGTCTGACGCTTGCTTTCTTTTTGTGCATGGTCTACTCCAGGACCAGAAGTACGAGGAACATGCCCTTGATGTATTGTCTATCATTGTTACTATATATATTCATTATCAACCACCATGATGAACCATGGTTCAACAAGAGTATCAAACATGTTTAAGCAGCCTGGGATTCTGAAAGACAGGCAGTCGGGAGTGGCTTATCCCCAAATGTTGATGGTTTGCGCTGAGTTGTTAAGGGCCCATAGCCATAGTGCTACCTCCCAAGCAACTCACGACAATCCTGACCATTATTTTGAGGAGGTCATGATAGGACGGTCAGAATCACTACGTCAACCATCATTATCAAAAAAGGTTAATCAATCGATGATAGTGATTATTTCATGAATAAATTGTGGTTGATAAACATGTTTAACCACAATCAACCATTACCACCAACTACCATTTATCGATCAGTTATACACCTACTCGGAAACCACTGATTTGGGGGGTAGAGCATAGACAAACCTGTATCGATGGAAAGCCCGTGCAACAATAAAAAGAGGAAGAATGTGCATGATAGATCTTTCCAAAAGAAATCCTAAATACATGATTCGACACATACGAGTATATACATACGATTGCACGTGTTTTGCCACGCAGGGGGGGGGGGGAAATCACTTTTGGGGATAGACTGGGATAGACCATTTAGGGACACCCATGGCTCCACACCGGGGTTCGGGACAACCAACCCATCATGAGCATGGACCCAGGGGAACCTGGGAATGGCGCACAAACAAAACGAATGATGTACTCAACAATGATTGAATCATGGGACAGTTCCTTCTGCCCTGGCACAAAGCAGAAGAAAGAACTAGTCTTGAGAAAGGTTGTCCATAAATGGTGCGCTCCCCAAAATGGTGGCTTTTGGCAACATTGGTGCGGATATGTTTTCGTGGTAGAGCTTTGCTGAGAAGAGCCACTAGTTTGTAAGTAGCTGGTAATTGTGGAGAGGTGGTTTGTTCATATTGAATATATCAAATTCCCTTTAGTGAGATTTGATTGCCCACTGCATAATTCATCATTTTTAGTCGTATGATTGCCTGTGCCTTCTACTTTCAGTGGACCAATTCTTTCATTCTAAGGAAGCCAGGGCAGCTTTGACACCAGATTGGTTTGATTCGTTTTTATCCAGCAAAGTCATGGTGGCACAAAGCCCCATTTTCATGTTGTCATTTTTTTTCCTGGCATCAACATGTCAAGGTGTCGGACATATTGGGATTATTATTCAGGTTCGCCTGTTCGTTCTCAACCAGCCATAAGAATTAGTAACAAGTGTATTTACGACAATTTCAGTTAAAACTTACAGTCCAAGGATCATGATGAACCGTCATGTTTAATTTAATTATTCATTATTAACCATCATTACTATTCATCGCTGTTCTCAATAACTTATTTTTTGTCCATCACTGGTATTCATCATAAAGCACGTTGAAGCACTTCGGTGACTTGTTGGACTTTGTTGGATTTGTCTTTGGCTGGTGGTTGGGAGGAAGCAAGGCCAGGAGCCAGGGGTATCCCTATGGCCCTTTAAAGGGGGAGCGAGGCCAGGAGCCACCAGGAGTATTGTAACGATATGGCAGGGCTCAATCCTTGGCGGTGCAAGGTCAGAATGGAGATCTGCACGGCAATCACTTTGCACCTGGGCACTGCTATGCACTGCTATGCACTGGTCCTCCCTATGAATTGCTTTTATGCCACCAAGCATTGTACCTGTCATGGCTTAGAATTAGTTGGTTGGGTCTATGTAGCATTCATATATATATATATATATGTGATTATATTTTATAAGTGATTCTACGTATGTGCATACATTTACACATGTATATTATAATCAAACCTGAAAGTACTTAAATGGTAGGTCCTATACTTTGCAATATATGCAGCTGAACGTTGGCGAACCTTCTCCCCTTCAATTGTCCAGTGTGGAAAATTCACGGATTGGCAGATCCCATGGCTTTGTGGAAAATGTACTTGGCACCGCCCGTGAGATCAAATAGTGACAATGGCTCACTGTTTGATCACTGGTTGATGCTGGATCATGGGAGAGACTGATAGATATTAAGCAACAATGATAAATGATATACCACCAAAATGGCACAGTGTGAATTTCTTGTTGGCGGTAAAGTTTCATGTTTATGTATCGAAGCACCAGAGCAGTCAAGACCTTCAAATCCATGAGCATTCCAGGATTAGCACCCTGAGTTCATACAGGGGTTGAATCAACCATTCTACAAGTTTTGAGATGCTTCCAGACTTGTTTGGAGGCCAACAATTACCAAAGACTTCTAAATCCTCCAAATACTTTGTTTGGGTGGTGGCTTTGAACATGTTGCATTTTCCGATATGTTCAATATGTTCTCAATATTTGAGACAGTTGGTTGATTGACATTTTTAGGAATAGAAACCACCAACCAGAAAAGAGAGAGGCAGAGAGTGCGACGTGGCTTGGTTGCCCGGATTGGTCTCGTCATTTTGGAACGTAGCCTCTTTCGGATGTGTTTATAGCAACCGGACCGCGGAAATCACGCCTAGGTACAGCACAATCTAGGGCCCCGATACTTGATCTTAGTCATCACTAAACGAAGAAATATCGTTACTAAATTTGTCATGACTAAGCATTGTTTAATATTCTCAACCATGAATGAATCAAGCATTCACTAATCATCCCTGGTTGCATCCTGAAGCAACCTGTCATCTCTAGTCACTATCAATTCTCAACCACGCGCATATCATCATCAGAGCCGAGGCCAAGGGATTTGGTGACTCAAGCCTGCCGGATCCGCTCTTCATGTCTGTTTGCGGCCTCAGGTTTGGAGGTTGCCCGCAATTCGATGATGAATTCGTTAGGGAACGGTGGTTGGAATTGGCGAGATGGGTCAAGCAGTCAACTATCCATTTTACGAGGGATAGCCAACAATAGTATGGAATGCTAGCTGATTCATGGTGGTACACCAGGGGAACAGGGTTTTGACACACAACCACTTAAAATTATGGTTACAACTACCCTTCATAAGGTCAATTGTAGCTATCAAGCCAGCTGATTTGGATGCTCACTACTTAAAAGATGGTTGATTACGACGGTTACTAAGCACTCGTTGGGTTGTCATAGATACTGAAGTAGAGATGGCTACTATGTCTTAACCTACCCATTCTAGATGGTCATAGATATTATTGACCTACCTGGTTTCAGTGGGGTTTCTTCACGGCAACCCAAAAATACAAGTTCTCGCATTTCATTGAGACTCGCGTGTTCCATTGCTAGGATTTTGTGATACAGTCCATCCTTGATGCTACTTGAGAAGTCACCAACCCATTTGTGGGTTGGTTACTGGTCAGTTAGTGACCCAGCGAGTTTATCAAATCTACGCCAATCGATATACACATATCATCTATTTGTATGACATCTCATTCTTTAATGCCTTTATGTTCATATCTATCTTTAGATGTATGGAAGATTATAAGCCCATGTCCATGTAGTTGGCATATGCCTATCACCGGGTTTCATTAATCCCCACGATCGTTGCCACCATTTGTCAACTGCTGTGGTTGCTCGTTGCTGTCAGGCCGTTGCGCCCATCCACCTGTTTGCTTATTGCTTCTTTGTCTGTCAGGCTATTGACCTGTTCCAGTTGGTTTCATTTCTGCCAACGGAGCTGTTGGCAAGGTGCTGCTAATTATTGTTGATGAAATTTGTAAATGTTAACATTAAAACATTGATGTAGTCCTTTCAGGATCTTTTTTGACCTGTCAATGATTACTGTTGGCTCTGACTATGAAGCTGCTATGGCCCACCATCCAAGCTTGTCACTGAGGCCGTGGCCGCATCGACATCCTTCTTCTTCGGAAATGCTGGGTCAATGCGGTACCCCGTGCAGAGCTCAAGGGTGGACCGCTTCGGCAGTGCAGATTTCCCATAGACCTGAGGACAGTCCGTAGGTGAACGTCTCCCGGAACCAGGGCTAGTCCCAATCTGAACAGACCTGTTGATGCTTAAGATTTGGATAAGATTTTTTGAAAATGATTCAACATTGGCTAATGGTGGTTGACAATGGTTACGTCAAAAGCAGATTATCAACGGTTCTTTGAAGCTTGACTGATCAACTGTTTTTGGCAATGTTTAAGCAGGGTAGATTTAACAATAATGCTTTGTTGAGTAGCCTTCCCTTCCCTTCCCTTCCCCCTCCCTTCCCTTCCCCCTCCCTTCCTTCCTTCCTTCCTTCCTTCCTTCCTTCCTGGAGTATCATAAATGATGATAGTGTCTCCTACATGTTCACCAGAGGTACAGGATGATCGCCACAATGTCGACCCAGGTACCCGAAAAACCAGTTGTTAGAGTTCATCAGAGGGGACTATCTAAACCAACCTTTCCAGTGATGCCGTTAGACCCATTCCTAGCACTTCTATTCCCACTATTGGTTATATCACTGCTACTTGTATGGCTCGTGCGATGCCAGTTTGTGGTACATCAACAATTGAGCAGTATCAAAATGCAAATTGACCAATTCCATTGGCCTTCTTGGTCCAGAGCTGTGCATTTGTCTATTTAGCAACCTAGTTATATGTATATATAGGTATATATATATATATATGTATGTATGAAAAAAAAAATATATATATATATGTGTGTGTGTGTGCCAGCCTTGCTGCACCCTCCTTCCCACTTGTGTTTGGTAATAGATAGTAGTGGGTAGTAGTCATAGCACAATCAATCAGCCGCTTGTGCTGATTATAAGGTAACTTGACTGGATGGAGACACATAGAGAGACAGGCAGACAGACGGATGGACGGACGGACAGACAGACCGGTGGACCACTGATATATACTTGGAAAGACTAGCCCGGCAGACAGCAAAATGGACGGACAGTCCCGATTCAAACAGATGCACAGCTAGATGGACACTCGGTCAGAGAGACATAGATAAAGATTGATAGCGATAGAATGATATATTTTAGATAGTTAGATACTTGGATAGTCCATATTTACTTAGATAGATAGATAGGCACATATATAGATAGTTTGACAATTGGGCAGGTAGGTAGCTAAATAGCTAGATTGCTAGATAGATTGACAGATTGGTTCATAGATTCCATGGATAGGTTGATAGATAGGCTGGTAGATCGATGCACAAAGAGAGGTAGACAACGGTACACCAATAGCCGGTCAGACGGATAGACAAAGAGACAAACGTTGCTTTTCATCCCTTTGTCTTCCTCAGCCCTTCCCCTCTTCCTATTTTCTGAATGGTCCACCCACTTGTATGCTGCTACTGATATTCTCGTCACCAAGTTTGCCAGAAAAAGCTGGTGTGTTCCCTTCCAATTAAGGATGGAAAAAGTATGATAATCGGTGTTGCTATATACAGTATCCTTCTGTCATTTACGAAAACTGTGACTGTAACAATTCTGAATCTTCACTGTTGGGTATTGGTAATATTACGCGCAATTCCCACCCTTTGCCCGGAAACTTGAACATTGTACCACAGTATAACACTCAGCAACTTGGAGAAATTACGAAAACGTTGGCTATACGCAGCGATTTGCGCTTTAGGACTTTGTGGTTTACAGTTATTGTTTTAGGGTTTAGGTTTTTAGGGTTTTAGGGTTTAGGGTTTTAGGGTTTGAGGTTTAGGGTTTACAGTTTTTCGGTTGAGAAGCAAAAAACAGCGGGCCTGCGCAGGAATTTGAGGGTCCAGTAGGACACGCGATTGTGCACTTGTAAGTTTCCGGGCAAAGGGTGGGAATTGGTCGTAATATTAGATCCTGCTAATCATGCTTGAAACCCATTTTATTTATCCTTGTCAAACAGTGGTAACGATTATTCACCAATGTGAACAATCGCCTGAACATAAATAAATCATGAGTTATCGTGACGCAATATTGCTCTCCGCTATTTGACATCATTATGATTATTCACCTTGAACCAAGGCTAGAATTAGAATCTATTCTTCTGGTTACACTCAGGACATTTTTATCAAAGTTACTTCGTCCACACAGATTCAGAAAGTATCTATAGCTATGGTGTATAGCATGTGAATTATTCACCAATAGTGATACTCAGCTATCATATTTCCTCATTGCACATACCTTTTGATGATGACAATCACGGCCCATGACTCAGGACTTGGCCCCCTCATGAGTGGGTTCAGGTTTGGGCGTAACGCCAAGCCCCACGTTCCGGGGCGCGCCCCCGCGAAGCTCTTGGAAACCGATTGAGAAGACATATACAAAGTACACATGATGATCAGGTACATAGTCACTGCTTGATGATGAGGCACGCATCAAAGAGACTTTCATCCCAGGATGACTTTTGTTGATCAGCCTGATGAGAAAGGCAGGATCATGTAATCATGAGACATCCAGCGCTTAATAAACCAACATTGACAGTTGAAAGTTGAAAGTGGCCAATGATGGTGATGAATATGGTTTCATCATTAGACTTGGTTCGTGATGGTCGATAACCGATCGCCAATCATGCTTAATGAATCAATGTTTGTTGATAGTTTCTTTTGGATGTTTGAGATTGCAAGTCACCATGCTTGCGATAATGATCAAGAAACGATACTGCTAAATGATGCTGAATGACGATGATTTTGAGTGATGACATTAAGAGGAAATGATGAATTAGTGATTATGAATAGTAATAATGATTGTAAATGATTGATAATGATGTTTGATAAGAGTTGAAAAGGGTTCGCAAAAATGATAACGATTGGGCCAGTAACTGCTAGTTTGCCAAGAGGACCTTCCATGATTTGTTCATACTAAATGAGTTCTTTATCCATATGTAGTGGTTGAACAATATAGTGATTTGATATCCGGTAGTAGTGACTTATTGATGATTGATTCATTCTGGATTCTGTAAATTTAAATGTTTGATGAATCGCTCATTCATGGTTTAGAATGAGGGCCATAGAATAATTGCAAATAACTGCCAATTCACCATCAAACATTGCCATTAATTATGGTCTGTTGATTGATGATGGGCTTGTGATGGCAAGTACCTTTGAGTAGTAGATACAGTAATCATGAGAGCTAGTGGTGAAAAGGCCCTCTTATTACTTGATGATTCATTTCAGTGGCTGAATCGCCCTGATTGTGAGCTGAAGCACTCAACAGATATCCTCGTAGCAGCTAGATGCAAGCTATTTGAGGTGAGCTGCATCCAGCATGAGTCATATATGACTAGTTGATGGTTTTAAAGGTGTTTGATTTTCCCCAGCATTAACAAATGGTTGGTTGGTTGGCAAGCAAAGTTTTCACAGGGATGGTTCAACAACCAACCGTATTGTCAAGCTTCGGATGGATGAGATCCCCAAAACGATAAGGTGCTTTCTCAAGCCATAGGGAAGCCCAAAACCATGGATGGTTTATTGCATTAAATGGTGAATATTGGATTATTTGGGGGCACCCTTGTTCCAAGAAACCACCCTGTGATTGGTGATTGAAAATCTGTATTGTTTTGAAAGAAATCAATCATCAAGGAGCCAATCATCTTGCAAAATTAGTCATTTGGACCTTTCACGGCTCAGCACTCCCCAAAGTGGCTCGCAAAGCAGGTGGTATCCTTTTGGACGAACATGTCATTGCATGCGTATAATGCGTGTGACATGTGCTTTCGTTCCAACATTTCCAACTTCCCTCTGCTCAAGTAGGTACTGTGAGTTCTGATGTGTATGTTACTGTTACGCATTGCTCTTGAATGCAATGACTATCCTTTGTAAACTGCTGTTTGGGTCAATATATGCATTTAATAACATATTTATTTGAAAATGTCCATATGATATATGTATAGATATATATATATAGATAGATATAGATAGATATATTCATTACGAGGTTTGTTCAAGTTTACATCCATCAACCGAATTAAAACCAAGTCTTATCGACGATGAGTACGTGATGATGGGTACCTTAGTGAAAATATGTAAAATGTTCAACCCTAATGATTTTTACAAGTCTCTCTTGACATATCTATATGGGCCTTCAAATTCCCAGAGCTGGGAGCGCGAAAGTTTCCGAAGTCCTGAAGCCGGCTCTTCCAACTGATGGCCGGTGGCAAAAAGGTGACCCTAAAAATGGTTGAGGCAAAAAGGGTGTCATAAGGCACCATCATTAGCAGTAGAGTCTCACTAGGGCAGTGAATGGTACTACAGTAGGTAACTACCCGTGGAAAAAGCAGGTTACTGCAGGTTGCCTTCGCCACCATGCACATCAAACAGTGCTGCAACCACTGTGAGCTCCGCCCCCCTGCCAGCCGCAATTTCTATCACTTAGGGTCTGTGATCATCGCCATGTGGTCCCAATATCACAACTCATAGTTCCCTCAAACAAACATACTGAGGGAAAAATATGGAACAATGCAAATTGATTAAAATGCTGCGCTCTGGGTAAACATGCCAACACTGTACAGAATAATCTCTGTTTGGACATTCATTTGCTCTCATGTTTTGTGTTGCTTGGAATTGGCCTAAGTCAGCAAAAATTGTTACTTTAGACATGACAGAGGAAAGTGGATATGCCTCAACAAAAGTGAGAACGAAGTGGCATGAAAATGGGACTGATTCAAACTTGCGAATATGCCAGCAACAGTCGGCTCAGGTTCAATATCACTGCAATCCTATTAGGTTTCCCCAAACGCTGTGCTAGACAGCGTTCAGATCTCGTAGGTTTGATTTGAAGATGTTGAAGATGGACGTTGGTGTGAACCAAATTTTGGTTTCATTAGGATCAAAAGGGAAATGAGTGTTTTCGAGAGGTCTGGTTTTCGATAGGTCTGAGTGAGGCATGACAGTATGAAGGTGAGTAATTAAACTACATTTAGACCTAGGAAGGAAGCGTTCACCATCGCTTCAAGACTTCTCCGAGCGAGATGCGCCATTCCTCTGAGTGAGAGTAATACAAGTATGCCCCCTTGTTGTTCATATGATTCTTCGGAAAAAGGTCACTACTAGGGACGGTGTCACAGGTGGCTGCAGCTTACAAAAGACCGGTGCTCTGCTGAGCTGCGGAGATGGAGTGCTTCGGATGAAGACAGAAAAACATTGACACTTCATTGACATCACGGGTCCAATAGGGTCCAATCAGGGACCTGGCATACAGCCTTTTACCAACAACATCATGGAGATATTCACAATGATGATCATGATGAATACTTATAATGCCATGCTGGTAATCCCACAAGTCCTCGGGGATTATGGATGTAGTTGGCTTTTGTCATGGTCCCACTGACTGGGGTACATCAATGCCTGGGTACTTCCATGGTGGCCCTGGTCAACGTGATCATGGTAAATTAATGTAAATTACCAACTCAACAACCTTTAGCAAAAACAAGTATAAAGTCTTGTGTTTTTCCATATCTCCAGGTTTCTGTCTTAAGCACTTCCTGAGCGCTTCTCATGAAGTGACATCAGAAACTTCCCAAGAAAGAATTTGTCACCATAACAAACCTTGGGGCACACGCCCCAAAAACAGTTGGTTTCATGAACAAAAGTCATCCTCCGCAATGCCGGTTGTGGTTGGAGGGCATCACGAATTAAACATCCCTTGTAAGAGTCAGCAGAGCACTTTTTCTATGATTTTGATTCCAAGGACTTGTCCAAGAAGGTCTTCTCACCACGTCTTCCAAGATGAAAATTTCAATTTCCTCCCACTTTTTCTGTGATTTTGGCTCCAAGAATCCAAGAACTTGTCCAAGAACTTGTCCAAGAAGGTTTTCTCACCAAGTCTAGAGCCCGAAGCAACCAATAGTGATCCGCTGCATGCGGGCCTTCCCCAACCGACTGACCTAGATGACCTGGGCATCCCTGGGGGATAGATCATGGACAACAACTCAGCAGCATCATCATTTTTCTTGAGTTGGGAAGCCCACGGGGGTCAGCAGAGAAGCTGGACCATAGCTTGCTTTCAAAGGATCAGTCAGGTGACACACCAGTGGTGATTCTCAGGGTTACTCCACGAGGGGGGAAATTGGCATCACTAAATTGTTTTACAGTGATTATTTCCCCCAATGAATAGAGCGAACCTGTCGATTTCTCATCCATGATGGTCAATCATAGTTCATAAATCAATAGTTTCTGATGGTGAGATGGGCACCAGTTGGTCATTGGCAAATTCTGAGCTGCAGCTGTTGATTGATAAGAAATATCCACAGGGCCGCAGGAAGATTTTGTTCTCATCCGTTGGCACGTTCCCCAACAGAGAGCCAAGAATAGATGGATCTGCGGCTGAGTCATGCTCGTGCTCACCCGTCGTGCCAAGTAGGTCATGTCAAGTAGTTTTTTTGCACCTGTTGTTCCGAAGAAGCGTTTTCGCGCCAATGAGTGAGTTGTTTGATTGTTTAGGAGCATAAGAAGTGGTTACGTGGGCTTGAGTGTATAAACAATGATTAATCGTCGGCATTACCAATGATTAAGCGTCATCAACTGTTGTGACTTTCACTAAGCATCATAAAAGTTGCTCTCAGAAACTGGAATTCATTGCATTCATTGACCAAACTATGATTATCCATCCTTCAGCATATGACCTTTCGGCGGTTCCGTTGCTTGAAAGGGACAATTTTGCAGCCGCCCACGACTTGGAACATCCCCAGCATTTTCGTCGATGGCCATGGTGGTCCCAACGTGCAGTGCAAGGATTTCAGCGGTGCAGATTCAGGAGTTAACCTCAAAAAATACCACCGCACCACTGGTGACACCCCAGAGAGAGCGATAAACATAGCCATAGCTGGTTTTGCCTGGTTCATCACGATTTGTTGAAGCAACTACTCGAAGCGAAACTCCAAAGCTGTTAACCAACAGATTGCAACTGCTCATTGATGACAGTGACTTGCAATAGCCCTTGAGTACTGTGAACTATTATCTTGCAATACCTGGTCAAGCTCGAGCTGCTGGAAACACTGCTTCATTCACAATAGGTCGAACAGCTCAGCAGTTGCCCGTGAAGAAAGGGTAAATGAGAGCACATACATAATTTTACTGGCCAATGATATCACACGATAAAGATTGATTCCCTTCCCAACAAAACAATGCACCATTGTCTGGTTATTTATTCTGACACGAATTGACAAGACGTCAAAAAGCAGTATTTTTGTCACACGTTCTAAGACGGCTTGGTGACGACTGAAGCACTGGGCGGGTGAGTGGAATCCAGCGGTTCGACCGAGAGCGCTGTGTTGGACTTGCCAGGGAAGTAAAGTTTGCTGTAAGTTGCAGGTACATTGAACCAAATTGAATTAATCAGTTTCCAAAGATGATCATGAGTCATGACGGCTAGCGATTCCAAAGATGACTACAATGATTAATCGTGGTGGGTAACAGGGAATTTTCTTTGACAGCAGTCAATGGTTTATGGATACATGGTTCTTGAGGTTGGTTCACAAGCGCTTCTGGTTGGTGTTTTGAATAGCCTAGAACTGGTCCTAGTGGTTGGCAAACCAGCTCGAAAACTGCCGAAAACAACCTACAAGTCGAATGATTTACCAAGGTTTTGGCCCGCATGTGATTCTCGTCACTATTTGTTCACCCAAAAAGGTCCGAAAGAATCAATGAGAATCAACTAAGTATGGATGCATAGCTACTCCCTATGCTTCCACCTACCATGGAATGGTAGCCAACCCCAGTTACAACAATGGTAGAAACCGGCTTGCCTAATGAATGGATGCACAGGGTACTGAGAACTATATAAAGCATTACAGCTATCTTTGTGTCAAAGTCTGTGGTTAAGCGTTCAGAGGGATGGTCAACTAGCAGGGCTGAACTGCGAATCGGAAGGACGGACCTTGAGGCATGACCCTATACCAATGACCACCTTCGTCCACATACTATCAAAACACACGCTGCAATCAACTGTACAACCGAATCCAGCAAGTCTCGCCCCTTGGTCATTAAGAGATTCTCTAGTGGCGGTGATGGATTATGGCAGTTAAGACAGGAAGTTATATGAATCAACAGTCAGACTAGGGGAATTGCTTTGTTGATAGGGAATTGCCATGTGAAAACACTGAATCACTAATATGTTCATGATAATTTTAAGGAATTGCCATGGTCATGATGATGATGCTGATGATAAGGTCTTGTTGGATATAGGTTGCCTTCGCACAGGATAGTGTGCAGAACCACGTATGGATTTTGGCTGCTCATTCCATATTTGTTTGGCTCTTTCGAGCCGTAGCTCAGCATAGATTGCGGAAATTTAACCGAAAGAAATCGCACGTCCAACCAGGCTACGAAGATTCCAAAGAGGCACAGGTCACGTAATCGCATAGGTTGTTGTTCGGATATCTCAACTAAAAATTTCGATCAATATCCTAATCTATGTCTCACAAAAAAAATAGATAGATATAAATAAATAATCATAAATATTATATATATTTTTTTTTTTAAAAATTTTAATATTTATATATATATATATACAAAGAAAAATTAATTAATATATATATAATGTAATATTTTAATATTTTTAATAATTATATTTTTAAAAAATA
>VSDK01026450.1:0-13122 GCA_009767595.1 Symbiodinium kawagutii | reverse complement strand
TAATTATTTTTTTTTAATATTAATATTTAAAATTTATTTAAATTTATTTTTTTTAATTAAATTAAAAATAATATAAATATTTATTTTAATATATTTTAATTTATAATTTTTAATTAGAAATATTAAAATATTATTTTATATTAAATATTATAGATTTTATTTTTTTGATATTTTCTTAAAATAATATATTTTAAATATAATATGTTTATTTTAATGTTTCTTGTTTTTTTGGGATAAAATATTTGTTTAAATTTTATTTTTGATAATTAAATATATTATTTATATTTTTTGAATTATTTTAATTATTGGAAGAAGAATTTGATTTAATTTTAATTTAATTTTTGGAAAAAAAAATGGGTAAATATCCCGGGGATTGGAAATATATTTATAATATACGAAATTTATATAAAAATTCGATTAAAAAAATTTGGGGTCAATGTTCCCTGCGGTCAACCTGTCGATTGGCGTATAATATCCCACGGGGATTGAAATTATATGGAGCTAAGGGTTCGATCTTATAATCAGGAATTTAATTTGGGGTGGTCAAGTTCGGGTAAAATGGAATAGTTTAAATTATATATATTTTTTTTCTCAGGTTGTGTATATTTTCATAGTTCTATGTATTTTTTTAATATTTTCTTATTTTGTCAGAAAAATATGGAGATTTGAAATATTTTTTATTTTATTTTTGTATCTAGGTTGAATTAAAAATGTATTGATATTATTCTATTTGGTCTTGGTATTGTTGGCAGTGTTGTTGCGGTTGTTAATGGTGATTTGTCGGTGGTTTGCGTTGGAATTGGTATTATTGGGGGTGTTGTAATTGTTAGTTCTGGTTTTGTTGGTGTTGGTCCTTTTGTTGTTGGTGGTGTTGGTATTGAATTTTGGTGGTGTTGTTCTTGCTGGTGGTTGTGGTTCCGGTGGTGGTATTGAATATTGGTGGTTATGTTTGTTTGTTGGTGGTTATGGTGGTGGAGTTGTAGGGGATGGACGGCGGCTCCGGGTATTGGGTATTGGTATTTAAAATATGTCTTTTGAGTAGGAAAATTTGGCATGGATATTCTTATTCTTGATTGGCAGCATTAATCTCGATAATAAATATTGAAACTAAATTTTGATTCGATGGTAAAATTCAATGGTATGGAAATAGTATTTACATAAAGCCAGGATGTAGGGAAGATTTTGGCACCCAAAAAATCAGAATAAAATGGATACTAGCATAATGAAAAGTCCGGTGCAAAACCACCAACAAAAAAAGCTACGATCGGTGAAAATACTAGATTAGAATTACCAGCGCAAAGACATGGAAAATCGAAGCAGCTGCCAAATAAATGGTCCCCAAGAAGCGAGCATGCAAGCAACCATGACAGAGTATGTCGAAGACATGAAAAATGAATGGTAGGTAATGGTAAGCGAAGGTATCCATTAAAAACAAGAATAGTCGAAAGAAGTTTGGAAGTTCAAACGTCCAATAATTAAAAGTTGTTGCAGTCAAGTAATCAGATCAGAGAAATAATTATACGATCTTATATGTATGTGAAATGAATGGGTAGAAAATGCGCCAAATGCTGTGTATTACTAGGTTTCGTAACTTGGGATGGGTTAGGAAGTCACCTCTGTAAAATGGCGGGTGCGGAGGTTACTTGGAACATGGATCGGTAAAAATTACACTTCCCCTCGGTAAAACGCACATTTGGAAGTGAAAGCCGTAAGAAATTAACAGCATATTTTGGAAAATGCAATGTCGAAAAAGTGCACCTCGCCTAGGCGAAACATACGGTTGGAAATGAAAACCGCAAAACATTGACATGCTCGCAGACATTTTGCAAGATGTGACGTCGCAAAATTGTACCTCACTTTAGGTGAAACGCGTATTTGCAAGTAAAAATTATTTAAATTGATATTGGTAGGAACATTTTGGACGATATAATATCGTAAAAGTATACCTTGCCTAGGCGAAACGCGCATTTGGAAGTGAAAAACGTAAAAAATTGCCGGCTTCGGGACATTTTTGGAAGATAAGATAGTGAAAAAGTACATGGGGCTGTTGGGGGGCGTGCCTTTTCAAGCTTTACTGACGTAAGAAAAGGAAAAGCGTTAAATCTCTCGAAGCTTGAGCCATTCTTTGAAAAGTTGCACGGCGCTGTGGCGAAACGCGCGTTTGGGAGAGACTTCTTAGAAAAACTCGCTGGGCCGTGCCGCTTTTCAAGATCAGATGTTGGAAGTCTCAAAAACTGTCGGTTTTCATACATTTGGGCATGAAAACCTTTCAAAATTCGCAGGCCCGGGTCATTTTTGAAGATCATATCTTCAGAAGTCTCAAAATATGTTGGTTGCAGAGCATTTGGGAAGCAAAATCTTTAAAAAAACTCGTGGTCCCGCGTCGTTTTGGGTTACGGCTTTCAAGAATTTGGATATGAATTCAAAGGTTTCGTGGTTTTGTGTTGTTTTTGAAATTAAGATGTTGAAAGTATCGAGATGTTAAGGTTTTGCAATATCTTCGATGAAGACACTTAACATTACTACCATCATCTTCATCATCATCTTAATCATCATCAAAATCATTATCATCATCATCATCATCAGTCTCATTATGAATCTCATTATCAGCATCATCACACTCCCCTATCGTATCACATTACCACTCAATTGCATAACCACTCATTAACACTACCAATCAATGATACTACCAATCAATTACATTACCCATCATTAACATCACCAACCAATCACATCACCAATCAATTACATCCCCAACCAATTGCATAACCAATCAATCACACCACCATCCCCTCACATCACCATTCAGACATTTTGCCAATAAATTACGTTACCAATTATTAATATCAACAATCATCAAAATCACCAAGCAACCACGTCCCCAAACACATAAATGACTAAGTAATCCAGTCAATAATATATTACCAATTAGCTGCATCACCGACCCGTCACATAACCAATTAATCACACCACCAATCAATCACACCACCAATCAACGACATTACCAGATTCAAAAAATTTAAGAAACACAAAATTACCAGAAACAAAATATAACGGAGATGTAAAATTACCAGAGACACAAAATTACCAACTAGACGACGGTTGGCCCGAGAGCGAGAAAGGCAATGTTATAAAGCAGTCTCCAATATACTGAGGAAGAACAGAAAGATATTGATTTAGATATACATTGATGCAGAGATACATTGGAAATACATTGAAATGATGAAAACGATGACGATGACGATGACGATGACGATGATGATGATGATGATGATGATGATGATTGATGCAGAAAAAGAAGTCATTGGACAACAACTTTCAATGATATTTTCCAACTTTATCAGCCAGAAAACACTGTTACCATGATGTTCTGAATCACATGCATCACAATATTCTGCTCCTAACATGTACACCTTGACTGCAACATTCCAAACGCAAGTCAGGAGCGCTCCATCCCTAGCGCACGATGTTATTTGCAATGAATGCATTCATACTGAAATAGGCATCAATTCTGAAATAAATTTTCCATGGGGCATCCAATTGCTATTGAAGTTTTCAACTACAGCAGCCAAAAAGACTTGTCCCAAGATGCCTTGAATCTTCCATAGCACATCACTTTTCTATGGAAATTTCCAAATATATCAGCCCAAAAGACTTGTACCACGATGCCTTGAATGTTCCATAGCGCGTCAAATTTCTATGAAAATGTTCACATATATCAGCTCAAAAAGACTTGTACCAAGATGCTTTGAATTTTCCAAAGCGCTCTCTTTTCTATGGAAATTTCCACATATATCAGCCCAAAAAACTTGTACCAAGATGCCTTGATTTTCCACAGCGCATCATATTTCTATGAAAATGTTCAGATATATCAGCCCAAAAAGACTTGTACCAAGCTGCATTGAATTTTCCACAGCACATCAAATTTCTACGAAAATATTCACATATATCAGCCCCCAACGTACCACAGCAAAACGTACCACAGCAAAACGCACCAGAGCAAAACGTACCAAAGCAAAACGTACCACAGCAAAACGTACCACAGCAAAACATACCACAGCAAAACGTACCAAGATTAAACGCACCAAGGCAAAACGTACAACGCACCACAGAGCAAAACGTACCGCAGCAAAACCTACCCAGGCAAAACGTACCAGGATCAAACATACCACCGCAAAACGTACCAAGATCAGACATACCAAGGCAAGACGCACAATGTACCACAGCAAAACGTACCACTGCAGAACGCACCAAGATCACACGTACCCAGGCAAAACGTACATTGTACCACAGCATAACCTACCACCGCAAAACGTACCAGAGCAAAACGCGCCAAGAGGAAAACGTACACTGTACCACACAGCAAAACGTACCAGGCAAAAACGCACCAGAGCAAAACGTACACAGCAAAACGTACCAAAGCAAAACGTACCACCGCAAAACGTACCAAGATCAAACGTACCAAGGCGAAATATATACAACGTACCACAGCAAAACCTACCAAGACACAACGTACCAAAGCAAAATTGACAACGTACCAGAGAGCAAAACGTACCAGGCCTAAACGTACCACAGCAAAAATGTACCACAGCAAAACGTACCAGAGCAAAACGTACCACAGTAAAACGTACCAGAGTAAAACGTACCAAGGCAAAACGCACCAAGACAAAACGTACCAAGACAAAACGTATAGTGCAGCACAACGTACCAAGAACCAAGACACATCGTACCAAGATCAAACGTACCAAGAGCAAAACGTACCAAGATCAAAAAGTACCACAGCAAAACTTACCACAGCAAAACGTACCCCAGCAAAACGTACCACAGTAAAACTTACTTACCAGAGTAAAACGTACCAAGGCAAAACGCACCAAGACAAAACGTACCAAGACAACACGTACCACAGCACAACGTACCAACAACCAAGACACAACGTACCTGAGCAAAACGTACCACAGCAAAACGTACCAAAGCAAAACGTACCAAGGCAAAACATACCAAGGCAAAACGCACCAAAACAAAACGTATGTTTTCGACGTCCAATGTCTAGAAAACGCGAAACGGGCAGTAAAACGTACCAACGCGAACGCACCAGTAAAACGTACCAAAGCAAAACGTACCACCGCAAAACGTACCAAAGCAAAACCTACCGCCGCAAAACATACCAAGATCAAAGGCACCAGCGTAAACGTACCAAGGTCAAACGTACCAAGGCAAAATGTACAATTTACCACAGCAAAACGTACCAGAGCAATATGTACCAGAGCAAAAAGCACCAAAAGCAAAACGTACCAAGATCAAACGTACCACGGCAAAACATACCAAGAGCAAAACGTACCAAGAGCAAAACATACCACAGCAAAACGTACCACAGCAAAACGTACCAGAGCAAAACGTACCACAGCACAACGTACTAGAGCAAAACGTACCAAGGCAAAACGCACCAAGACCAAACGTAGCAAGACAAAACGTACCACAGTAAAACGTACCAAAGCAAAACCTACCGCCGCAAAACATACCAAGATCAAAGGCACCAGCGCAAAACGCACCAAGGTCAAACGTACCAAGGCAAAATGTACAATTTACCACAGCAAAACGTACCATGGCAAAACGTACCAGAGCAAAACCCACCAAAAGCAAAACGTACCAAGATCAATCGTACCACGGCAAAACATACCAAGAGCAAAACGTACCAAGAGCAAAACGTACCACAGCAAAACTTACCACAGCAAAACGTACCAGAGCAAAACGTACCACAGCACAACGTACCAGAGCAAAACATACCAAGGCAAAACGCACCAAGACCAAACGTAGCAAGACAAAACGTACCACAGCATAACGTACCAACAACCAAGACACAACGTACCAGAGCAAAACGTACCACAGCACAACGTACCAGAGCAAAACGTACCAAGGCAAAACGCACCAAGACCAAACACACCAAGAAGCAGGTCGAAAATCGCAATTTCACCGCAGTTTCTGACGTTCAATGTCGAGAAAACGCGAAACGGTCACGACCGAAAACTCAAAATCGCAATTTTACTTCAGTTTTTGACGTTCAATGTCGAGAAAACGCGAAACGGTCACGACCGAAAATTTAAAATCGCAATTTGACCTTAGTTCTCGACGTTCAATGTCGAGAAAACGCGAAACGGTCACGACCGAGAATTCAAAATCGCAATTTTACTTCAGTTTTTGACGTTCAATGTCGAGAAAACGCGAAACGGTCACGACCGAGAATTCAAAATCGCAATTTTACTTCAGTTTTCGACGGTACATGTGAAGAAAACGCGAAACGGTCACGACCGAAAACTCAAAATCGCAATTTTACCCCAGGTTTTGACGTTTCATGTCGAAACTTGAGACGGTCAATGTCGAGAAAATGCGAACCGGTTCACAAACGACGCCTCGCGACGCAAAAATTCACAATTTTACCTCAGTTTTTGACGTTCAATGTCGAGAAAACGCGAAACGGTTCACCGGGACAACTCAAAATCGCAATTTTTACATCAGTTTTTGACGTTCAAACGCGAACGGTTCATCCGTACACCTCAAAATCGCAATTTGACCCCAGTTTTGGACGTCCGAGGACCACGAAATGGCGCACATGTCACGTTTCGTGGCGGTCCGGCGGCACCGCCCCGGCCTTAGAGAGAAGAGAAAGAAGAGCGAGAGAGAGAGAGAGAGAGAGAGAGATCTGCAGATGTGAAGGTGTGAAGATTTAGATCTGCAGATGGGAGGGTGTGAAGATCTAGATCTGCAGATGTGAGGGTGTGAAGATCTAGATCTGCAGATGTGAGGGTGCGAAGAGCTAGATCTGCAGATGTGAGGGTATGAAGATCTAGATCTGCAGATGTGAAAGCGTGAAGATCTAGATCTGCACATGCGGGGGTGTGAAGATCTAGATCTGCAGATGTGATGATGTGAAGATGTTGATGTGCAGATGTGAAGGTGTGAAGATCTAGATCTGCACATGTGAGGGTATGAAGATCTAGATCTGCAGATGTGAAAGTGTGAAGATCTAGATGTGCAGATGTGAGGGTGTGAAGATCTAGATCTGCAGATGTGATGATGTGAAGATGTTGATGTGCAGATGTGAAGGTGTGAAGATCTAGATGTGCAGATGTTTATATACGGCTGCTTTTTTACGAAGAACCCTTCGCAGGCGCTCTCGGGAACAACACAAAATATGAGAGACATAAAATTACCAGAAACAAAAAATTACCAGAGACAAAATCACCAGGGACAAAAAGCATCAGAAACAAGAAACACCAGAAGAGCGAAAACACCATCATCACTACCCTCAACCATCATCCACACCATCACTCTTCCTATATGCTATCCTTCTTTTGGAAACTTCCGCCACCGCCTTGCGCGGTCTTAATAATGGTCAGAAAAATGATGGAGATGATTAGGGCCACAGAAAGAGGGTAACCCGGGCCTTGCAGAGACATGGAACGACGCAAGACACCGGAAAAAAGAGCCAGAGGTCTTTATATAAATTTGCATTTTTTGCACATAATATTTTGATGGATAAGAATTTACCTATTTACCTAGTAAAGCCAATTAATCAAAACTATTTGTCAATGAATTTTAGATTTTTATTTTTTCAAAATAGATAAAGAAATTTTTGATATGTTTACCAACTGAAAATATTTCAAATTTTAGTTATATAAACAAAAATTTTAATAATTGGTTGCTTGTAAAAAACAATTCTATATAATTTTAGGCTTCGATAAATTCAAAAAAATATAATAATGAAATATTTAATTACCTAGAGCAGTTTTGCTTTATCCCTTTACTACTAAATAATTCTTTACCTGAGCTTGAAAACGGTACTTTATCTTAAAAATATATATATTTACCGTACTCCACCCCCAAATCCTATTCTTCTACATCTTCTGCACTTGGAGCAGTTCTGTTCCCATTGGAAGCTTTAAAGCGTTTCCTGAATCCAAGATCCAAGATCCAAGATTTCTGGAGCTTAATGCCTGAGAATCTTGGGCTCCTGCTGACCATTTCCCGTGCAGAAGCCTGGGTACTTAGAGCATTTCTGTTCCACCATGAGGCTTTAAAGCGCTTTAAAGCTTCTTGGATCCATAATCCAAGATCCAAGATTTCTGGAGCTCAATGCCTGAAAATCTTGGATCTTGAATCCAGGAAGCTTTAAAGCGCTTTACAGCGTCCTACGGGAGCAAAAATGTTCTAAATACACAGGCTCCTGCTCACTACCTCCTGCACTTAGATTCTTCACCTTACCTCTAGCCTTCTCTACTTTAGTCTTCTCTACTCTACTCTTCTCTACTCTCTTCTCCTCAACTCTAGTCTTCTCTACTCTACTCTTCTCTACTCCCTTCTCCTCAATTCTAGCCTTCTCAACTCTGGTCTACTCTATTCTTTTCTTCTCTGCTCTACACTTCTCGACTCTTGTCTTCTCTTCTCAACTCTTTTCTACTCATCTACTCTACGCTTCTCTACTCTACTCTTGGCTACTCTACTCTACTCTTCTCGACTCTTCCCTTCTCTTCTCAATTCTTCTCTACTCATCTACTCTACTCTTCTCTACTCTGCTCTTGACTACTCTACGCTACTCTTCTCAACTTTTCTCTTCTCTACTCTACCCTTCTACCCTACTCTTCTCAACTCTTGCCTGCTCTACTCAAAGGGAAAGGAAAAGATAAAACCAGCCAGGACCACCCTAAGAAAATGCTTTTTAAATTAATCAACCCCCTTTTGGTGAAGCTATTATTCAATATCTTGGCTCTTCCTGGGCTACTTTCTCGGAAAATTGAAAAAGCTCATTTGTTTAAAAGGAGTTTAATAAAGGGATTATCTATTCCAGCAAACTCTCAATTTAGTAAATGGCCAATAGAAAGCACAGGAGAAAGATAAAGAATGCAAAGGGAAAAGGAAAAGATCGAAGCAGCGAGGACCACTCTCAGATTTTTTTTTTGCAACAATTAACCCCCTTTTGGTAAAGCTATTATTCGACAACTGGACTCCTCCTGGGCTACCCGCTTGGAAAAATGAAAAGGCGCAATGTTTTAAAAGGCTTTTCAAAAAGGGATCATCATGTTCAGCCAGCTCTCAGTTTAGTAAATGGCCAATAGGAAGCACAAGAGAAAGATATAGTAAAGCCAGTAGAACCCCTTGGGAGTAAAAAAATACCATCCATAAATCCAGAAAAAACATCCTTTTTTTCTCTAATTTCCCTCCATTTCAAAATGGGGGGGGGGTAGGAATAATGTTGGTAAAACTTTTCTTAAATCAAGGCCCATGAACAAATCAACATCCAACATTCTATTTCCATGAATGCGAAACCTACAAATGTAAAAATCAATATGAACCTGAAAATATTGATTTGGTCACTATCCTGTGTCTGTTTTCCTAATATCCGATTTGAATTTCCTGATCATGATCATGGCACGATAGCCAAAAACACCGAAAATACTATTGAAATTATACTTGTGTTTACCCATGTTGCACCAAACCCTGTCACACTAATCTATCTAAAACCTTCATTCCATGCAAAAAACCATATCCATTTTTCAAGACAAAAATCAAACAAATATATTGTAAATACCAAGGTACATGTAAAATAGGTAGGCTTTGGGGGGATAGCATATCAATACATATATATTTTTATGTATTTATTTTTTTATTTATTTATTTATTTTTATTTGTTATAATTATATTTGCATCAAATTTACATATATTTTATTTATGAATAATCCTTTGTATATAAGTATATTTGCATTTATATCGATTTTTTTATATGCAAAAAATAGTTACATAAATAGATATTTATCTATAAATATATTCTTTGTTATTTCATATTTGTATTTCATTTACGGATTTACATCATTAAGTTATTATGTTTAAATGGCTTTCTTGCTCAACAATTTCGATAAGTACAGGTTTTTGATAGTTGAAAAGCTTTTATGACTAAAAACTTTCTTCTCAGGTTTTCCGAAATTTAATTTAGTGTAATATCTTAATTTTGGATCAAAATGATTTTTACAAAAATTATATAATTGAAACTAGTTGCGCAAGGGTTTTAACTGATGAAGAGTTGTAACGAATGAAGGATTTTAATTATTGAAGGGTTTTACTTATTGAAGGCTTTTAATTATCACAGGGTTTCATGTATTGAAAAATCTGAAGTATCGAAGATATTTAATTATTGAAGGGTTTTAATCATTTCAGGCTTTTTTAAAACATTTTACTTCTGGAAAGGTTTCAATATTTAAGGGCCTCGATGACTGAAAGGTTTACACTACTTGAAATTTTGGGGTTAAAGTTTTTTAAATATATTTTTTTTTGAGTAGCGCCGCTTTTTAATTATGGCCATGAATTAATCAGTTTGTTACTATTTTGCTTATGCGACAGCCATGTCCAGGGTAACTGCTAAGCAAGCGCAACCGTCAAGTAAGTACATTAGCCGAAAAAATACGACAGCCGAAAAAAATGTTATACCCAAGAAGAAATTGTAAATAATAAAATTTCGCGGTTAAGTAAACGTGACAGTCCAGCAGGCCTGACGACAAAATAAATATTGCGGTCAAGTAAAGACCATAGCAAAGTAAAGTGCTACGCCGATATGTATTGCAGCTGGGTGCGTTTTTCGGCCAAATAAATGTTAAGCCCAGTAATGCGTCACAGCTAATTAAGTCCAAAAGCCAAGGAAGTGCAAAAGCCAATCCTAGTGCCCTCCTGGCTTGGAAAGCAAAGTCGTGGCAGAGAAACGGTCTTTGATGCCCTTAGTAAGGACCACTGCCTTGGCATCTAGACTTTTTGCACGTTCCCAGTTTTCCATCCATGGGCCAACCCCCCCCGCCCTTGTAGAGTTCTTTTACTTGACCCAACAAGGCAAGTGAACCGACATTGCCAGCACATAAATATCCACTGGGTGCGGAAGGGTACACAATATATCTTGGACCGCCGCCTATTTTTACAGCACCGCACCCAAGAATGAAACACGTTGGACCTCTCAGTGTATGCTGCGGTAACTGTCACAGCACGGGTGTCCTGTAGAAAGCCATCATTTGAGCCATTCAATACCAGGCTGTGGTTTTCATCTAGTTCCTTTGGGCGGGGGCCTGCACACTGAATATTCCAATTAAGTTGCCGGTCCCGGTGCTTAATTTCTTTACACCGCAAATGGTTCTATTACAATGCTGGCAACAGACATAATATGACATATATTGAACAGGCTACAAAGGAATATTCCTTCTAAATCGAAATGCAAACAACTCTTTCAATCAGAACCTGGGGCCAGCTCCGATTCTATGTTTAAATCGGCCTGTTTTTTGTATTTGTTTACATCCACCAAATTGCCCCGCCACCGGAAATAAAAATGCACAACCAAAGTTCATATCAGGCCCCAACCGAAGTTTCCACAAAGATCTTTCCATCTCCATTGATTTCAACCTTCTAGTACTGTGCTGCTTGTGGATAATTTTATCAAGGTATGAAGTGGCTTTCCAGACTTCCTTGTTACACTGCAGCCATAAAATCATAAAAGTAAAGGGCACTTCCAGTGAGGTGACTTGACCTAAAACATACTTATGGGAAAAAGAGTTGTTGCGAAGTATGTACGATACAGAAAACATCCATGAGTTATAGGGCCGAACATCGGCACCAGTATCTGGCAAGGGGTTTCATTTAGATTATCACCGTTGTGAATTTAACTTATCAGACATCGGCCATTTAACACAAGCAAGTAAAATGTAAAAAATGGCAAGGGTATAAAAAACGAGATCTCAGAAAATGTCAGGCAAATAAATTCCAAGAAATGGCAATAGATTGGCACAGACAGGCCTTCGAGGGAGCCTACCCTATGTGGAGCAAGCTGTACCGATATTGTGCAATAGCCCAATATGAAAGACAGGGGCGAAAAAATATCCAAAAGTAATTTTTAATAAGAAGTACTGCAGACTGTTCCCTTCTTTTTAGTCCCGAAAAAAGATCTACCCTATAAATGAAAATAAAATATGTTATATGTTCTCCCTATGTTTTCCTGCCAATTTTCGGGCTTACTACCTTGATTTTTGGTACCAATATGCAAACAAAGGAAGCGAAATAGAATATGAAAATGAAAACAAAGGACAGGACAGGCAAGACATTTCCAACATAAAAGCAATTTACAATTACATGTGTACTGTGACCTCGAATCCGTTGAAATTTAATTTCAAGATATGCATTCTTGAACATTCTATTCGAATATCTTTTTTTCGGTTTCCAATACTTTACTTGGAATGGTCTTGTTAAAAAACTATCATCTCAAAGCCCGTGGCAGGGAACCCAAATGAGGGATACCTCGCGGTAGAGTACGACTTGCTTTGCCCGGTCTTTTATTGAAAGACAAATGAAATGATTGCCGTTACATGCTGTTCGGTCTGAGGGTTGCAGCTCGAACCTGTCTGCTTTTATTCGATTGCTTTTATACCGCCATCTTAAAATTTGTCTTCTAAAAATATTTGTGATAGTAACGCCGAACCTCGAAGTAATTATAAAAGGCTTTGATCCTTTCAAGTTTTCATCCCCGTACTGGTTCTAGTATAGGGGGCTTGTTGGAAGTAACTATGCTTAATAGCGCGGCCGCAAGAATACGTTATGAAATATTCGCCGGCTACTGCATCTTTCACAATTTCTTGCAGGCATTTGAGCCAGGCAAAAATCAGAAGCAAACTAGCTGGCTTGAAAAGAGAAAACCCCCGATGCAGTTTCTTACGTCAAAATATCGTGGAGAGGTTTTCTGACTGATCCATTTGCGCGCCATTTTTTTACAATGTTTCCTACTTGAGGGGCTAAAGAAGGCGCTGAGCGCGCCTCTTCAAGCGAGCTGTCGTACCCTCGTCCGGCGAGGGGACAGCGAAGCCTTGACATAGAGGCGCGCGCAGCGCCTTTTTGCAAAAATCCTAAGAAACCCGAACCCCAGAACCCTAAAGATTTGCATGGTTTCCGCGAGAACCCTAATGTTTTGATTGCTTTACAGCAAGAACCCTAATATTTTGATTGCTTTGCAGCAAGAACCCTAATGGTTTGATTGCTTTGCAGCAACAACCCTAAGGTTTTGAGGGTTTAGGGTTTAGGGTTTAGGGTTTTAGGGTTTTAGGGTTT
>VSDK01026446.1:6305-38955 GCA_009767595.1 Symbiodinium kawagutii | reverse complement strand
CAGGATCTATGACCAGGGTAGGGATTGTGGACACTTATGGCTTCTCAGCACATAGAAGTGATGAAATTAGTGGCACCAAAAGCCCTGAAAAATGAAGGCTTGAACGACGTCCCACTGCTACTTTCGTACCCCTCAAATGTTGAGCGTTTCAGATTGACAGCATGTTTCAGGGGACCCCGGAAATAGAAGGGTAATTGACCGCCAGTGACCGGGTAGTCATTGATTATGGTTGTGAATCTACAGATCGTATACTGTGGCTATCGCAACTACGATCCGTGCTGTCACAATGAAACAATTGCAAGAGATGTTTGTCGTGGTCAAGATTTTGCGTAGTGCTGCTGAAGGTCATTGAGTACCCCGAAGGATTGGAACGCGCCGTGTAATCCCACCCTCAGTGCATGACCATTCTCTCCTGCTGGCGCCCTGCCATACATGTTGACAATAACAATTTCTGGTTGGTGGTTTCAACCCATGAGTCAACCAAAATTTCGCTACCAACGAGTTTATTGCTATAAATGGTTCATAGTGGCTGATAAGTGGGGGGTCCCTTATGAGAAACCCTCAACTGGGTCGGTTGAAAATCAACTTGGGAACCCAAAATTTGCATATGACTGTGAGTCAAAAGCCCGTACCCCTGGTTCCCCATCATTAACCATTGTTTTCCCTATGGTTTTGCTGGTCATTATCCCCCATTATTGGTTGGCTAATATTGACCCATAGCCATATCATGGCAATTTCATGCATCATTGACCAAGCTTGAACCATTGTTGTGAGCTATTGCTTCGAGTGGTACCCCCTGGTTTGATCCGTTGGTTTATAAGCCACCGAAGTAGAGTTATATCTTCTTTAAATAGTAGTTACCCTAGTTCTAAATCAACTCATTAAAAACTGGTAGTGGTATGCCTAGCTTATAACTATATTGTTTATGTCTTCTTGAACTGGGAGTTACCCTAATGAACTAACCAAACTTAGTGATCCCTCGGGGGTACCACTCTGTGCGAGGTACATCTCGTCTCCAGGTTCAGTCATCCTGGGCAACCCTCAGTTGGCGCCCGCACGGGGTTCAGGCGGCAGCTTCCAAGTGACTTTCAGGGGCTCCTTCCAGGCACGCAGGGCTTCAAAATGGAGCGGCCGTGGTTGATGAATAACCATGAATAACCAATCAACAATCACGGCTATTGATGATTATTGATCGGTGATGATTGATTGTTGTTTATTGATTGTTGCTTCTTGATTGGTGATTATTGATTGTTGTTTATTGATGGGTGACTATTCATTGGTTGTTGACTATTGTGGTTGATTATTGATTATTGGCTATTGGTTGACTACAGTGATTGACTAATAGCCATGATTAAATGTTTGTCGATTGGTGATTTTTGCTTTTCGGCTATATTGTTGGCCATCGCCTACTGGCTGTTCGTTGTTGGTAACAACAGTGATGACACTAGATGACCAACAATGAGAATCAACAACAATAACAAAAGATAATACACAACAATCATAACAATCTTTAAAGATACGGTAATACCCAATGACCATCAATGACCAAGGTTATTGATTGCGATGGAACAGAAGTTGATTGTAGGAGGCTATAGCACATCAATTTTGAGCCAGTGATCAACACTAAAGTCTTCATAAATGTTTGATCGTAAGGGGGTCAAAAGATATAAGAAGTGACAGTAGTATTTGCTAGCCCCACAGTGAATCACCCAGAATATGCATATATTTACCCCTCGCAACTGATAATTCCATTCACTCATGATAAGGGGCAATAACTGTACAATGAATGTGATAGACAATATAGGGTTATCACTGTGCATTCATCAATGCTTCAATACGCCACATAGTCATTTTCAGCAAGATATCATCACCATTGGGAGGAAAAACATCAAACACTTGGAGAACAAACAACTTATAGACAAAGTCATGTATCAGGTCTAAGCATCACATAGCCTAGCTGCACATCATCAGTTAACCAGCGAATTGCAGTGGAAGTGGATATTTCATACATAACAAAAGTTCATTGAATTGGATGATTTAATTAATCAATGCAGTTCTACTATGGTGAGTGTTGCTCGGTACAACGAAAACTGAAACGCCATTAACAAATCTAGAGGCCAGGCGTAAGTGACAAAAGTTTGCATTGCAACTGAAGTGACTGAAACAACAAACAACGATAAAGCATGCATCTATTTTTGTTGAAGAAAACAGCAACATGCAACGACCCTGGAGGGAATTGAGCCTGGCGAGGGGCCAAAGCAAGAGCAACTTCAGCTGACGCTAGCTTTCCTGAAAAACAATACGTCACATGACATCACTAACTAGTGTTGTTTGCACATTCGCTATACTGGGTGATCTCACCACAACACTCAATGGCATTATGACCTTGTTCTGATGACAATGGCCACCCTATGATGGGCATCGCCAGCGAGTGGTTGCATCACCAACCATAGTACTTGCTGTTGAATCCCATTCAGGTTATGGCGATATCCCTGGCTACAACCATAGTGATTTATGTGGCTGCGATATTGATATAGATCACTATGGTTGTACAATCAATGATACATAAATTACATAGCTGTTACCCAATATAGCTATAACCATAGTGATTTAGTTTTTGAGTTATAGCTACGGATTAGTTGGGCAATATCAACCCGATCACTGACATAGCATTGGGAAAACCACGAATGACTTAGCATTGGGAAAACAAATCATTAACCATTTATTGGTGTTTGTCTTAATGTTGTTTGTTAGTGGCTATTCCACGATTAACCATTTCTAACCAATAATAATAATTAACAACTCTGGTTGTTTTTTTCCTCTATGAACCACTAATGACCAATTCCAACCGCTGTAAACCACTCATAACCGATTTTAGCCGCTCATAAACCACTATCAGCCAGTTTTGACCACTAACAAAGCAGCCATGTTTGTTTGTACATAGCTCAACCAGTGCGGGGGGCTGGGCGCCCCAACACCCAGGGAAAACTGATGGTTCGCGCGCAGCACGCGGGGTCGGTCGAAGTAGTCCCGGCCTGGGCGGTGTGGTGGCGTGGTGGTCCATGTCTTGGTACCCGCCACTTAGAATGGTCAATGATGATTAGTTAGTGGTATCTTAACCATTGTTAACCATCTATTTAGCCACTTGGAAGGTCATTAGTTAGTGGTTAAGAACTGGCTTGTAGATGGTTAATGGTTAATTGAATAGTTTAGTGGCTCACAATGGGTCATGATTTTGATTGATAATCGTGGATAATCATGCTTGATTATCGTGGTTATCGATGATTAACTTGGTTTATAACTACCATCAACTTGCTTTGAGCGGAAAAGGCTGGTCATATGATGAAAGCCTGGTTTTGATTATCAAAACCGTGAAACTTTCGATCCCTGGGGGAAAACCGGGTTCTCCCCCTTGTCCCCTGTGATGCTCAGGTGTGGTCTTCCTGGACAGCCATTTTGGCCTCCGGTGATCCTCTGGTGATATAATATGAAGGGCTGTAATGATCTCCCCATGTGATTCTAGAGATATAGCTATAGGTAGTTGGCAACGATATGCAACGATTGAGATCAGCTGGCATCAGTTGCATGCTTCTTCATTACTTTTCTTGGCACCCCTGTGCTTTTGGATGAACGTGGTGCAGGCACGTTGTCTCTTCATTTTGGTTTTTAAGGTAGATCGAATGCATTCCAAGCACCATAGCCCATAATGATAAAGTGTAAACTCATAGCTATATCAGAATGAGCAATGTGTTGAACCCTAGTACCCTTGGCCACACGCGTCGGTGGCTGCCCATGGCCCTTTTTTTGGCTTCTTCAAGCCAGCAAGTGAGCCGGGGAACTCAGCCTGCAGATCGGCTGAGACACAGGCTCATGTCCACATGCATGGGTGCTGGCTAAAGAAGGCTTATATCATAGACACTTTTTTGGAACGACATGTAAAAAGTCCAAAGAGTATCTTGACTTTTTCCTTCACCATGATTTGGCAACGGTGACATGCCTGCTTGCTTTCATCCATGTGAGCCGGAAGCATTTGGCTTCAAACTGTGCTTCACCGGACCCATCCCAGCTCGCGATGCCTCGAAAGAACAGAGCTTCGAAGCGTCCATCCTGCGACACGCATCTCATCCATCGGGAGTGGAAGCAGGAGCCCGCCGTTCGCCACACAGCTGTCAAAACCGATAGGATGTTTCAATCTTTCCAGGCATCCGAGAATGAGCAATCCCCAGCAATCAAGTTTTGTATCAAGGATGCTGTTCATAACCGATATGTCTTGGAACCCCTTCTCCACCGAATGGCGAAGATTGAATCTCATCCCCTTCCGTACTTGGACAACCTGCTCAAAGAGAGACTTGCTTCATGATTACCTGTATTGTTTTTATGTTTGCTTTTACATGCATATATTTATCTGTTTGTAAAATATGATGTGCTCACAAATTTCTTGGTAAAAATGTTAAACAACAATTAGGCGTACATATGTATGTATATGTGTTTTCATTTGTTGGTTGGAATTATTGGCGTGCAAACAGCTACCAAACTAAGATTGGTATAAGTTCCTATGCGCAATCAATTCTTTTTATACCAAACTTTCTGGTTATCCAATTGTAAACCTTAAAGATTTATCTCTGTGAGCATCTGGTTTCAATGAAGCTTAAGCTGTTTTTCTAGGTAAATTTCAGGTAATTCATTGTATGAATATTTGGCAATTAGGATGGGGAAGACAAATTTATCCTGCGAGCACCCTTCTCTCACGGATCTTAGGATCAAGTTGTTTCGGACTAAGATGAACCTTGTTTGCCAGCCTGACAAGATGAAACTGGATGCCTGGACCTGCAAAACCATGCTGAGCTTCATCAAGATGAAGACCCACAAAAAGCTTGGTTCTGTGGCACCTCGATCTAAAATTGCAGAGTTCACTACAGCAATTATAAGCATACCATGCACATATAGATATTCATAGTTTCAGCTTTCAGACAAATGTAGTCTTGGATAGCATCACCAAAAGAAAATGTAATCAAGTCTTTCATCATTATGTTGTTTTGTTTTGGGAATTCCTCGGGTTTGTTTTGGTAGCCCACAGTCAAATTTGTAAATAGGTAGCGCTGCTACGCCAAGGATGACCAGTTCCTGCAGCTCCAACGTATCCTTGACCCAACCCTCCAGGCCATTGGATCTGGGATGTTTCGGGTTTCCATTGATTGAAATATATCTATATATATCAGCTATCCTCATGGTCACATGTATGCATGCATGAAAATTTACATTTCTAATCCATCGAAAATTGATATCTAGCATTGGCGCCTTCATAAATGACGGAACATGGTTACAATTGTGCCTTCATGCTTGCGCAGCAGTTTGCACATATACACATATCTCATTGGACATTTGCGCACAGGCAGCTAGGCAAAGCCTTCACACGTGCAATTCACCACATCCAGGTTTTAATCCTACGTGCTTTTTAAGTGGGGTTTGGTCTACATTTGTAGAGGTCATCGCCTGCATGTTTGAACATCCCAGCCATATTTATTTCTTTCCTGCGCCCTGTCTGCAGTCTTGCAATCATTGCGATGATGGTGATGTGGAGGAAGATGTTGAAGAAGATGAGGAAGGCTGTGGTGTGTTTGGCTCTGATGAAGAAGATGATGGCTTTGATGCTATGGTTCAGCGGCAGTTGAGTGGGCTATCGGAATCTGTTGCCCCAACTGAGTTGGAAGATGATTCCCAGGAACCCGCTGTGGATTCTGAGCTGCCCATGGATGCACAAGTGTTGGTCATGGAAGATTTCCCTCGTGATGTTCCTCCTACTTGTGACTGGTGGCTTGAAGATGCCCAGCCCAATGAACCTCTAAAGGGCCCGGATCCAATGGAAATCAGCCCTCCCCGACCTGTAGCTCGTCCGCTCCAGGCAAGCCACCGCCAGGCAGATATAGTGGTGGACTTGTCAGGTGATGATGGCCCTACTGAAGTTGCTGAGATGGAGGTGAAGGCAGTGGATCGCAGGGCGAAGCGGGCTGAGGAGTTGAGAGCAAAGATTATGGAGTTGGAAGCATTGCAGCGCGCTTTGTTGGATAGCACTCCGCAGTGGGGGGCCTAGGTTTGCCTTACATAGAACGGTGCTTGCAAACCACACAGAGTCATTAAATGACATGTCTTTATGATGAAAATTCTGAACCAAATTACACTTACATATTGCGATATAATCATATTTGACCGCACTTAAGTTGCAAAACAAATTGGACAAAGTTGGGACCTAGACTTGTGAATAGGTCATTTAACTATCTCACTCTTAAGAATTGTTTATCCATCATTGTTAGTTTTGTTTCTCAAGGTGAAGTTCGATGCGTGCGTCTACCCATAGGGAAGATTAAACCAGCCCATGCTAAGGTCACATGATGATTCTCAGCACCGTCCTCTTGATTTGGTGCCGTCAGTTGGCACAACTGACAAGTCCGAAGAGGTTTGGGTTGTGCAAGATTCTCTCCCCTATGGCGGTGATTGTGATCAAACCCTACCAATGCATCTTCCTGGGGATGAGTTGCCAGCTAGCATTGGTATTCTTCTCAAGAATGAAGATGTTGATCTGGATAAACTTGAACAAGCATTTGTCCAAGATGAAAGTGCCCACCCAGAGGACCCAAAGGCTTCCAAGGACACAGAGGACAAAGACACGGAGATTCAGCCGATTGCGGAGAAACCTTCTGAGACAAAGGTTTCCCGGATATGCTTTTGGTTGATTATGATTTCATTTGTTCGTGTTGGCTGTTTTTTATGAATTTCAAATTTGTATAAAATGTGAAAATTGATGCAAACCTTATATTCATATTACCATATGATATCATATACCACACAAAATAGAAAACATTGATTTAAACCAATTAACACACACAAACATGAAATTGTATCTGAACTGATTTCCACAATAATGATTTGAACTTATTTGTCACGCATTCTTAGAACCTTCAACCATTTCAACAGGGCAAAGCTTATACCGTTTCCTGGGGTTGTCTAGCCTCTGCATTCAGGTGCTCACTCGTCGAGACCAGCTGAAGCTGGCGGCATCTCAGAAAGAGATGAAGCAGGAGAGCAAGGGAGGTGGCCGAGGTGGTGGACGAGGGCGTGGGAGGGGAAGAGGCAGAGCTTCCAAAGCTCAGCCTCCACCTGCCCCAGAGGATGTTCCTGAAGTGTCTGCGGATGAAAGGGCCAAGAAAACCAAAGCTTCATCATCCAAAGCTTCATCATCCAAGCGAGCTCAAATGTCCACCCCAGAGCGCCGCAAGCTTTTTGATTCAGATCATGAAAAGGATGCCCCGGATGTCCCAAAGAAGGATGATGTGCAGGCGGAAGGTGCCACAGGTGTGCCTGCTTCCCCATCTCCAGTGAAGCCGAGGAAAGCCAAGAGGGTTAGACGTTCCCAGAAGACCCCCAAGAAGAATGAAAAGATTGAGAAGCCCATGACTGAAGACCAGGGTTCTTCAAAGCCTTCTGTTGACAAAGAGAACCCCAAAGTTCCTGAGGTCATTAAGGATGACAAGCCTCAGCCTATCCCACCCACGAGAATCCATCAAGAGTGGGCTGATGAGGTTTTGGCACGTTTGAGAGACGATCCATCTGCCGCTTTTTTTGCCAAGAAGATGTTTGATGCCACCAAAGTTCCAGAGCGTCAATGCGACCGCCAAATGGAGTTCTGGAGGTTCAGCATGTATTGGGATGCGCGTCGCGTGGGTGTGCTCCAGCGTATGGGCCCCTCCAAGAAGAAGACCCATGTGACCACCGTGAGTGGAACTAATGTGTGCACACACATTGGCATTCCTATGTCTGCAGCTCTCCTTTGGGTCTGATCCTCAAGTTCACCAGTTGCTCGTGCAAATGCACTTGCACACTTGCTCGCACACGCACGCCCGCACGCACTTATGTATGTCGTTGTATGCCTCTCAATCTATTCATCATTTTTCGATCGATCATGCAACTATTTATTTCCATTTATATAGATCTATTTATTTTGAGAGAATTACTTAAGTCCTTTAATTGTGTATGTTTGTTAATGTTTTTGATTTACATCAGTTCAATTTAATTCATATTGTGCACTTAACATCAGCTTATAATATCTGCCAAGCGCGAAAACAATTAGAGTGGGGAAAAAACTTTGGGATAAAACAAGGTATACTTCAATTCCTTCTAAGCCCCTTTCCTTCTTCAATTTACTGCTCAGGTCGACTTTGTGGGTGGTGACAAGCCCAAGGAAGATTGCAAGGACGTGAAATCTGACGAAGTCGAGAACTATCGGCAGGCCTTGCAGGAGTTGGTGAAAGCCATTTCTATCGCTCACGCTTTGGGTAAAACCTTGAGCGACTATGGAGTGTAAACAGTTTGAAGTATGGACTGCTTGATTTCAAGCAGATGGCTTTTGTTGGTATCCACCATTCAGGGCTCTCTATATACACCTTCACTCATAAACTTTTCCTTTTCTGTGGATGGAACATTGTTAGCATTTAACGCTATATATGTTTGTTTTCAATCGTCGCTTAATTGATGATAGTTTGATTGTTTGAACATGCTTGTTATAGATGCTGTTATAGTTTCATCCCGTCTTAGCGGCTGGAGGTGACTTCACATTTTACGGCTTCACTGTTTGAACTTGTCTGGTGGAAACCTGCTTCGGGTACCGTAGGGATCTTCACCTTCAAAGAGTAGCATCACCAAATGCTGCGGGCTGGGCATCAAGGCAGTAGCCGGCAAACAGGCTGCTGCATGGTGGGTGTCACCAATTGGTAGCGGCTGGGTGCATTGGTATTTTGAAGCTGTTTTTAGATCTGTATATCAATTGGCATTTCTTTAACTGTTCTAAACAGTTTTTATTTACTTGTGAAACCCAACAAAACTTTAACCCCAATTGTGTAATGATGTGCTACCTGTTTCCGTTTTGGATAATGTTCAAAGTTCTTGCCAAACCAGTGTTACAACCTATGCGCCGGCCCACAATTGTGTGCGGTTTGCAGCGGCTTGGATTGGCCAGCGCCGTCGGTCTTAACATGCTTTGCGATCCATAAACCTGCAGCTTCAATCTGGTGGAAAAAAGTTGCCAGTGGCCGCAGTACAGTTGACAGCCATGTTCGACAGAACTTTACATATCATATATGTGAATGCATTGATTCGCACACATCAACACACACGCGTGCACTTGGAAAAAGATGCATGTGAAAACGCAATTCGCATACGATACAATTTGATGATGCATAAAAGTCACATGAAGCGACACTCTGATAAGTGAAAAACTAATCCATGATTAAACATGATAGTACGCTTCATTGGGCCTTATAACAAAATCGACATTTAAAATATCATATAGACATGCGAAGCTATATGACATATGTGATCGTTTTCCCCAGCCCTGCGCTTGGCAAAATAGATGCCCCAACATGGAAACGATTCAACCACCTTGATCTAGTTTTACTCGTGGATTTCCCTTTAACCCTTTCGATCCATTGTCCACCCAGCTTGATTGCCGGTCCTTAGGTCGATGAATCGATGGGCAAGCGCAAAGCCTGGGAAGTCAGGCTTCAAGGCTGTGATGATGGGAATGATGGTGCTGCTGGCAAGCTTGAGACCCATAAATCAAATGAGGATGGAGCCACAACTTTGGATGCCACACTGCCCCAGGCCTATCTTGACGGAGTGCTCAAACTTAGGAATTGCTCTTATAGGATCACATGGATGAACAAGTTCTTTCGACGATAATGAATCTTAACAATGAAGAAAAGGGCTACTAACCTAGCTAGCTGGCAAGCTGGCACTATTCGAGTCAAATACTCTTTCCACAGTGATGCCTAAAGCTGCCGCCCATCATTTGTAGAATTCTTGGCTCATATAGGTCTTCCACTTGCATAGCATCTCACTGAAGTTGAGTGTGTTCGCAGCTATGGGGGGTGAAAACCGCCTCACGCTTCCGAAACTGATATGGCGATTGCATTGCCTCGGTGCTCCCAAAGTCCCCTGCCTATAATTAGTTCATGGACATGATGTAATTCATACGCCGCAATTTCCCAAGGTTGATCAAGCATCATGTGTCAAGTAGATGAATTAGGTGCGCACGCATACATGTGCCACATCTTGAAACATAGTTCCGTATATGCGTATCATGTTCGTATACCGACGCGTGTATTGAGTGAAAGGCTTTGGATGCATTTTTTCCAAACATTGAAGGGGAAAAAATGAACATATATCCCATATCAAGTCATGGTTTCCGTAGTCCCTCGTTTCCAGGCTATGCAGGCCTTAATTGAATGCGTGCATCCATGCCTCCAAGGTATTGATGACAATGGTCTTGATGCTGCTTTGGTCCTCCAATGTGCAGACACTGACCGAGGCGGGCTGCCGGGTCTGCATGGATGGGCGATCTGAGACAAAAGGTATTCAAACAAAAACGTCATGCCACGCATACCTTCAATCAAGTGATGATACGATGAGTGACCCAAATGCGCCCAAATAAGTTGGATATGATATATACTTCCTTTGGAACTTCAATTGATTGCAGTTGATTCTGGTCACCATGGGGCCCCATTGCACGCGCAGTCGTATGACTTCGTGGAGTTGTGGGCTGGCACGGCATGGACGTCGACTATGATTCGGAAGTCAGGCCGAAACACGGCTGCCCTAGATATTGAATACTTTCAGCATCATCCTGAGCATCCTCAAAGGTCAAACCATTTTGACATTCTGACACCATCGGGTTTTTTGTTTCTTGGATGCCGTTAACAAAAAATATATCATATGTGCATGTGCATTTACTTAATTTGAACTTGTGTTAAACCTCAGTAACACTTTCCAATGAATTTCGTCGGCCGGTCAACATTCAAATGATGTTGGTGATTTCCTCCACTATAGTAGTCCAAGATATGCTTAGCATATATGTTATATATATATAAATATTTGTACATGTATGAATGACTTTGTTTGGTAACTAAGGTTGGCCCTGGCTACAATATTGAATGCAAAACAAGGTGCTTTTACAGCACTTTGTGCAATTGTGTGTAGCAGTTGGACCACAATCAACATGGCAACATCGGGCAGAACTACCTGCACACCACTTGGACGAGAGGATCTTCCATACGTTCGTGCTGCGAACATCATGGCGTGTCGGCGTTTTGGCATATGTTTGTTTACTATGTTTTATGTGGTCGACTTAAGTTACATCTAGATCGAAGATTGTTTTAATATATATTTATTTATGTAAGTCTTTTATTTATTCTTATGTTCATACAAAAAGATATGCACACAAGCATGCACTATGTGCACATCATAAAGCTTGAATTTTATGTATACTGACATCTGATATGTATGCACGTATAAGCTATACTGGATCTGCACTGGTCTCATGGATACCTGTACATTTGCAAAGTAATACTTATACATACAAGTGAATTGCGTGTATTTGAGCTTGCATATGCACATCAAGGATAGCCATGTCTCCATGGCAATACTTGGATCCAGCCAACAAACCCGTTCCTGGACAATCTTGGCCTGGTGCTGAGGTTAGCTCTCATATTGTATTTGGTGGAGGCAATGGGAGGATGCTGGGTAGTCGAACAACCTCATCTATCCCTCTTGAGGTATCATCCCCGGGTCATGGCTTGCCTGAGTAACCTCAGGGCATCTTGGCTTCATTCCCTGAAAGGATGAGGGTGGGGTATAAGCTCTGGCGAAACATTATTTCTTTATTCAGAATTGTTGTGAACAGTAGCATATCTCTTACAAGAACCGCTTATAATGGACATAGATATATGTATATATATATATAAATATGTAACTCTAATTTCTTGATAATACACTTTACATGACTATTCTAAGAATTTCATCATATATATATTTACATCTATATTTACACAGATATGTACATATATAAATATATATACATGTATCTGATTTATATATATATATATATACATATGTATCTGTATAGAAGTAGATTGTTTTTTCTTGATGATTATACTTGTTGGTTTTCTCAATCGTGATCACGACAATGGTAAAATGAACAACTTTACCATGCATGCATGGCATGTTCATCCCATGGGCCATGTCCTGCAGAGACATGCTCCTCATAAAGATACAAGTTGTAAATTGGTACCGGGCATGCAGAATATGTGAAAATAGACATGGTTCAACAATGCGTAGATGGGGTTCAACCTTGTATATCTAAAAGCTGGTTTAGTTGCCATTGATGGTTGTTGATTACCCCCAAGTGAGTGTGTCAACTACAATTTGCGAACCTATAAGATACGCCAATCCAATGTAGATATTTTGGGGCGGCAATTTGCGCTTCGATCATTTGGTTGAATAAGGTCATTCATACAAAAAAGAACCGCCCCGCCCCCAGTATCTTGAGCTATCTTAATATGTGGGAACAAAATATCCAAAGAAGGTAATTTGTCAAACAAATGACCTAAGTATTTTGGTCCTGTGCTGTGACTTTTGTGTAAATGTGTTGCAAACCTTAAACTCATTTCAAAGCACAAGGGGTCTGTGCTTGGAAATGGGTTCCGGTATGATAACGGAAAGAAAAACAACGATGAAACAAGTACGGACACAAACATGCTATAAGGAATATGTTCATGTAAATAATGTACAGTTTTCCCTGCGTTAAACATTGCCTATGGTTGTTTTGGTATACATGTATACCCATGCTTTCTACATTGACCAACTTAAATCTATATCTGTTGCGGGCCCCCAATTTCTTAAGAAATCTAAAGTATTAAAAACCTTTACATATATAGTTCCCCAAATCCTTTCCCACAACTTGGCTGAACCCAGCTGCGACTCCTTTCGGCTTTCGGATTTGCAGGTTTGCCTGCGATGTGAGAGAGGTTGATTTGTTTTCAACATGAAAAGTACCGTTAAAAAAATGCACCCGTGGGGCATACCCATAATACTATAGATCATGGTCATTTTAGAAACCTTACAATTATTTTCAAAGTATTTAAGCTTTTGGCTAATGTTCCCCAACCACTTCCTGGTTATTGTGAATAACCAGAGTTCACCAACATTCCGTGGAAACACCATGTATATGCATGCAAACAACAGTAAACTCCACATGGCTGTTGTTCCGAGTATATCATCCATACAATAGAAAAATTAACCATTTCAGAAATAATCGATGTAGCCCGATTCACCCTTGTTGACCGGCCATCACTGGAGATGTGCTTCTTATGGGAAGATGAGCCTACAACATATTGATGCATTGGTCTTTGTTGGAGTTACCAAGGGTGATCAAAAGATTCAAACTGGTTATATTTATGTATATATACTTTGTCAACCGCATCTCCCAATGTGATTATAATTTCCTCCATTGCATGGTTTTGGAATTTAGAGGAACCCAACTGTAAACATTCAGCGTGCTTTCTAGGCATGTTTGCCATGGTATCCATGGTATAGCCATTTTTCATGTATAGTTTGATGGAAGGTCATAGTAGTCCCCGCCAACAATTCACTTTTGTTCCCCCCCGCTTGTGACCGTCACGGCTACATGCCCGTGCTAAGGCATGGGCAGCGAGATGGTGGATGGCTCATTACCAGAGCAAGACGCCGAAGCGCCACATTGCATGGTCCAATAGCTCCTCCATCCGTTTGTTAGACCTGGGAAAACTTTCCAAGTTCAACTACGATTCCGAAGAGTACAAACAGAATAAGACGGCCAAGGTGACCATCACCAAATCGGGGAAAAAACAATTTACTGGGCAGCGAAAACAACTCAAGGACAGCCAGCACCTCGTCGTTACACATGCATAAGTATGTGCCATCTAATGCCGTTTGTAAAATGTGGTCAGCAGATTGAACACCTCGATCCACATCAATCAGCATCGTTATTAATGATCATCGTTTCTATCATCATCTTGGTCATCACCGTCATCAACATCATCATCATCATCAACATCATCATCATCATCATCATCAACATCATCACCACCATCATTACTATCATCACACTTGGAAACCACCATATTTAAAAGTGACCCTGGTAGCCTTTTTGGGGTCCACAAAACTTGATGCGGGTCACTTTGAAAATGGTGTTTTTCAAGTGTGCAATCATCACCATCATCACCATCATCATCATCAACATCACCATCATCAGTATCATGTTTAATATCGTAATCGCAATTATACGATCACCATCATCATCACCATCATCATCACCATCATCATTAGTTTCACTCTCATTGCCAGTGTCAATATTTGCCAGCATTAATTATTACTTTCATCATCATCATCATCATCATCATCATCATCATCATCATCATCATCATCATCCTGATCATCATCACTTTTCGTTGTATGACAATTACCTGAAACTGTTTGGAACACTGCAAACCTCTTTACTCAGTATAGCTATATGATGTGAATCAACATATAGATAGACTTGATATAGTTTCATCATTAGATGTAAATGCTTGCATTTGTTCTTCCTACCATCCCCGTATATCACTTGAATGATTGGTTATGGTTGACTCTTATCTGGGCATACGGTTCTGCAACTGATACATTACTAAGCCTGTTCTTTGAAGGGGTGACCGTGATATGTTATAGCAAGCCTTTTCCCACGTTGCGCCGCCTGTGTCGGCAATTGAGGCATTACCCGTACCGCTTTGGACTTCGAGTGCTCCGGATCCTGCCTCGTTTGCAGGAAAGTGGTTGTCGCACCTTCCCAGAGATGCCAGACAAGTTCGACCCGCTCAAGGTTTACAAGTCTGAGCCTTGTGATGATATGTGGCAGGATGCTGGGGTGCCAGAAATTCTCGAATACATTCGGGGCAACAAGTCCCTCACCATTCCTGCCAAATGGAAGCCATACTTGCTTCCAGAGAACTTCGGAGAATTTCTCAATTCTCAAACCTAAGTGGCCCAAAATGGACCACCCAATTCCGTTTTGATGCATTTTAGATCGGGGTAGGTTAAAACCAGGTTTTCACCCGTGGATAACCCGTGAAAAAACGTAGACCCGTAGACAACCCGTAAAACACCCGTGGATAACCAATAATTTCCCGTAGAATGGTACGTAGTTTTACGTAATTTATCCGTAATTTGACAAAGCAGCATTTTGAGCAATTTGGTGAAAAATGATTGGTGGTGGATGGTGAAGGCCTGGTTTGGAACTGCCCGGGTCATAATGGCTTCTTTCAGCAATTCGCTGAACCTAGCATGGATCAAAAAAGGTTGTTCGATATCGCACTTATGAGGGTAAGCGCAGTTACCATTTCACAATGCTTGCGCTTGTGTGATCTTATGCGTTCAAATGTTTTGCAAACATTGCCATTAGATTGAGAGATGTTGGGGATATGCAAATTTTGGTTCGACATGTTTAGGCAGCAAAGGAAGATCATTCGTTCCCCCATAGTTGGCCTGCATTATTGGCACCCATGTCCAACATCCGGAGCTGCGGTTCGTTGGCCTCTGGAAACAATGCTCTTTTGAAAGCGAAAACAGAGCCTGGGAGCAAAGACGATCGCGAAGAAAAGCTCAAAGAGCTGGAGAAGAAGAAACAGGAGAGGGTCCAAATAATCCATGGGAAGTATTTCTGAGTAGCTGATTGTAGAACAAAACTTGTGTTTCTTTTAACGTGATCGAACTTGTGCAAACAAATGAAGCTATATCTGTTTGGGAGTCAATTTCGTTTAGATGTGTTATTAGGCGCTTTGCTTAACTGTTGATCAATATGCATCATACATGCCATATTCAAATTCTATTTGGGTTTAGTTCATCATAAACATTTGCACATATGAAATACATATGTTAAAATGATCGTATTTCTTCATGTGTATTCGGGCGTGTTTTAACATCTTGTAAAAATCATATAAAGATCTTTGTGTGCTTGCGCACTGTCACAGTGTGGAAACGACACTTCACCTTTGCAACCGTCTTCTTGTAAATGCTCCTTATGGATCCTGGCATTTGTCCGCCCCACATGACATGCGCATGTCTAATCACATCTCATGGTACAACATCGTATATATCTATAGATACACATGGCTGAACGGCAGGCGATGTTGAAAGAGCTGGGCAACATGGCTGAAGATGAGGCTCCAATGGAAGTTCCTTGTCTCTGAGCAAACAACGAACAACTGATGTGGAGCATATGTATGTATACTTGCTCAAGTCCGGTTGTTGACTGTTTGTTTGCCTCTGGTCTTGGACATTAGCTTTCCCTTAGACTACATGTTCTCTCAGGATGCGGAAACCCAGCAAGCCACTTGACCGCACAGTGGCGCAGCATCCTCCACTATGATCAATGGTAAATGCACATCGTTTTTTTTTCGAGACTGGTAGATGTAAACACATTCATTATAAGGTTGCTGCAAGCTATGCACTTTCAAACGATACCAATTTAATCAGCTATGTCTTTATTTGATAAAATCATCTTTGTCCATTCATGCTCTATATATGTGTGTGTATTTATATTTACTTATTGATCTATTTATATATATATATAAATATATATATGTGCGTGTGATTTTGCGTGAGGGCATGCATGGAGGCCTGCACCACCCTCCATGCAGTAGCAGCTTAGGCCTCTCCGGAAGAACTGCATGCTGCCCAGAAGCGTGCACCTCCCGCATCGACCAAAACTACTCCAGTGAAAGGGTTGGCAGTTGCCAAGAAGCCACGGGGTATGGAGGCGAGTGGAAAGTGAAAGCTTTCATGATTTAAATGTAATCATTTTCTGTATCTCTCATCTCCTGTGTAGGTGGCTTAAAGCTGGTTTGGTGGAACTTGAAGTTGGCCACTGGTTGTCTGAAATGCAAATTCGGCTCATCTCTTGTCAGACTCCATTGTTGAAACCTCGTGGTTTTGAATCTTCCTGGATGCACTTTGGCCTGTTTGTTTGCAATACTGGCTAAAGATAATATATGATCTCTTTGAGTCGGGTCCTCCGTGCCTGCAGTGGGAAGAAGATGATTCATCCACACCTGCAGCGGAAAGCGCCGATGGTGGCAGCGGTTCGACATCTGAGGACTAGCTGCGCGATATGGGTGCATGTGTCCAAGGAAAACCAGCTAGCCCAACCCACATTACCAAACCTTTGCCACAAGAGATGATAACTAGCTTGATCAACCGCTTCCGTATCTTGTTCGTTGGGTAAACGATACTGATGTGCAAAGAAGTCATTGCAACATTAAAAATCCCAATTGTGTGGCTCCTTCAAGAGTTGTTCGATGCCCCAACCCAATCAGTTTTTGAATGTAAAAACATATGTCTCTATATTGGCTTTTTTTACAGTACATGTAAATATGTTATACATATGTATATATAAAACAATGCTGCATGCATGCACATGTGCAAATATTATTGCATGCGCATGTTAACGCATATAATTTGCACCCTGCGTAACACAGTTCCTATCTATAAATATACATGCATTCATCTAATGCATGCATATATGCTTCATCCATACACACACACACACATATATATATATATAAACTTTGAAGGCATTAAACACGTTGCTTAAAATAATGCATAGTAAAAATTTAATTGTCATGTATCCCTCTTTCAATGCATTCCTCTTTCGGCAGGAGTCAGTTGTGAAAGCTTTGCAGAAGCAGCTGGACGACGCTATGAAGCAGATTAGCGCCCTGTCTTTGCAGCAGACCCCTGGATCCAATGCGGCTACTCCATCGCCCAGCATTGGCAAGACAACGTCCCCTCCTGTATCTGCAGCAAAGACCCATGCCAGAAAGCCCCAGCAAGCATCTCCCAGTACTACGGCTACCCCGAATTCCAATCAGAAAAGCCTGAAGGAGACACACATGCATGAGATATAGTTTGCATGCAGCTGATATATTCATAAATATATATTTATTTTTCTTCATTTACATATGCTTGCTGATTGTAGCTCCTCCAAACAGTAAAGCTGCTTGTACAACCAAATGAAGTAGTGGCACAAGTATCACTCAAACTTATGCATATAGCATCAAAAACATCAAACTGCAGTATAATACATATTTTTTTCAACTTTAATTCCTCGATTGTCATTATGCATGGCATGCACATATAGAACACGGCTGTAGTCTTCTTATAGAATTGTAAATTGAAAAGCTTGGTCATGGATCGCCGGGATGAAATTCAATGCGGCATTTGGCGCAGGACGACGAGGAGAATGAGCATGCTGAAGCAATCAAGCGTTATAAAATGGTTGATGCCAGGTTGAGACGTCTGTGCGAACGCAAACCCTCAGGGAAGTTGACCGTGCCGGATTCTGTGCATCAGCAGTGGATGCAGGGAGGCAAAGCAAGGGACGAGTTGAGGCAAATGCTTGAGCAGTACGACTTCGACAAGGAGACCGACCCCACACATAAATCATTCAAGGGAGTTGGAATGACCCAGCTACAAAACAACAAACACCATGAATCAAACCCATCAACTTCAAATCGTTTAAGGCTGTTAAAGTTCCTTAACTCCGGAGGGAATTGCAGGCCCAGCGGTTGTCATTTGTTCAAGCCCATTCCTGTTTGCCATCAACAAGCATGGGTATATGCATTTGATCATTGAAATAAGACACAATGATATCATATATCATTAGCCACCTGATATTTCCATTATATGCTTTGATCAAATTCTCAACAATATATTGAATGAATATGTTGCAGCTTTACTGCAGGAGACCTTCATCCACCGCGTCACAAAGATGATTGAGATGCGGAAGGAGGATTCCCAGGAGGTGTTGAAAGGCTGGTTTACACAGGAGGCCATGAAGACCGAGCTCAAGTGGAGTTCGATACTCTTTTGCACTGGAAAACAAAAACACATTTATATAGGTGTTCTTAATTTTGTTGGTCACCAGTGGAAATATATGTATACATGATATGCGTCTGTGTGTGTGTGTGTTTGTGTGTGTTTGCGTTGCCTCTCCTCCACCTGCTTCTCCCGATTAAGGAGCTACATAAAGGATGCCATCGCCTTTTGCAAGAAGCATGGGTTGGTCAAGAGCCTTGCTGCATACAGCCATTTGCGATAGGTCACATGGAAACTGAAATTGAAGCTACAGCTCTATATATGATGCATACATGCAGGCATGAACGGCATGATGATTTACTCGTGAGTTTTAGCGTATTTGACTGAGGGCTGACAAATACAGTTCGAAAGTCATGCGCTACTTCGTGGAATATTCCGACAAGGAATCCACCAAGCGAACCCGAACTGAGACGGAACAGCAATCAAGTACTGGGGAGGCACGGTGTGATGTCCAATTTGTTGTGAACCCGTTCATATAACCACTGCAGATGTTTTTTTTTATTTCGTGCCAAATCATCCATGGTTTCAACCGAAACCTATAGTGTTTCATCCCTTATAAATATATACGTTATATGTACCCTTGTGGGTTTGCATGTGAAGACAAATCACTATCATACGCACGCATACAATAGTTTGCTGTGGTGCATGCATATGGTGCATGTTTGCAACATATGCTCCTACTCGACTTTTGTGATCAGACTATTGATATCTTCATGTAGTAGCAGTTGTACGCAGCTGTTGATCAAATGTAGTTTCATGCATAAACCGGTAAAGACATGTGTGCATATACACGTGTATATATTGATCCAAATGCATTGTATGCAGGCCCAATCCGAAGTTGAGCTGGCCAACGACTGGATCCAGCCTGTTGCTGAGCCATCTGCGGAGGAAGGTGGCGTCGCGCAGACACCTCTGGACGGAGAGGCTTTTCCAAAATTAATCACATTCACAATCATTCACATCTCACTTCCATAGCAGCATTTAACAAGAATGCTGATCCCATGTACATGCATGCATGTGGTTTTCATGGCATCCCATCAAGGATCTGGAAGTGGAGCAGCGATTCGCAGATGGAATGCTTACCAAGATGTCCAAGATTACGAATCTGATTTCGCAGTTGGATATGTTCAAAACCGGAGAAGATCAGAAGCGCGTCGGGAAGTGCTAAACTTACATGCAGTATATGCACCATTTCTTTTTGAGAATTCATACGCGTAATGGCTTCTTATGCAGTTTTCACATATGAAGTTATTCACAGCCCCATCACAACCCCATCGTTCCCATCACTTGGCCCAGGTCCATCGAGGCCTTGGAGGAGAAGCTTTCCGCAGCGCAAACTGCCTACGATGAGTTTGTGGCGGTCAGGTCTTCGGTTGCCGAACGGACTGATGCGAAGCTTGGCTGTATATTCAATTATTGATATAGGTTGGTCCTTTGTTGGTTGAACCCCTTTATAAAGTGAACCCTTTCAACATCTCAAGTTGCGTCCGCATGGATTTATAATCACCAAATGTTTGCATGCATGCGCTGAACTTCTGATACTACGGCATGATTTTTACAAGAAATGAATTCTTTGGTGCAGGTATGCAAATGGTTGGTACGGAAGTGATAAAGGTGTCTTCCAATAATAGGTATTTATGTTTGTTCATTCTGGGACTTAGGTACATCAAGTAGATCACCGGTATGTCAACCTTCTGCCTGTAAAAGTTCTTGGGTTCAACTTGGGCCCATGTCTCAGACACATCCGCCCAGGAAGGTGCAGGAGCTGCAGGGCAAAATGCGAGTTGCTATGCAAAAGCATCTTGGATCGATTTGTTTTACCCACTTCAGATCCGACCAAGCAAATAAAACAAATGATGATTGTGCTTTAAATCTTCACTTTGTTTGCAACCATGCACCCAGCCCCAATTGTAAAACATATATGAACATGTAGATGCATATGTACATGCATGCCATATAACCACATGCGTCCGAATTCGTTCGTATATACTCACATATGAAAATCGTTGACCCTGAAAATTCTTTCCATCCCTCAGCTGAGGGCTTCTGCGCTTGCATCTGTGGAAGCTCAAGCCAGGCCCCTCGCCTGCATGCACTTCAGGGTCGGATATTCACTGGCAGCCAATAACCCTTTCACCTTCAAAAAGTCTTGCAGCCATTGAAAATTAATATACCTATCTCAAAGTATTACGGTGTTAAACATGGATATATACTAAGTTAATTTAATTGTTCTGATCAAATTTCAAGCCATATATAAAACCTGTGTGGTTATAGACATGCATGGATCTTTATATATATATATATATATCTTTTTTTATTTATATATAAATATCTTTCAAAATAAGTAAACACATATATATACACATAGCTGCAGCTCTGTAAACTGGGAGTGGCATGTCAAAATCGAACCAAGGGCTTTGGAGAAATCTCTGAAGAAGAAGAAGAAGGATGCTGCCGAGAGCGTGGCCGAGTGAGTGCTATACTGCACTATAGTCTTGGGATTTTGGGCATGGCTTCACTGAGACCAGTGAGCTCACATGTGTTTGTCAACACGTGTATGCAGCCCGTATGTGTGAATGCTGGATGGAATTTTGCTTGATACCATTGCATGGTCAATGCGCCATACATGATGAAGGTGGCAGAGGCCATAGCAGTGCAAACATTTAGATCCAACTGGCAAAGGATATGTTCCGTGTGATGGGCATGCAGCGAACGGAAAATGCCTGTATTGACACGGAACACTCCTAACTGTGTTTGCTGTGCAATCAAATGGCTGGTGCGCATGGAGATATATGTAAAATGTTTCACATATATGAGTAAGGCTTTATGTACGTATAAGCAAGACATGATCTATGGAAGATCAAAAAGAATGCATATATTTGTATATATGTACATAAAAAACGTTTACATGTACACACATATCGTACTGTATATACATGTACATGTACACGCATGCATGTTTGATGATGATTGTTTGTCAAAATTGTTGGTCCAGGGATGCTGGACGATGCTGGTAAAGCTGACCCTCAAGGCAATCATTAATGAAGGTTTGGGTGAGTAATCGGAATCGACCTTTGAGCCCCATCAACCATGCCCCATCAACCATGCAGCTATATATAGAACACTGGTTTGTGTGTGTGTGTGCTGATTTTTGGGTTGGCGCCCTTCCCTTGGACCTCCAATGGTTTCTTATTTAACATTCATCATATGGCTATATATATCAATGATTACATTTGCAGGATCAACCACGGACAAAGCAGGTTGCTCACAACCTTCTGATCCCTTTTCCTCCTATACCCCTGCGTCTTGCCTTCCCAAGCCATGTCCGAAGCTACGCCATGCCAGGTCCCGAACCTGAGCTTCACGGATTCGCCCGCATGGTTGGAAATGGCGCAGGGACGCCCAGCTGGCCACACGACAAATGCACACACACACACATATAGTATGAAATGCATTTCTGTGCCCGCGCATATAAAGATGTATACTTAACCCAATCGTTTCGATGTATGTTTGCATCTGGACTACACTGCACATGTGCCATTTCGAGTCAGGGGCACATCAGGGTTTCCATGCAGCTATGGTGTTCAAACGGTCGATTGATGTCCATGAGGATCCATTGGATGAGCTCATTGACCTATTGACGTACACCTGCCCACTTACAGGAGAAGAACGGTGCCCTCCATGCTTCAAGGACATCACCCCATCGACGCCAAACTACAATCAATTTGTTAGCCTGGAAGTTTCGATGAGGGAATGCCATTCAATGGTTATAGGAAAAAATACATAAGGGTATGCCAACCATCATCCACCATTATTGATGAGGTTTTCTGGGTGTATATAGTTGGGATTACCATGTTTGAATGTTGTACTATTTCTTTCGATGCGGGCTTTGTGTGTTTTTCCTATGGGCACAATTACCGAAACAAATCATCGGGCATATTTTTTAGATTTCATAAATTTTCATATTTGGTTGAAAGTTCATTTTTTGGGATGTTGATTTGAATTAGCTATATAACTTGATGGTGTTTATTCCCTACCAGTGCTGTTGGCAGTGCATCTGGCTAAACATGAAACTATTATGTGCAGTTATATGCGGAGGCCATGTTAAATTGGTTATAATGTTTGGAGCCCAACTTCATGCCCTGGCATTGGCCTTAGGAAATCTCGGAAAGTGGAGAGACATCACAACCAGTACAACAGCCTCTCAGTCTCACCTGCATTCCAAGCTGGAACCCCTTTGGTTCCTTAGCATTTTGTTATTTGCAATGTTTTGTATTCCAAATTTTGCGTTTTGTGCCTCGGGGTTGGCCGTGAGGCTGTGATGTTAAAAAAGACTATAATATGTTGAACATGCTTTTTACGTGATGCTCCATGTAACCAATCCTATAGATTTTAAATGTCATGCATGCAGGTGGTGCTTTGTGGTCCGTGTTAAATATCAATTATACATCAATCTTTTATTCTATATTTCAAACTTATAATACAAATATAACAAATGCATCAATCTATATAGAAATGTAAACCATGCAGGTCAGCCTTAGCGTGCCCATGCAAACTGCAGCCAAGTCAACCAATTGGTTTAGCTTGGTCTGCCCGAGCCCCAACAACATAAACAAAATGAAACGGCCGATCCTGCGTTGGAGGGCCTTCTCCACCAAACTTTTGGTTTCGGCATTCTTTTTCCGACATGTTGGTGGCAATTAGGGCTGCTTCAAGCATTTGGCACAATCCTAAATTAGGTGAAACATGCAACAAGCACATGTGTGTGTAATTGGGATCCTTGTAAAAACTGAATCTCACCACTGGGTTTGAAGTCAAACCCAGTTTAAACACACACAATTTCCGTCCCATTCGGTCTCTGAACTTGTCGACCTGCGATAAGAACTAGCCCAGCAGTGGCAGTGGCTGCAAGCTGCTGAGGGTAGGAATGGTATGATACAAAGATCCCGTCAATGGCACAAGCATGATGTACTTCGTCCAAGGTTGGTGCAAGGGAACCTTTGGCTTGTAAAACCAATTTCAGTGCATCCAATTAATGTGGCATACTTATAATTCGATGTATGGCTACAACTACCTGGGTCCGATTCCGGGAAAAATCTGTGGAGCTTTGCTGCAGCTACATTGCATGTGTGCTGTGAGAACAAAGCTGTGTTAAACAACAAAGAGTTGGAGAGCTCAACTTATCCACTTGGCATTTGGGAAATTTGGTTTTGAGAAATTGTATGATTTTTTCTTTTGCGAGCCTTCCTTGTCACCTCTTTCCAACTTCAAGTTTTACTTGCACATGCCCACCACACCTGCAGCCCCACCTTCTGAACTATTTCTGAAACCAGCCTTTGAACACTTGTTTTTGTACCTGAGGTCGCTTGCAGCGACGCCATTCGACAGGCGCGGGTGACAAGGGTGAATTCCAAGGGCTTGAAAAGCCTGGCCAAGGTCAACCTGAAACGGAGTGAAGCTGGATCCCATCATGTTTTCAGGAAGTATGGACAATCCCTGGAAGTTCCTATCGCGAAAACTGATTTGCCCTCCAAGCGAGACTTCCCATTTGTGAAGTTTACATCTTGGTTGCAGTACCTTGTCCAGCACGACCAGCTTGACCAGCTGGTTGGAGAGCGAGATGTAGGCCGCATGGGAACTATCCTTACCACCTTCTGGCGACGCTATGCAGAAATATATCCAAACCACGAAGTTTCTCAGAGATGTGACCCCACCTTTACAAGATCAACATGCATCCCAGTTTGTTACCACGGCGATGAAGGCAGATCCTTGAAAAAGAAACAACTCATGGTTCTTGCCACACACGGTGCGCTGGGCAAAGGATCACATCAAAGCAACGATCTTCACAACGACATGGACAATCCTGTTGATGGGCCGTTGAAGCTCAACATGGTGGGCAATACATGGTTGACCCATTTTCTACAATGTGTGATGCCTATAAAGCTCTACAACGATACGCCTGATGCCTTCTTCAAAATGTTGGAGATTCAAGCGCAAGAGTTTGCTGATCTTTTCTGGGATGGCATTGTAATCAACAACACGCGATTCTTTGTATGTTGCGTGGGCATTAAGGGGGATGCCCCGTTCTTGACCAAGAGCGGCATGTTTTTGAGAAGCTTTACGCGGCGTCCCACACGCCACACAAGTCGCGCAGCAGCATCTGGAATATGTCACCTATGTGTGGCAGGGAAGGAGGACCATGCTTTTCCAGTACCTTTCGAAGACTATGGGACATTGTCTCCAGCATGGTTGCAAACCATTGGTGTGGAAACACCGTTTGACACACCATCGCCACTGCTGAAAATTCCTTTTGAATCGGGGGGATCCACTGAACAGCTTTGGAAGTTTGACCTGTTCCACAACTGGCACAGTGGTATGGGAAAATACTTCGCCAGCTCTGCCATTTGCACATGCCTTGATTTGGTTGACGCTACCATCGATGAAGCTTTTTCCTTCATCACTCAGGACTTTTTGTCTTTCTGCCGCAGGGAGAAGGAATACCCCTACCACAAGAAGCTTTCAAAGACCTTGTTTGGTGTTGAAAAAAGTTTTCAGGATTGCCCTGATGCTAGTTGGAGCAAGGGTGACTTTACCCGACTCATCTTGAAGTGGTTCGGCGACTATTGTCAACGGCATGTTGTCGGGAAAACGGTTGACCCGTTGTACATCAAATGTGTGTCTTGTCTTCATTTATATTTATAATTTTTGTTTCTAGCTGTTGCGGTCTAGTTGTTTTTTTTGTTGGGTTCCTGCCTTGCCTTCCCCTGACCTTTCCTTTCTCTACTGCTCTGCTATGTTGAGGCTGAAGCTGTGTTTTCCATCAACCAGTGTCTTGGTGGGCTGTATCGGGAAGGCGTTTTCATCAAAGCTGAGAATGCGAAGCAGCTCTCCAATCAGGGACTGACATTTCTGAGGCTATATGGTGATCTGGCAAGGATGACATTTGATCGGAACATGAAACGTTTCCCCTTGGTTCCAAAGGGCCATTACCTTCATCACCAATTCCTTGACCTCTTGCACCAGTCACAGCGGTGTCAATGGTGCTTGAACATTTTAATGTTTGGAGTACAAATGCAAGAGGATTTCATCGGGAAACCTTCTCGACTAAGTAGAAGAGTAAGTGCACAAACCACTTCTCTTAGGGTTATTCAGCGAACGTTTCTGGCTGTCAGGAATGCGTTGGGGGACGCTGATTAGTACAATAGATCGATTGGGTTGCTGCTCGATTGGCCCTTGGGTTTTGGTGGCACCACTCAATTGTAAGAACACCAACATCTTCACGGGCAAACTTCACTATGAATCTAAAGCTGGGATCCTTAACATAACCCAAGTAACTCACCCAGTTGCAAGGCCCAAGGACAGATCGACTCAGTGCCCGGCAGGATGTGCAGCGGATGGGTCGCGGTGAAACAGAGCGGTTTGAGGGACGGCCGGGAGCAACAACAACGGGAGCAGGAACAACAACAACAACAATAACAACAACAACAACAACAACAACAACAACAACAACAACAACAACAACAACATGGGACAACCACCATGCAGCATGCATGCAACAATCAAAACACATTCATTATAACAACCTATAGTAACAACACAACCACGGCAGCGAGATGAAGTGCAATTACAAGTACGACAACAAAGCCATAACAACAACAGCAATACGCGACCACAACAAGGATTGAACAACACAACTGCAGCAACAACAACAACAATAATACATCACTCCTAACGACAACAGCAACAATAGTCAAGAACAACCACAACAACCAACAGGAACAACAACTGTAACGTGGAATGATTCCTTTGCAGCTGCACTTATCACCTCAACTAGCAGCCCACAACATGAGTTTGAGGAACAGTGCCATGCACCATGTTGGTTGATACAGATTGTGACAACCACCTAAAAGCCACAACCGTGAATTTCCCTTCATATCCGGGATTTTCCTGGCTTTAAGATACGACCTTGAATTTCCCTGGTTGAGGCGGGTGATGGTAACTACCAATTAGAGAGGATATACCTGTACTTAGCTGGCGAATCAAACCCTACTCATTGTCAGGGGGATACCAATCTGTATGAGTAAACTGATAGGGGGTACCATTCGGGTTGCAATCTTAAGATCAGTTGAATCGTCCCTAATGACTAATCATGGCAAAAAAGGATCGATAATGGTTGATCTTTGCCAAGACAGCCGTTCTTGACACAATCGGTGGTTTCAACCCCTGTGGAAAATATTGGTCAATCAACCAACCCTCGCAAAAAAATGTTGAAAACAATCCAGAAGATAGGGTTACTCCCAAAATCATACAAAATCAACTCTATTGAAACCAAAGTTTGGTGGCTACCCAACCAAAGGGGGTTTACAGTTGGTGGTTTCTGAAAAAAATAATCACCGACTGTAAAAAACTACTTCCAGTTGGTGCATCACCACTTACAGTTGGTGGTTTTTGGGTGCTTCTCAAGTCATAGGGGTACCCCCAGATCCAACAATAATCATTTGTAATGAGTAATACTTAAACCTTTGTCAGGGTCCCTATTTTAAGATACCCCAGTTGAATGTTGGCAAAGCTCGGCAGAAATCACATTTATATAGTTGATCCTGAACCATCGCCATCCGTCAACGAGCCATTGCTGACCATCACTATCCATCAACTATCAAGCGCGGAGCCACCAGTGGCACGAATCTATAAGCTGGATCACCCGAATCACAGGGAGCTCCCATGGTGTTGTTATCAAAGTCCTGGATGTACATCCGATTCTCGATCTGCACTCTCCCCCGCCAAAAACAAATAAGTATGTGGTGGTTTCTCAAGCCGAAGCCAGTTTGGGGACCCCAAAAGTTGTGATTGGTTTATTCCTATCAATGGTTAATACAAAGGATGCTTTGGGTACCTTTCAGAGTATGGGAAGTGTGTCTCAGAAGGCAAGGTCACCAAATGTCACTTGTGTAGCGCCCCAACAAGCTTGTTCCTATGCCGCTGTACACTGAGGGATCCAAGCAAACGGTGAATGGGCCTGGTGAATGATTAGGGAAAATCACTTGATACTGAGCTAACCCCTGAAACCATGATGAGGCTGTGGGTCAAAATCCAGTACTCCTGGTACCCCTATCATTAACCAGGCTGTTTTCCCTATGAAATTGCTGGTTAGTCCCCCATGAAATGGTTGGTTATCTGCTTGACCCAGCTCGCCATGAATGTCCCCAGTTACTAACTAAGTGGGAATCCTGACCTGCAAGTATTCGATTCGATATGGCCTCGGATTCTCCCCTGCAATCGGAACAGTTCGGTGACATGATGCCAAAAGGAGGTTGACGGTATGAACGATGATAAAAGCCATGCAATATCGGTCATTTCATTTGCTATTGATCACTAGGTTTAATATGACTGACTATTTGATAGTATTTTCAGATTATGACATGATAAAATAAAACTACAATGGACATGACCCTCACAACAGCGACATGTTCACTGCTCCAAGTCACAATTCGTAGTGAGCAGCGGATTGCGCCTCGTTCAGGTCACAGCTCACAAGGTTGAGGAAGCTTCCAGCTAGAAGCGACCATCTTGTACGGCATGTGGTGAAGCTTAACATGGGAAAGAACCCTTGTACGGCACATGGAAAACAAGCTAAGTGTCAGTGCCAGTGTTCAACGATGTGTTATTCAATGTATACTGACACATATCCAACAGGATGCACACAGAAATTTAAGTACAGGTGTCTCTCTAAGTCTATCTAAATAAATGTATATATATACATATATATATATGTGTGTGTGTTTATTGTAAATATACACATAATCTAAGTATTTACGTAGATATATATATATATATATGTATATATATATATAATTAGAAAGATAGATAGAGATAGATAGATAGATAGATAGATAGATAGATAGATAGATAGATAGATAGATAGATAAACATTTGCACGCACACACACACATATGTATATATATATATACATATATATATATATACACATCCTCATCTTGAAGATGAACCAATAAGTGACAATCAAGGGAACACAATATGTAGAGCTGAGCGCCATAATCATGGCAAGCTGGTGTTGTCACAACGTCTGACATCACCTTCCTAACCATTAGATCATGACTACGGAGTTGTTATCCATGAGATCGTTAGTTTGGTTTCCAATCACATCATTTGAATCCGTTAAGATTCGGTGGAACCCCTATGAACAACATTAGTCAACCAACCATTTGTTTATCATTCATACGACAACTCCAATATTTTCAAAACCACTAACAAGCAGTTGTTTCACCATTCTTGTTGCTTCTTATCACCCCACAAAACAACTATTTGTTGATAAGTACGGGGAAAATAAAAATGTTCAAAACCACTAACAAGCTTACCATCTGTTGAGTTTTCTGCTGGAGTTGCTATCCAGCACTAGGAGTTTAACATGGCTGGAAATCAGCATAGCTCCATGGCTGATGCGCTGAGCGGTTGCAGCGAACGGCTGCATCACTTGCAATGAAGCTGATGATTGCAAGGTGCCTTGAACCCTAATTGTATAGAAGCAATTCATGATGTTTTATTCAAATACGATCCTGAAATATCAATGATCATGTTAATCATCATATAGGTGATGATATGTGATAATCATTCACAAATTTCAACACTGATCATCTGGTTGGCAGTTTCAACCCCTATGAAAATATGCTTGTCAACCCAGCGTTTGTTAGTAACTACAAGGGAAAATCAGCAAAAGGTCAATCAAACCACCAACCAGCAGTTGTTTCACCCTTATTGACTTATTGTCGCTTATTTTCACCTATCATTAATTAACCATTACTTATGATTCCAATGATTGTTGTACAAATGACAGCATTCATTTCCATGTCTCACTTTGAAGCAAGAAACATATCGGAAAAGCAAACCACTATTTATCTTTTTGTAACCCCTAAACAATATGCATTATCAAGGGATAATATAACTTATAACCATTTTGATATGGATTTCTTATAACCCCTAAAAAACAAGTCGCATCAATCCAGTGTTTTTTTTTAGCAGCTGCTTGCCGCACCTCGAGTACACCATCCAGTGACTGCTATCCTTGGGGCCGCAGGGCAAGGCTCCCTGGACTTAGCAATTGGTTACTGGTTCCCAACCAAACCTGGAATCTACAAGGTGGGCCCCCAACCACTTTGAACTTGGTTTGTAAGTGACTTAGGTGATTCTACCACTTACAGGGGTGAACTAACCCAACGAATATAACTGCTGGGGCCCCACCTTGTAGTGCCCTGAACTACCAAAAAGTCTTAGCAGTTCTAAATATCACCCAATTTGTTTGAACCAAACGTTTGAATCACATCTTGAAAGAACTTGTTTGAAGACCATTTTTGGAATCAGAATCACTAAGTAAGTCAATGATGGCCCAATCCAATGTGTTCTGAATGCCGGCAAAGAACGAACATATGCAGCTTGCACCCTTCATGGCTTCAGATTCAACGAAAGCTGCAGGACATGGCGTCAAACAACCATGAATTAGAATGACAACGGCCAAACAAAAAGAACCACCACGAACAACAAGAACCAGCAGCAACAACAACAACGACAACAACAACGACAACAACAACAACAACAACAACAACAACAACAACATCAACATCAACATCAACATCAACAACAACAACAACAACATCTGCAACAACAACACAAACAAACAAGGCAACAAGCACAAGTAGACAAACAACCACAAACTCAGCAACTTTGTATGTATAACCAACGACCACCAGTCGGAAAACATTGAAACAAAAACAGCTGATTGATGTGTGCCCTTGATTATTGCGAGTGGATATTTCCCTAAGGATGTCCACTGTAGTCCTCAATGTCCAAGTCTATGAATCCAGTTCTACCCGATGATCAGAAACCTCAACCCTCAAGCAGCAGCGCAAGCGGCATCAGTCTTTTACGCTCACAACTGTTTGGATCCTTGAGCCAAACAGCAGGTATGTATATGGTCTTTGCAGTGGTATGACATACTGTGCTGTGACTGCATGCTTACTCGCACCCCCCATGAACAACGTTCGCAGGACGATGTTCACTTCAAATTGAGGAGTATGAGCATGAGTCGATGTCATCTATAATTAATTAAAGTTGGTATCACTAGGATATGACCGTGTGGACTGATTTCAGAAATGATAACAGCTTGTCACCTGAACATCGCTGCCGATGGCAAATGATGTCAGTTAAGGGTTTCAGGTCGAAAGGCCGACGGCCAATGTTCCATCTGCCCAAAGCAAAGACAGCATGTCAACATTCAGTCCGGTCATCAAAAGAAAATATGATATGCTAGTTGAACAACATGTTCAACATCGGCCGCGCTCAGCCCGATCAGTACTTGAAGAACAAGTCATCAGCATCAAGTCTCTTGACCGGCTCGCTTCTTACGGCGTTTCTTCACTTGAGATGAGGATGTAGCAGTATCTGCGTTGGCCATATCGACGTCCTCGGTGCTCCCAGTGGGAACAGGATTCGTTGGAGCGTTTTGCAAGAACAGGATCGTCTGGAGCATCCCTTCATCTGCACGATCTTGATTGCGTAGTGCATTTGCGACCACATTCGGACCTTGAGCCAAGAACCTGTCAAAGTCCTTCTGAATGGATTGTGTCAACTTGCACCCGTTGGACACCATGATCGAATGAAGATAATGTTTCTTGCCTCCACGATCTTGAGCTTTGAAACATGAGATCGACACAGGATCGATGTGCAAGACGTTGGCGTCATCCGGAATCGAAAAGTAACAATACTCACTTACCGAGAAGGCACCCTTGATCAATCTTCTCACATTTCGGCTGATTTCTCTGATCCTGGTCTGTGTTTGATCTTTTCGAGTGTCCCGGTCTTGATTCGTACGATCGATCTCGCCCATAGCAAATCTGTTCTTGACCATTTCGCTGGACATGCCGCAATTTAAAAGGTAGGTCAGGCAGGTGTACTGGATCTCGGTGAAGGTCGTAGCTCGCAAGTAATCCTCAAGATTACGTTGACTTCCAGCAAGTCCTCGTTCATGAAAGTCCTTATATTCCTCCTCGCTTGGTGTCCGATATTCTCCTTGATTGGGTCCATCTTCGTGGACGAGGAACGGAGTTGGGAAGGCTCGATCATATCGTTTCCCTTTTGCCTCATCGGAAACTTGGCAGTCGTGGTAATCCTTGATAGTGATCCGGGTGGTTCAGCGGCGTTGGCATCATTGGAGTCAATGTTCTCTGCGGAACCATCTTCACCAAATTCTCTGATGCCCCAATGTACACGTCTGCTCCAAGCGGGAAACATGACCTCTTGGATTCTGGAGCTTCGTACCATTTGCCGATCCTTCACCTCATTGCCTTCGGCTTTTGCCTCTTCCTCGGCTTTGTGATCCTCTGCGGCAGTCCTTCACCTCATTGCCTTCGGCTTTTGCCTCTTCTTCGGCTTTGTGATCCTCTGCGGCGTCCTCTTGATCACGCTTCTTGATATCTTCGTAGGACTCTTCTGGCATATCCGCATCTTCTGCTTCCTCTTTCTTCTCATCATGTTCTTTCGATGCGTCCTTCCTTGCCTCTTCAGCCACCTTGCGAATTTCTTCGTCGCTCATCTTGTTCTCACTTTCACCCTCCATCTTGACGTCCTCATCTTCAGGCTTCTTCCCCTCTTCTTGACGTTCTGCTTCACGTTCGAACTCGACCTGTTTGAGGATCTCCGCATGTGCGATGAAGGAGCCGCGGCATTCGGTGCATATGGCTGACTTGACGTGACTTTCTTTCAGACACGCCGGGCAAATTCGCATCTCTGAGGCACCATCTCCGGTAGCATCGTTGATGCTAACGATAAACCTGGACAGAAAGCGTCGCCTAGTGTCCCGTGCCTG
>VSDK01026445.1:100200-126827 GCA_009767595.1 Symbiodinium kawagutii | reverse complement strand
CAGCAGGAACTCTAGGGCAAACCTGACGACTTTGGCGAAGGCACGTGGTCAGGATTTGGAGGCCGGCTATGAAGTGATCACATGACGCACAGGACTGGGAGGCCGCATCAGTCCAGCTCTGAGGATCACTCGATTCAAGTGCGTGTGCATCCCACTGTCCATTGGAACTGCTACGGAGGCTGGGCGAAGGAAGGTCACTGATATTGGGAACCCAATTCAACCAATTATCACGACATCCATGCCTAACACTCTGGGAGGGTGCACTGGTCGCAGTGTTGACATGCCTGGGCAGAGGCGATGTAGTCCATGGTTGCGGAGCATCGAAGAGATCTTCGAAGGAATCAATACCACACCTGGGCATCTGCTTCTTCATGCTTTGGAGGTACTCTTGGACGACTTCTTGGGCTTGAGATGGGAGTTGGCCACACGGGTTGGTGATGGTGAGCCGCGAAACGTGGTGTGAGGGCCTGGTTTCGACGGGGCTGCCTCCACCGATTCGGGGTCGATTTCCTCCACTAACTCTTCTTCTTCCTCCTCTTCCATCTGCTGGTCGAGCTCCTCTGCCTCGTTGTCGTCGTCCAGGATAACTGCATTCTGTCCCAACGCATGGAGACGTTGCAGCTCTTCCATCTGACTCATCAACTCCTGATTCCCCTCTGGCAACGGGGTGGTGAGTTCCTCGGGCTGGTGTGCTAGATGCAACGAAGCCTGGCTGATGGTCTGCTTGAGCTCCTTCATTTCCTGCTGACGAACAGCTAGGCTGTGTAGGAGTTCTGTGCGGCACGCTTGGTATTGTTGGCCATGGTCCCGTACTCGAGTCATGATGGTGTGCATGAATGAACTCCAACGGGTATCCAGATCCTGCGCCTTCTTCGTGAGCGTGGCAATCTGGGTTCGGAGCTTGTGCAGCTTGTTGATCTGAGAGTGCGACAAGGTGACCTGCATTCCACCTTTGGCTCGTTTCTCGAGATCTTGAAGGAGAGCCAGCAAGTTGTCTGGCAGTTCCACTCCAGTGTTCTTCAGGTTCTGGAGTGACTCCAACTTCTTCTGTTCCTGCTCGGTCAGTGGTGAATCGGTCTTGGCGACTGAAGCCACTGGTGGGGCAATCACCGGTGGCGGAGGGGGCACCAAGGGTAAGGTTTCTGCCAACCCCTCGGACACTTTCACCTGCCGAGCTTGAACTCTGCTCTGCGGCGTTGTGGTCACCCATGGCAGATCGTCGGCAAACAGCTCTGCCGTCATGGATGGCCCTTTCTCTTTTTCCTTTGATGCGCTCTTGTCCTTGGTCTCTTTCTTCTCCTTGGCGCGACGACCCCAAGCACTCTTCGAGCGTCTCCTCGATGGTGCCCAAACCTCTTCCCAAGGCTTCTTGCAGCTCTTGCAATAGGTGAGGTGCTGTGCATTCTGGGCTCCACATGGTCGACAAAACCACGTCATGTTCTTCACAATCTCCCGGGGGTGAGGGACTTCTGTCCAGCACCAACTGTGGTGGCTCTGCAGGCGAGCCAGATGTGCCAGTAGACGAGTCCGAAGTCCCTTTCCAATGCGACGCACCAGTAGGAACGCAGGAAGCAACGGGAGGTCCGTCGCTGAGACCTTGCCTGCCGATGCCAAGCTGGTTCCTTGATGGTGCCAGGAGAGAAGAAACACGCAGGTGGCAATGGATCGAATTGCGAGGTGGCGCAGGCACATGTAGCGCGCGCCCCCCTAAGGCTACAGCTACCCGATGCACGCAGGGGGTACCCACGAGCACCGGACAGGGCCGAAATGCCTTTTGGTGCACCAAGGTACCAAGAATTTTGCCAAACGCGTCGCTGGTGGTGTGACCCTGCACCTGATGCTGCTTCTGTGTCTTCCAAAGTGAAGGGATCCTCGGCATTTCTGAGCTGGGTATGTTTTAAGCCTGAAATATGATAACTAGATCTATGGGTATCTGGGGTATAGATATCATGAATAGCCCAACTAGATTTAGGGATATTTATGGATATCATAAATCTTAATAAATAGCCAAACTAGATGATATGCAGGCCTACTGCCTACCTTGCACCTCTCCTTTGAGCTCAATGGTATCAATGACAGATCAACATCTTTGTTATTTTTGCTGATGATTTCAATGGGGTTGGCCAGGCCGGTGAGGAGTTTAAGATCTGCCTTGAAAAAACGAGTAGCAAAAAATGAAATTGCTATGCAAAGGTCAGATAGGTTCATATAGCGCATAGCTATGCAAAAATGATGCACTAGAGATGCATAGATGCATAGATGCATAGGTCATCTATAGGTCGCTCAAATTGTCCTGTCGGTCCACCAGGTTTGTGTAACTTGGACAACCGCTGCTCCAGCGGCCTCTTCTGGCATTTTCTGCCCCCGTGCAACAGATAATATGGGATCAGTAGCATCCACGGATCAATCAAGAGAAGCTGGATATTTTGGGATAGTTAGTAGATGTTCGGGATGACGATGGAGGGAGAGAGCGAGAGAGAGTTAGTAGATGTTATGATCAAATATGATCAATAATTATGCTATGTTAGTACTACTTAGATGGATCTTAGTCGGTGTTAGTAGGTCCTTCTCGTGTTTTTTTTCGCGTTTTCTTTGATTGCCATTACCCCCATGCTGCGCTTTTGCGCTTGCCGAAGGTTACAGAGAAGTTCATCGACGAGTTCCCAGAAGGGCAAAGCCTTCCTTCGGGGGACACGACGTGAGAAAATTATGCTGGCAGTGGCTGCTGGTGAGACCATCAATAATGTCATTATATAGGTGTTTTCTCAACATAGGGTTACCCCCAAATCATCCGTTATTATCCATTTATAGTACTAAATCGACTATTTTGGAGGTTCCCCATTATGAGAAACACCCATACGTCATTTTACCAGCTACTCTTCAAGGGAGTGTCCAAGAAAAAACAGCCAAGAAATCTGACAGAAAACGGAATGCAAAACCAACCGTGGAAAATAGCGAACTCTAATTTCTTCAAAGGATTAGAACACGTATGATTATAGGTGCCAGTGTTATCATGCCAAGTGGTGTCTACACATGTACAGCTCAACAGCTTATAACCAGTCTTAACGATTTGTGTTGCCAACACAAAGATGCATCAAATCATTTTGGCCAGGCTCTAAGACAGCAACTGGTCTATCAAATGCTGTCTTCATTTGGGCAAAGTAGCTTCAGGGTAAAAAAGGTTTTGCATCAATTTGGTATACGCAGTTCCTTTGTGCACCTCAAGTGAATGCCCGTCTCTTGCTGTTGTTCCTCAAGCTTGAACTGCCAAGACTGCCGTTTGAAGCATGGTTGCCCCTAACGGATCTTCTGATTCTGGATGACGATTTGGCATCTGTGGATCCTCTTCGTGCCTCGACCGCCGCTCTTGCAGACTTGGGCATTCAATGACGGGTGATTTGAATTGCTTGCGCTATTTGTAGCACCACAAAGGCTATCACTGCTTGCCTACGCATAGATTCAAAGTAAAAGGTGTACACGGAAATCTGGCATGCTTTGACCCGTGCTTTGCGCTCACCTGGCTTCCTGCTCAGATCCCAGAAGCGGCATGTATATATGATTGATGATGCATCATTTCTTTAGCTTTATTTTGTATAATTACGTTTTGATACATTTTGCGTTTATACCTCAAGTAGAGGTTTCAATTTTGTTTAGAACTACATCATGTTTTATTTCTTTCAAAGATATAGATATGTATATATATATTTATATCTACACACACATACATACATACATACATACATACATACATACTTACATACTTACATACATATATGTATATCTATGCATTATATATGTTTTTAAATAGAATTTGTACATAACTTTTTTATTTTCACAAGACTGCCCTGCCAAGAGCTCCAGGTCCTGTCCCATGGCGAGCTCACACAGAAGCTGCTCGATGAGCTGCAGCCACGGCGGATGCAAAGTGTCCCATGGCTTCCCCGGCGCCACGTCTTCCCTTGGGAAAGTGGGCTTCCCTGAGGATTTCCCCATGAGCCCCTCATATCTTTCCATATAATATAGAGAGTATCCTCCATATATCACTCTGTTTTCTGGAAGCCAAGTTCATTCTATATCACTCTGTTGTCGTGAAGTCTGAAATATGAGCGGAGCTGGGGATATGTTTGGAGTTTGAATGGCACTCAATGGCAGTTTAGATCATATTAGGTCCACGGCATTCAACAACCACAACAACCATCACCCATGACCCAAGTAGGGCCGCTCCATCACTTGTCATTTTTTGGGATGTTTGGTGTTGAGAGTGTGGGATCTGTTGGAAACACAGGAAATATTGAGTCAGATTCATGATGATAAGAGCTGAACCTATATATGCACAAATTTATGTAATTGTCCATAATCAGTAAGTGTGGAAGAAGAACAAGGAACACTTCTGGAAAAAGCTTCTGATTTCCCCGGGAAGGTGTTTGCTTTTCTGTGCGGGTTCATGGATCTTAGTTCTTGCCTTTGAGGGATGGACCTGAATTGAAACAGCGACTGTTTTTTTGAGGGCCTGAGCAGCTGCACACTTACCTGTTTATTTGTACATATATATCCTTACCTGTTATATAGTATGTCTTGATTTATGTGTGAACTTGACAAACATGCAAGCTTCTCTTTGCAGTTCGGTCAGTCAAAGTGGTCCACTTTCGGAGATTGCTGTCCACCACTGGCTAGTACTGTGAGCGGTGCATGTTGCGTCTTTAAGCGACGCGCAGGGCATCCCCATGTCCAATGTCCTGCCCGCAGATCAGGTCACCATGATGCCATTGAGCTCTGCTTGCTCGACAGCATGTCCCGCAATGCAAGCTGCCTATAGCGACATGGTATCTTGACGTAGCTTATTGATGTCTGTTGACGCAACACAAGCAGTGACAATGCCAATTGAATGCTGGCACTTCTTTGGCTCATGTGTTGGGCGAACGATGTCATAGAGACATGTAATCTGATCGGCCATGTCCAGTGAAGTGCTAACACATCCATTTGGGATGCCTCGACAACATCAACGTAAGAATGCTCAATCCACGAGCTTCTCAAGTAGGAAGGGTCCCTTGGCAAGGGCCAATCATGGGGTGGCACTACATGGGTGCCTACAGATTGGGGTGTCTCGACAAAACTGAGTGAAAAGCATGATGTCGCAAGTGCAACCAACAGAAAGAGAGGAATGTTCTCTCTTAACTCCACGTTGCACAAACGCGTACATTTGTTCATGGGTTTTTGTATTTTGGTGTCTCTGGAAGATTTTCAGTTCGCTTTCGTTCGCAGGTAATCCCACACAGTGATTCCATTTGTCCATATCTCTTGGGCCTCATTATGACTTGACTTGAGGTTTCATTGATTCTGACCCCCGCCCAAAAAAATCCGCAGGAAGCCGCATCATCCCGTGCAGAAACTGAACAGCTGAATGTCACTTGGCAGATCTTGGCAGCATTCCAGGGGATCCCTTGAAGTCACATTTAGGCCGCTCGCTTTACGAAATGCTCAAGATGAAGATTGTAATACCTTAGATATATGCTTGAGTATGAATGTACATTGCTATGTTGATCTTCGTACTGATACCTGATACCTTGATATGGGGAGATGATTGATAGATCTTTTTGGGTTGATCCTAATTTTTGGCCTTGTGATTGGTAACAATGCCCTGTGCAATTGGATGTGTGCAAACCAGAGTGGTTTACACAATCATTGAGGGCCTGACGTGGTCACTGGTTTCCCAAGCGTCACTTTTTTGAATCGTTTATTCACATGATTTTACGTCCTTGCTAGAAAGTAAGCCAGGATAGTTGTTCTTAGTTGCACAAACTTCCTGCACTTCATTTTGAGCATATCTCGGCCAGGATTGCATTTGTATGCAATGATTGTGAGTAGTTGGTAGTGAGATGCAATCACTAGCTACCTCATGACATTTCATGGCTAAATTCACTAAGTACTCATAACCAATGATTGATTTGCAGCAGTTTTGAGTGGTATTTGCAGCAATTAGCTAACTAACTGTGGGATTCGCAGCAATTTTGAGGCTGTCACTGAGCTCTTCGCGGCCTACTGTGCCAACCGCGAAGCCATCGCATGCGGTGTCCAGAACCAGGACTCGGCGGGACCTTTCACCCAAACGTGTCCATTACAACAAAGTGCATCGCCATGGGATGCCATGAGATAGCATGAGATTCCATGTGACATGTGCTTTTGATCCTCCTAAGGGCATCAACAAAACGTAGGCCTGATAGTTGGTGCTTGGCGACCATTGCAATGGGAACCCTTGTGCTTTACATGCATGCATAGACCATCATAGGCCCACTTCCTGTAGGGCACCGACAATCTGGAGAAATTCAGACCATCACGAAGCTAAGGTTGAGTAGACGCATGTAGCTGAGCCAATTTGTGCATTACGCTTTGGATCATTGGTAGAAAAGCTGACTTCGGGATGCCTTGGCGGAAACGGAGTTGCAAGTGTTGAACTATGCTGAACTTCTCAACAGATCCAACTTACACAGGCTCATGTTCGATTCCCTGAGGATTGCGTCACTGTCTTGGGTGGCGAGGATGCGCCTGGGCACAGATTTGCTGGTGAAATACGTGCTAATTTGCTGCGTGGGACAGTGGGATGCAACTAAAGCGCGCAGCTGTACAGAAGCCTTGTTCGCTCAGAGAATCAACTCTTTCAGAGTGGCATCATGTTGCGTTTGCATACGTGCAAGTAGGGAAAATCCATAGCCTGCGAATGTTTGTTGCTACATGTTGCTACCAAGGTTGCCATGTCAGTAGGTTCACGTCAAGCAGCCTTGAAACCGCAATAGACGAAATTGTTTGCGGAAAGGGTCAACATTTCAGCATACCTGCACGGTTCATAGCAAGATCGCAATCTGCAACTTCTTCCACAAGCCGAAGAGAGGGTTGATGAATTTTGAATTCTCGGGGATCTGTCTTCAAACGATTTGCCTGGGGTCAAGTTGCCAGAAAGCCTTCGATTCATGTGCCGCACGGCAGCTTGAGGATTTGGTGACCACTCTGAACTGCGTTTGTGATGCTTGCCCGAGCTACCCACGCATTTATGGTAGCATCTTGCCATATCTTGCTTACCATCACCTACCCTGATCAATAGCACCCAAGGATACCCAAGGGCATTGACGAAAATCAGAGTCGAAACAGGCGTAACTGATCAATTTGTTTCTGTGACAACACAAGCTTCCCAGGAAGTTTCACAGCAGCCACAAGTTCAAGTCGTCTTCTTACATATGCTAGGCGGCAAAGGAGTTGTCAACATCATGATGGAGCTTGATGGAGCTTGATTCTTCAAGCCGTGTTTTTTGAACAAGCTCGATGTGGCAAGTTCTTCTGTTGCATGTTCTTCTGTCACATCACAGCCGAGGTATTGCAGATGTCCTCCAGAATGGGGCATCGCTTGAAACATTGTGCCCAATGATCCAGAGCATCAAATGCGTGCCTTTTCGCTTGCTATGAGCAGAAATGGGAAGGAACAGTTTAGGCCAAAACTTGATCAACATCCCAAAAATCAAGAGAAAAGCCTGTGTTGGCATGCACATTTAACTCAGGTTTGATGATATTTGGTTGTATTGTGCGTGTGGGGGTGTATGTGTTTGTGCTTTTAGATGTGCTTTGCTTGAGGGCACACGTGGATGTACAGTACAACGTTCCTGGCTGGGACGGACCCCGGCTCCAATCCCGACAGATACTGAAACTACAGAGAGAGAGAGAGAGAGAGAGAGAGAGAGAGAGAGAGAAGCAGCTCTAGCCTGGACAACGAGAGAGACAGTGATGGCAGTGATTTTTGCATCTTACTTCCATAGCCCAAGATTGTTTCATTTCATTCCCCATCCAGCCACAACGCCAGCCATTTGGTTCTAAATTCATCAGCAAGTGAGGTGACGTCTAGTTCGGCATGCGCTGACATCATGAACGGCACCTTGGGCGCTGCTTTCAAGGAGTTTCTGAAGACTGAAAGTAGCTGCATACAGGGAGGCCACTCCATAGACTCTTGGTCTCCAATAGATTGCACATTCACGTGTACTACGTGTACTTCTTGTAGTTTGGCTTTGACAGTCTGGCAGATTGTCACATTACGCTACTTGTAGTGATGGCTGTGAATATTTGCTGAATCTGTTCCGACTTTTCAATAGACCTGGCTGCATGGAAAGAGCAACCTCAAGATTTGTCTTTGCAAACTCACCAGTCCTCCTTTGTCTTGGAAAGCTTTGTGTTGTTTCTGTAAGTTAGAACACTTTTCACACTTGGGGAGTGCTGAAATTCTCTACCACCCTCCCTGGTCTGGGCAACTTTGCTGGCCCTCCAAGGATTTTCCTCCAACAAATCCCATCAGTGCAGGGTGCTCTTCTGCCTGCCCAACGCTGGCAGCTGCTTACGAATACACGGACCTGCTGAATTGCCGAGTTTTGATGATTTTTGGTGCAGGTTTTTCCTCAGTTCATGCAGATATCCCCCAAACAGCCGGGATTGCCATGATTGCCCGTCCTGTTGTGAGATTGATTTCGTTTTCACGTTTTGCAAACTATCGCGATTTCAGTTCAAGGGGTTGTCCCTTTCTAATGATTGCAGCTGTGGGGCCCAGCATATGAATACATGCGGACACAAAGTCTCCATTGGAGCTGTCTATGTGCTACACCATGGTCACAAGGCACTTGTCGGATCCCAACTTTTATTTTCGTAGCCGAAATGAAGAACTGATTTCCAACGTGACGCAGCTACAGTAGCTACAGCATGTTGAGATCATCCTGCAACAGGACAATGTGTCATCGAGCACTGCGGGTTTGAATACCAACCTGGCAGCAGCGACTTGGCGCTCCAAGTGCTTCCCCAGCCCAGCTCTGTACATCCTGTGGTTGGAATCCAAAGCCAAGCACCTGCAGGTCCCTGCAAGAGACCATGATCTTAATGTACACTGGATCGAAACATACCAAAATTATTTGGCTGTGGGTCAATATTAACCAAGCAACTAATGGGGAATTATAACCAGTAATAATAGGGAAAACAATGGTTAATGATGGGGAACCAGGGGTACAGGGTTTTGACCCATAGCCATTTAGAATTGCTGTGTAGACATTGAAGGGGGTGATTTTGGCTCCAATGACAGAAATGTTCACTGATGCTCAGCTCATTTTCTAGCCATTGTAAGTAGAAAATTATCCCCTTAAAATTTTCTCGCCATTGTTGGGAATGAATGCATAGTGTTTGTTCTTACATTTTCTTTCCTATATCTGCTCACGGCGGTCAATTCCAAAGGTCATGAAGACCAAGTGCCAAGTGCGTCAGCCCTTTGCGCTTGAGACCTTTGCGCAACTGTTTGTGCCACCATGCTCCGCCACGTTCTTCTTTGACAGCCGATGCAACTGCATCGCCTTGCCTGTTTGGTCAGCAATCAACATGTCCAGCCTGACGTGGACGCATGTGTAGGGTATCTAAACCTCACCCGAAGCATGAGCCAATATTATTCAAACTGGTTGTGAAAGCCCAGCCCACCCTGAAACGCCCTGAAGCTTCCTGAAACCAACTAAGGCCATGTCCCTCGATGCCTATTGTTCGGAGAAGGCATCGTTTGACTGTGCCTTTGCTTCTGGGGCGCTTTGTTTCTTGGATCGCAGGGCTGCTGGCCATTGGCCTATGAGTTGGGGCATGCTTGGTACGCTTGCGTGTTTGTGAAGAGTGCAGTTCAGCAATCTCCAGGTGGTGAAAACGGCTCCGAACTTTGTCCATAAGTTGCTGTTCAGAGTCACGAGGAAACATGGCAAGAGGCATGGTTTCACAGAATCCATAGAGCATGCTGATAGAACCCACTAAAATCCAATAAAGATGGAGTAGTTTCATGTCCTCACATGCTTCGCACCTTTATGAAGGGGTGAAAGAAAACTTTGCGGACTGTGCTTGCTTTGGAACGCGCATGTAACCACACTCCTTCATATATCTATTTAAATATATATATATATATATCACGTCCTTGTTAAGTTTAGCTCGGTGTCTTGCAACTTTTGATGCCTTGTGTATTCCATTTGCACAGATCTACTGCATTTGTCGAAGCAGCGCCATATGTGCATGCTTCTATCTCGCCCCCGGCACAGCTCGGGCAGGGAGACCTGACGGCGATGGAGAGAGAGAGAGATATATATATATACCAGAAGAGGTTGCGTGATAGTATGACCCAGCGATGTATCCGAACTAGTCCTGGTATTTGTTTGGACTTGTGCCAGAAGTGTTGTAACTATGCTGGAACTCTGTATGGGTTGACTAGCCTTTGCGCCCCTCTTGCTGGTACGCAGAAGTCCTTTTTCATACCTCTTCATAAAATTCATGGGAAGCGGCACATTGACACCTCGGAGATATGCTCACTTCATGTTCCGTTGAGGTTCTCTTTTAGTTTTACCGAGTGGATCCACTTTGACGGCAACTCGGCATGTGAGTCTGGGGGGTCTTCTCTTTGGTGGTTCCCCTCCACTGGTGTTTCTGGGCCAGTGAAAGCAAAGAGATCAATGGATATATGCAGACTTGCGAAGTCTTGCGAATCTTCATGCTGAGGTTTAGCCTGCTCAGGCTGCAAGATTCAATAGCCAGCCTGAACCCAAAATTTTCAGCCAGGCATTTTCACCAAATCCGACTCGCAGTTTTAACATTTTGGTGCATTTTTGTTGGCCATTCTTTTGCCCGGCGAGTGACATTCTTGCCCCAATTTGTTCATTCAACAATGCACGCAGACTAGTGTTCACCTTCAGTCCGAACTCTGTTTGAAAATCTCAAAAGTCTGATTCTGTCGAATGTTTAAATTCAGACGGGAGAATTTCAGCAGATTGACACAGTTGTGCCTTTGCGTTGATTCCCATGGCTATATTGTAGGAGCCATTGGGCCTTAGTGGCAATCCCTTTCGATGAAGAGAAGGCAATCACTGCTGGGGCGACATGCACCCGACATCATTTGACATCACCATTCACATTATTTCTAGACCCGCTGTCTATTGCATGATTCACGTCTATTCCCCTTATGTCATTGGCCCCAACACCATCAAGTGTGAGGTAGAGCCGGCATCAGCCAACGAATGGTTGTTCACTATCATCTCCTCGAACACATGAGCATCCAATGTGCTGGATTATGCCAACCCCATCCAACCCCTTTTGTAGCAGGTCGGGATTCTAAAGTTTATTGATAGATATCATGGCCTCATATAGACCCCCCATTACACCCACAGTGATCCACAGTGGTTGCATCCCAGCATGTCCCTGCATGGTTTTGCATGCCGAATGGGCTGGTGATTTGAGTTGTTTGTGTTCAGGTGCCTGTGACCATAGCCACCAATCATTTGGATGCCGCAGTCCTTCACAGTGCAACTGCAGGTTGCAGTACCCGCCTTCGAATGTGCCTGCACGGTGTGTCCGAATTTGCCACGTGTCTACGAGGGCTTCTCCACTGCAGCGTATGCAAGCCCCGAGCCAGAGAAGTATATGCCGGAACTCTGCCAGATGAGACTTCCCTGAACTTAGAATTGTCTATCGGCCAGAGTCGCTGGCGAAAAAATTGAAGAATTGAACTTGAACCGAAAAAGTATCCGAAGGTCGACAAACATCCCGATGTGTTGGCAAACCCTAGTTTTCCGGTATTCGGAACAAACATTTTAGTCCCTACTATCTACTAGAGTTGTGACGGTGCTCGCAGCGATCCTCATCAGTATTTTATTGAGACAAGACTTGGCGGACATTTTCTAATTACTTGTGTGAAAACGTAGGCTTTTGGTGGCACATTGCGCGCCGCTGAGGATGGGAACCTTGAAGTGTTTTCAGGCACGTAGGACGGCTGGTACAGAGATTTACCTTGGAAACTGCACCAGCCATGCATATCACTCACGAGATCCATCGAAATCAGATCAGCTTCTCGGGATTCAATGCAGGGGGTGCTGAGGAGCACTACAGTCCATTCCATTTCTCTGTTTTGCGACAGGCCAGCAAAGACTGCACTGAGAAGTCTTTCGAAGGCTCCTCAAGTCGCATCTCAGAAGAGGGAAAGCCTGGTTGCGGTCTATATTGCACAGAACGTACATGCATCAATTGTTCTAAATTCTGGAAATCTTCAGACTTATGTGGCATATATCTACTTGCACTCATCCAATCCCCATAGAGACTATTCCCATAGCACATCTAAACATGCAAGGGGTGCCTTTCCAGGCCTGTCAAATGCAACCTCTCCTGGGCGTCGCATGGCGTCGCCAAGGATTTACGTCCTCACTAATCAGTCAGCTACTGGAGTACGAGACCAACTGTACACGCGGCGGCTTTCCCACTGACTACTCCAGAGTGCAGGTTGGCTCGTCCATAAGCTTCCAGGGTTTCCACTCACTGAAAGTGATGCTCCTTTTCTTGCACCTCAGTTACTTCAGCTAGTCCACCACGGCCAAAGTATGCCAAAGTGGCACTTGCAAAATGCAAACAGAGACCCTGCCTTCGTGTACAACTACAATTATCTACAGAATGTGCATCAAAGCGTCATACATACAGCTTACAGTCTTACATACATACAAATGTGCTTATCTAAGGCAGAAGTAAAAATGCACGTGTGTTTGCGTGTCCTTTTGTTTACGCATATTGTTTCCAGATGTACATGTCCATCCGGTTGTGTGCTGGCAATGTGTTGGAACCATTTGGAACCATTTGGAACCTATAAGTGCCAAAGATCAGAAATTTGTGACTCGACATTCGCAACGGGAGACTGGTGCGTCAATGATACGGCCGGTGTTCCTTCAGAGTCGCCTGGAAAAAGCGGCCTAGTGGTCTCGCCCAGCTGTTGGGAGCACCAAGGGCTATGGGAAAGAGAACTCAACTAATTGCTTCTAACTATGTAACTTATGTTGAATTAAATTGCTATATAAGATTTGTTGAAATTGATGTAGCTACAAACGCATAGATATAGCTATGAGTAGTTTAGTAGTTCCATTCAGTTTTTGATTTTGATTTGTTCTTGGATTTCTTTGGATTGCGTAGTCAAGCAGGAAGACTGCACATTACCAGTTACATCTCGCTACCCATCTACCAGCTGCTTCAGTGGCATTCGGCAGTTTTGTTTAAATGCCTACTGTAACACAGCTGCTTCAAGTTGCTGACCAACAAGTCGCTGAGATCCAACATAGTTGATTGATTTGTTTGAGACAATCCAAGTAAGTGCTAAAGAGGATGGGGGTCAAGAAATCGGACGACCCAAAAACACAAGACTTGCCAAGGAGTTTCAGGGCCACACCCGCTGGGCTTTCGGGGTTGCTCTCGCATTGGTCAAGATCCTGTTGTACTGCTGGACGCTGTGACATGGGGTTGTTCATGGTTGGTGCCCCCAATCATGGAGACACATTCAGCAGAAGAAGCATTGTTATAGTTTCCTTTCTTATGGATTTTAGATAAACGAAAAAAACAAATGGATGTTTCTCAAAAACGGGACCCTTAAATCATCCAATATTAGTCATCTCTAGCAATACACAAACCATCTCATATGTTCTCAGGTCGGCATTTTCCATCACTAGATTTCATGGTTTGCCAGTTGTCGATTCACAGGTGTTTGGACTCAAGCCTCAGTCTAAGCAAGTTATGCCCGCGGCCTTGGCGAAGCAAGGAGAATTCAAGCAAGCAAGCAAGCAAGCAAGCAAGCAAGCAAGCAAGCAAGCAAGCAAGCACGCGAGCAAGCAAGCAAGCAAGCAAGCAAAAACTTTAAAACTTTAAAACCACCAATCCCAAGACCCTCAAAATATCATCCTTAAAACCACACACCGAAAACCCTAAAACCACACACCTAAACAACATAACCTTAAAACTTTCAACCTAAAAACGCTTAACCAAGAACCTGAGAATGGGATGAGAACAGATAGGAATAGAGTGAAAAATAGGACATTTCCTATTCCCAGAACCGAACGGAAAAAAATCCCTGAAAAAACGGAAAAAAAATCCCCGACCTGTCTAGAACCCGTGCGGTTGGGATTCCAAAACATATTTTTCACATACTGTCAATGTATGTCCATGTGCTTTCGGCAGGATTGTTTTGAGCAGTTGATTTGATTGTGCTTTCGGCTCCAGAATTCAGAATTTGCGAATTCGAGATGTCACGTGGGCCACGCCATCCGAAAAAATATAAGTCTAAGTTTGATGCTTTGGACGCAACAAGGGAAATTAGCTTAACACAAGGCGGGAGAGTGTTGCAGCGTTCGAGTGCCGCTGCATGTTTGGTGAACCTAATGATGATTGGTGAACCTGACAACGGATGCAGGCTTCTACAGAGGCTGCGACGTATGTCAGAATGGCTTTCTTCTCCGTGACTTCGACAGCCACAGGCAGATCTGCCAAGCCGCTGCACTGTGCCTCGTTGCTGCTCATTGCTCGTTGCAGGTGTGAAAGCACCATAAACCAGAAGAGGCGAGGATATCAGGTGCCTCGAACCTTGAACTTAATCGAGATTTGCATTGCATGTGTGAAGAACTTGGGTTGCGTGTCTTCTGTGAAAAGCTGCAGCCAGGACAGGAAACAATTTCTGTGGCATCATTGTCGACAAGCTCCAGACTATGAAATTGCCGTATTGGGCAAGGGAGAATCTGTCATGGATGTCTCACTCTCCTATAAGAAGGCTCCGGCACCGAAGCTCCTGCACTTTGTTTTCGTTGAAACAATAACAAGGTAATTTCATACTTTAACAACATTTGTCATAAAAGGAGGATAATTTGTCGCAGAGAGTCGGGGCAGGGCGGCACTCAGCGTACATAAGCGCATGCACATGTGGCTCTGTTCTTTTTCTCGACCGTTGAGTCATCCACCGCAGTGGCGTGTGCTAAACCCGCACCTCGCCACAGTGAGTTAAGCACTTTTTGTAGACATCTCCCAACTGACCACCGAATCTGCCGGCCTGACGCGCCTACCTTCTCGACCATCCCAGAGCACGAAACATTGAACAACGCTTGAACAATCAGTCAAGCGGACACCCGTATCCTTGATCTTCTCTCCGACTGATTGCTTCAACTTTCCGTTCTTATGTTTACACAGTCTTGCATCCCACTACAAACGCACATGGCTCATGCACGGGCGAGAGGTCACAAAAACGCGCCGCAAACCTGAGGCACGTAGATGCCCTTGTGTTTCGATTCTACATTGGTTGCTTTTTTATCCGCTGATCCCTTGTCAAGGCAAGTTGTTGTTTTGTGTTTGGTTTCCTTTTCTTCTTTCATTTTCTAAATCATTTCCATCATGTGCCTTTTGGTGAACCTACTTGTGCTTTAGGAGCCTACATGTACCTTTGTATGTGTACTTTCGGTTCCTTGGCAGGCTGTGAGATGGGTGCCCGGCATCAATTTTGATGACCACTATGATGTGAAGAGCCGAAGAGACTATGAAAAAGACACTTTGGGAAGGGGCTGATGACGAAACAAACAAATTTTGTTTCCAATATGGCGCCGAACTGGAAACAGACCGAAAGCGTTCAGCCAGGACTTGCACGCAACTGTCGAGAAGCAAGAGGAGAAGGCGGGTGAAGCAGTTGACAGGCAAATTTGGACGGGAAACTAACCTGAGTATCTTAGTTGAGCTAATGTGAATTGCTTGACTTTTCTGGAGCCTTGACAGGCGATGACCATGAGAAATCTCCTGGAAGATTCCATGCGTGCGAATGAGAGGCTCATGGAAGAACGTTCAGCCTTGGAGGCACACATTCTTTGCGTGATCTGCCGCGATAACAAGATTGACACCTCTTTCATTCAATGCGGCAATACCTCCTGCAGTGCGTGTTTTTCTCGATTGCCGGACCAAGCCGACGGCATGAAGCAGTGCCCGGTATGCAGAGAACGCATTCTGGCCACCCAGCGGATTTATGTTCCCTCCTGAATCCGCGATTTGTCTTGAAATTTCCGCGGTATGTTTTCTCTGCGCGGATTTGTCTTGAAATACCGTATGCTGCCGCATGTGTTATTCTCAATTGTTGGTCAAAATCGAGCACAACGGTGCTCATGCAGAGGAAACGTCGTGGTCGCCCGTTGAAGGAGGTGGCCTTGGTCCAACAATTGAGAGAGAATACATCGGACCACAGGAAATACATGAGAAGAGAAGAAACGCAGCTTGTCTGGTGTGACATGGCGTTGTCAACGATGCCATCTTTGATCACATCGCCTCACGCAAAACGAAAAAAAATATGCTGGGTGGCTCGTCCATAAGCTTCCAGGGTTTCCACTTACTGCAAGTGATGCTCCTTTTCTTGCACCTCAGTCACTCCAGCTGATGCAGTCCACCACGGCCAAAGTATGCCAAAGTGGCACTTGCAAAATGCAGACAGAGACCCTGCCTTCGTGTACAACTACAATTATCTACAGAATGTGTATCAAAGCGTCATACATACAGCTTACAGTCTTACATACATACAAATGTGCTTATCTAAGGCAGAAGTAAAAATGCACGTGTGTTTGCGTGTCCATTCGTTTACGCATATTGTTTCCAGATGTACATGTCCATCCGGTTGTGGGCTGGCAATGTGTTGGAACCATGTGGAACCTATAAGTGCCAAAGATCAGAAACGTGTGACTCGACATTCGCAACGGGAGACTGGTGCGTCAATGATACGGCCGGTGTTCCTTCAGAGTCGCCTGGAAAAAGCTTAGTGGTCTCGCCCAGCTGTTGGCAGCACGGAGAGCAAAGTATTTGCATGAAAAAGCGAGATAGGGCCATGGGAAAGAGAACTCAACTATATAATTAACTTTGTGACTTTTCTTAAATTAAATTGCTATATAAGATTTTTTGAAATTGATATAGCTACAAACGCATAGATGAAGCTATGAGTAGCTTAGTGGTTCCATTCAGTTTTTGATCTTGATGTGTTATTGGATTTCTTTGGTTTGCCTAGTCAAGCAGGAAGAATGCACATTACCACTTACATCTCGCTACCCATCTACCAGCTGCTTCAGTCGCATTCGGCAATTTTGTTTAAGTGCCCACTGGCACACAGAAGGGGCTTCAAGTTGATGGGATTCCACATAGTTGATTGATTTGTTTAAGACAATCCAAGTAAGTGCTAAGAGGATGGGGTCAAGAAATCGGATGACCCAAAAACACGAGATTAAAAGACATTGGACCACGGCTACACAAGACTTGCCATGCAGTTTCAAGGCCACGCCCGCTGGGCTTTTGGGGTTGTTGCTCTCACATTGGTCAAGATCCTGTTGTCCTGCTTGGCGGTGTGACATGGGTTTGTTCATGGTTGGTGCCCCCAATCATGGAGACACATTCTCTGGAAGAAGCATAGTTATAGTTTCGTCTCTTTTGGATGTAAGTCAACGAACAAACAAATTGATGTTTCTCAAAAACGGGGCCCTTAAATCATCCAATATTAGTCATCTCTAGCAACAAACCAACCATTTTGGGGAGTTCCCTGTTCAAGAAAAAACACATGTATATATGATGTAAATTGATCATATGTTCTCAGGTCGGCATTTTCCCTCACTAGATTTCATGGTTTGGCAGTTGTCGATTCACAGGTGTTTGGACTCAAGCCTCAGGCTAAATCAAGCAAGTTATGCCCGCGGCCTCGGCGAAGCAAGGAGAATTCCAAATGCGGACAGCCAAACTCCGCAAGCTGATTTTGAGTTTGAGTTGTTGCGGCTGCGTCTACCTTAGTTACAGCTGCAGCGGCAAGTTTATATGCTTCAACATGAATTCCTCTTCCACATTCTGTGGCTCAACGATGAGGATGACGCCTTCCAGACCTAAGAGCCATTCCAACATGGGAAGCTCCAATGCCTCGTTTCTTCCCTCCATCGAAGTGCTGGAGGATCTGGGAATCTACGCTTGGAAGCCGCCCAGGGGACCAGAGAAAGGTATGGGACAGGTCACAGCTGATGATATCAGGCATGGACTGAAGGAAGTTGAGGATCCAGTACCTCGACTAGTGGATCTAAAGGGCTTGAAGTTGCCTGTAAGCTTCCGAGAACTGAATTCTCAATCTATGTCTGCGGGAAAATTCCCCTTCTATGGCGGCATGATGGCATGTTTGCATGTAGCAGCTCAAAAAGGGGTAGATCTTCAAGACGTTGACTTCCTCATTGGTGGCAGTATCTTTGCTTTTCTGTGCGGAAAAGGACGGAAGGATGCCACATTTTTGGCCCAGAAGTGCCCCGGCACAAATATGGTGGTTATCAGCAGGCACAAGACCTACCAACAGAACTTTGGGCAGAGAGGATTTCAATTCGAACGGCTGGTGACTGGTCAGAGCATGTATGGCTTACATGACCTTGCAACACACGAACACCTTCAACTTTTGCGTGTTGGGAATTTCCGTGTTCTGATCACGGCTGAAGTGGATGCTGTGGATGTCCAGGGAAGACCTGTGGAAATCAAAAGTGGCAAGAGGAGGTTTTTTGGCATCAAGGAAATTCTTCAGATGGTCTCCAGTGGATCGCAGTTGCTGGTCCATCCATATACTCAAGGACTGGAAGTAGTGAAGGTTCTTTGCACGTCCATCGGTGGCCTGTTACACCAAGCAGGTTTGCAGGAATTACGGGAGTTGGATGGTCGAATTCTTGCTGCCTTTCATCACTTGGACGCATCAAAGCAGTCGATGACCCATGAACCATACCGCCTCTGTGAAGGTCAGCTACGGTTGGCCTCCAAGAATGAAGCCTTGCTCCCGCGGCAGCAGGTGGTGCAGGACCTTTGAAGGATGGCAAGACCTGAAGTGACCAATGCCATTGTCAAATTCAAGTCACTCGTGCTGGGTTTTCAATGCTGAGGGCGATCTAGTGAAGTGTGAGGAGGGAAAGCATTGCGAGCCACGAACGAAAAGATGAGCTGAAAAAGCATTGAGCTGATTTGAGCAGCTCAGTGTGATGTGCACATGACCAAGAACGTCAAAGTGGAGATATTCCCCATAGGATCCTACATTATATTGTCATATGCTCTCTAGGTCGTCCCCAATTAAGGGAAGTGCTGACTCCTTGACTGCGAAACTCCTGACAGAGCATCCGGAAACGACAGTGTTTCCATCTTGGTCCACCTGTTTCTTGCATATGTTCCTTGAAGAAATGAATAGGGATAGAAGAGGAAACACATGGAAACTCTTAGTACATCTTAGTTCCTTCAAAGTCAAGCCATTAGCCACGGGATATCGGTGCTGTAGGCACCAAGCGAAGCCAGGCCTTCCAAAGCTGATTGCAATGTCGGAAAGCTTGCGGGAGAAACTCTTCGAGGCCTTGGAATCTGCAACAAATCGATGTATTTTCGTTGCTTAGGAACTCCATGGGAAGTGAACTCCATTTTGAAGCTGAAAAAAGTGAACCCCAATGTTCAATATGTTGTGGGTTCCATGACGTATCAGGACGAAACATTTGTGGGCTCATTTGGGTCTAGATTCTTCCTGCTGTCCATGTAGCCAACTGAAGCTATGGGGCTTTGGGTGTTTTTTCAGCCTTGAACTCCACCCACATGAAACAACCACAAGCAACCAGCACAAGAATGCAACGAACATGTTGCCAAATAAAAACTACATTGCGGACTGCATCCAAGTGCCAGGGTTCATAGGTAGGGAAAGGGAATAGAAAGCGGACCAAATTAATCACAGAGATGCATATGCCATTCAGACCATGGGACTTCTAGTCATATTTGCACGTCATTGCACTTTCATATCTACACATGTATATTAGTGAACGAACTTTGCTTTGCAGCAAGCGTGCAGAGATAGAACGACCGACAGACGGAGAAAGAGGCAGACAGATAGATAGGGAGAGAGAGAGAGAGATAGCAAGATGGAGAGAAAATGATTTGAAATGCGTGAAATGATGGCAGAGAGAGAGAGAGATGGCATGTGGATTGCATGTGCTTGCGTGGGCGCCTCCTTCAAGCCCCTCTCTTCCTTGGGCACCGAATTGTGCCCTCCCTGGCAGGAAGTCAAGGAGGCTTTGGGAAGATGGATCAAAGAGTACCAAGACTACTGGGGCTGAAGCTGGGCTGAAGCTGGTAGGCTGAGGATTGTTCTGGTGCAACCATGTGCAACCTGCGAAGTCATAACGTTGCTGTTGTTTTGTTTATTTGGGAAGTTGGGTGCTTGAAAAAAATGAAAAGTTAAGGGAAACTCCGCAATGCACAGGCTGCACTCTTTTGTAGAGGCTCTGAAGTGTGTCACTCCACCCGCCATGAGTAGACCCCGCTTCACGTCAGAAAGCCGATCTGATGGCCAAAACGGCCAGATGACGGATGTCACTTCTATCCTATCTCATGCCTTTGTTTTACCAGATGAAAAAGGATGGCGTTTGGCACACTGTTTGTGCCGCAGCCACCTCACAATCGGAGAGCCGACAAGCCGCAATGGGGAAGCATGCCCCAGAGTTTGAGCCAGGGCCCTTTGGGTCAGAGGTCTATCGTGTCTCATCCTTTGCCACGAGAGAAGATGTCGGACAGGAAATGGATCCGCAATAGTTTTTATGAACCGCAACCAATCGGGGATTCTGTCACGGTCGAAGCAAACAAGATGTCTTAGGATGTTGTCTCAACATGTCTCAACATGGCCGGGCACCCTTGCTTTGTAAGATTGTGATTGTGTATGTGGGTCTTTCCTGTTCATGAACAATGCATCCAAGTTGCTTTCTTTGGCTCGAAGCGGCTTCCAAGGCTCAGGAATCAGAGCTGTTCAGCATCTTGCCACACACAGCCATCAAACTGCAAACTTAGAACTGCGAGATTCTCAGCATTGCGCCCTGTGAGAATCCGGATGAGGGCTTTCAGGGAAGAGCAATGACCCTAGAATTGATTCCAAGAAAAGTTCCAAGAAGAGCAATGATCCTATCAATTTGACGTGAGCTCATGATTCTACAGCCTTGCCATCTGAACTCTCAAAGATAGAGTTCCATGATGAGTCGTTTGCTGCAGACTTGTGGCATCCACCGAAGCCAAAGGCAAGCAACAAGCAACTCGGCAACTCTTGTCCACACTATGAAAGCTCGTAGGTGCAGAGCCACAGCATGCCACAGCATGCCACAGCAAGCCACAGCCATCAAAACCAGGGCATTAAAAAATTGAAAAGCTACAATCTGACACGGATTTCGCACCATGTTAGGGTTATTTGGGGTTGACATGTTCTAGTGAATCACTTTCTCCATGTCTCCATTGTTGTGTCCATTCGGTTTTAATCCCACCATTAGTTCATTAGTTGTGATGTATTTTTTTGTTCCCACTAGTTGGGTATTGAATTCTAGAAAAAATAGAGGCTTCTTGAAGCTGAAAAGTTTGCATGTTGCCATCTCAAAAAAGATTCATTTCATTTCACGGGCTTAGTTGGAGCATGTTGGAGCTGAGAGGGGATCGCACTGAGGCCATGTTTCGAGCGGCCAGGCTTGGGCCGGACTCAAACTGGCGGCACCATGCAATGTGCAGCCAATTCATCGCAAAGATGTTGTGCAAAGGGATGTATAAGACGTACTGTCACACAATGTGCCCGCATTGAATATTCAATGAAGTTCATGGATGTGCTGTTTCCGCAATGGCTAGACATAAAAAGAGACTGCATATAGACTTGGGGACCAATCGCAATAACAACTACTATGCTTGCTTTGCATGCATGCCCATCCTTCCAGGTAAACGCATGTCAGAATTGACGCTAAATCGGACAGTTGCAGATAGAAGCATAAACGGTTTGCCAGAGCACTGGCAGCTTTACTTGGAAGCATTGGAAACCATTCTTGAGACAATGTCCGGCTGTAATTTGTGTCGGCTACATGTGTCTACTTCTTGTGACTACTTGTGATCTAGTTACTTAAAGGAGGGTTACTTTGATCCACTTTGCCCCCATAAGGGCCCCATAACCTCATGGAGACCGGTCCAAGTCACCTGCGAAAAAGGAGGCCAAGGACTGATCACAGCAGGGGCAGTGACAGAAGAGTAACTGAGGAACTATGCCATACTATGCCTGGGGAACCATAATGTTGGTTTCTGATTAGTGTAACCCCCCCTAAAGTAATGAAAATAGATGAAACCAACAGGTAGATACTAATCAGAAACCAACATTACAAGTTTTCGACTCAGGTGAAGGAAAGAGAAGCAACAAAGCATCATGGTTTGCTTCTTTTTGATGCTCTCCACGTGCCCATTTGGCAAACCTGCATCATGGCCCCGTGTGATAGCACAAAATTGCTGAAAAGTTAGAGGAAAACCAAAGAGTACGAGTCTAGCCGCCATCCCGGTGGTACGGAAGTTTTTGACCTAATGCAGAACCACAGTGCAGAGCAGGGTTTTTTCACCTGCATTTAAAAGTATTGAATCTAATTGGCATTGAAAATGGGGCAGAACATTGCAGATGCCGGTCGCATAGTTCCCATCACATTTCTTTTGCGCGGTGCCAGATGGGTGGTCGCCGTACTCATCTTCCGGAGTAACTCGGATGACGTGCAGTGAATTCTGGGAAGGGGACAGAGTCAAAAGGCTAGGGGAGATAGGGGCAATGGAGAGAGAAAGAGAGGCGGGTAGATATAAAATGATATAGAGTGATTTATCAAAGATATCAAGGTTCTCGGGATGTTTCGGGATTCCTATGTCATGGTTCAGGTTCCATTCAAAGTAAGACTCCCCCATAATGATCGACCAACTGGCCATGTTTAGTTTGCTCGAATATATGGCCATTTGGGCAGTCCAACCTTGAATTCCCTCGAGGCTGTAGGAAGTCACTATTTGCATCTATATATTCATGGATTGCCTAACGTAATATTTCAACATGCTTCAATCTCAAAGTACAGTAATTATGCGGCATGCCTATGAAATCATATAGATCAAGATATTTGGACTGCGCGTGTGTGAGGGTCATGGCTGATTGAATTGAGCGCTTGAGACATGGACTTTCTGTATCTCCAGCCTCATCTTTCATGGGGATCACGAGTCCAACCTTCATGCGGCTTGCATTGCCTCAGGATATCTTTGAACTCGACCTGTTACATTGAAAAGATTCCATAAATTTCAAAGCTGTATATTTACGTGCATGCACATGTACTTCAAAGAGCCCAGAGATTTTCACCGATCTCAGACTTGGGAAACTCGCATGGTGAACTGGCGCATCATGAGACCATTGGTTGACAGGCCAGCCAAGCTCCGCCGACAATGACACCTGCCGGTTTGCCGTGCAGCGTCCTTTTTGCCGTCCCTGGGCCCCAAACCATTCAGATCCGTCAGGCTGTTCCACAGGGCGCCCATCGGCACCCTGCAAAACCACAGGGTTTCTTTGCGAAACCAATGGGTGATGCTAATAGGAGAAGAACATGAGGGAACTGAGAAGGAAGGTTGCAAAAGGTAACATGCTTGGCTGAAGTGGAATATCGTTGGGGTTGGAGCTTCATGTTCGACCGAGGCCGGTTTGGTGAGCCACAAAATCCCCGCCAGGCAGATTTGAGTGCAACTTGACGCAGAGGGAGCATGGGAGATCATGACTGAGTTCAGCAGGTGACAGAAAAATATCAGCGCATAGGTGTTCAATCTCCGGCTTTCAATCCTTCACTGCCTCAACATGCCATAGCTCGAGCTTCGTCTACAAACTCAGTCATCAGATGCCATCAGACGTCATCAGTCTCAGTTGCTCTAAGACCTTCAAGCTGTCCTTTTGGCCTCGAACGCTCGAGGTGAAACTATGTCAACTCGAGTGCTCTCAGCTGTCCAGCTGCTTCGGCATTTCCCACGATGGTGGGACGCTTGGGAATTGTCCATTCAGAATGCATTCACAACGAGAATAGTTGGCATCCGATGTGAATTATGGTAGGTCTAATGATGTGAACGGAGAGTTGGCATCCGGCTCAACCTTGGTCAGCATTCGGACTGGTTTTGCAGGCTCAGATTGCGATCTTTGGACCTTTGACTGCGACTTCAGTGGCATGGGCACCGGCAATTACTCGCTGATGATTCTCGGCAGCAAATCCAGGACCCCTGACATAAGTTCAAATGACTTCACTGCCCACTGCCAAATCCACCGCTTGTTGCCAAAAGGGAACATTGGGAACCTTGGCTTTCCCAAACAGTGTCCGTTTTGACAGTTTTGCCCATCGTTTGCCAGCTAGAAGCGAAGGAAAAGAAGCAGAGTCGAGACGCATTCCCATGCCGAGGTCTAAGGCATGCTTCAGAGACCGTGAGGTCCACATGTGTCTTGGACAAGACTGCTGCACCACGCATTCATTTTGTACATTTTTGCATTTCCATTTACATATATATATATATGTATGTATGTATGTATGTATGTATGTATGTATGTATGTATGTATGTATGTATGTATGTATGTATGTATGTATGTATGTATGTATGTATAGATTATGTATTTGTTTATTTATTCATTTATCAACTTATTTATTCATTGATTTATTGATTTATGTGTTTAGTTATTTAATGTTATTGATTCATTTATCTATTTATTTCATTTATGTATTTATTCATTGATTGATTTATTTCGATTCACAGATGTGCATCTTTGTCGTCTCAGTTTCCGGTGTCAGGGACAGGGGCCTTGAGGGTGTTGAAATTTTGACTGGAGGTCAGTGGTAATTCATCCTGGTTGAGTATACTCCGTGATTTAGATCCTTCTCCGCCATTTCTTCACATATTGCAAGTGCAGCATGTCATGTTAGCTGCATCTTCCTGCAAGGTTCCCATCGTCGGGAACTTGGAGGGTTTTGGGCCGGTGGAGTTGGCACTACCAGCTGATCGATTGGCTGTTGCACGGATGCCATGTACACCTATATCTATACATATGTTTGGTTATGTGTAAAAGTTGAGAGTCATGGCTGGCTTGAATACATTCGCCATCTTTCGCAGCTTGGCAGTTGGTTTACGAAGAAGCATAGGGTTTTGCTGAGGGCCAGGAAAATTTGGCCACTTGAATTTGACCACATGCCCACAGGTCTACAAGTGGGAAGTACTAGCTGTCATGCACTCTAGCTGGCCTCTATGAAAAATATCAAACAGGCCTTGTTGAAACACCTATCAGCCCGTACAATTTACTTTTGAAACGCCTGCTATCTTGGCTTCCGTCGGTGTTCCAATCAATATTCTTAAGTATTCTTTATTGCACGGTTGCGCCGAATGTGCCAAATGTGTGAACCAATTTACATGTTTGAAATCATCAAGTGCTTCGAAAACCTGTTTGGAACCTGAAAACTTTGGAAGCGTCGGTGCCCGCAGCAATGTGGGCTCATCAGCACACCACCGGGACCCGGCGGCGCCACAGGGCGCGCCACCGGGGCAGGCCGGGCTGAGGTGACCTTCTGCCGGGGCGGCGGCGGCAGCAGCAGCGGTCAAACGCCGGCAGGAGGTTGAGGCAGCCATTGCAGCTGGGGACATCAATCCAGTGTGCCATGGCCCTGGATGTGGCTTTAGAGTGCTCCAGGTGCTCATGGACTCTGCACAAAGTTGCCTGTGTGTTTGCGTTTGAGGCAGCTGGTTTCTCAATATCGGGTTGCGTTTCAGGGCCAGGTACCAATGACATGTGAACCCAAGCAGAATGCACAGCACTGGGCCGCAGGTGGAATTTGCCGCCTTAACCATGCAAAATCTCAGAATAGTTTCTTTTCACGCTGCTTCACTCCAGCTGGGGCCATTTCAACTCTGGAATTGGCTTCTTGGAGTATGCAATACCAGAAGCTAGCTGTAGGGCCAGCAGCACGAAGCATCATGGAGTAAGTTTCTTGTTGCTGTATTGTCTTGAGCAGTGTGCGAACGACAAATGCATGTACGTATATATAACTAGTAGTGAGAGTGTAAATAGTGTGACATGTCATGTTTACAAATTTAAGATTATATACATGGTTGATGCGTACCTAGTAATTTGTTTATTTACATTGCTTGTTGTTTGTGTCTTTACACCTGTCAAATTTGTTGTGTTTACATCGATCACATCTCCAAATAGATACGTAGAGAAACACACGCACACATACACATTTTGTGCATATGAAAAAATACACACACACACACACACACTTGAAAGACCGAATGGGTCACATGCAACCAGTACAGATACTTGACAAGACCCATCGGAAGATGCCATCTTGGGCATTGAAGCCAAATTGGCATGGTCAGGTGAATGTGAGCATGATGGATGACTGGTGTTCCCCTTACTGTTGTTCGTCGGCAAGGGAGGTTTATGAGGCTTTTCCTCCTTGCCTTGCAAAATCGACACCAATGATAAACATCAAAGTAAGGAAGCAACGGCGTATGACAACAAAAGGCGAAACGAGCGGTGAGAAATATAGCAGGTACGTTTGCACGCCCAACTTCCAAGGTCTTCGTTGGCTCTGGCTTGGAAGAAGGACCCAGAGCCCCCTGCTGAATTTCATAAACTAGAGTGCTCCGAAACCCTTTGGAACAGGGGTTGCTCTCACACACGAAGCCAATATGGCAACGCGAAAAATGACACAGACATCAAACGGAGTGAAGGCTTCGGATGTTAAACCCACATTGCATCGGCTCCAAACATCAACTAGCTCACGGACCACCAGCTGCAAGACTGTGCCCAGGTGCATCCGTGGTGTGTGCGACCACCAGCTGCACCAACTTGTGCCCAGGTGCGTCTGCTCTGTTGCGAAAAAATTCAACCCTGCCGACGTAGGAAAGCGAAGTGGCTCAGCAAGATATGAAAATTGGCCCCTTCCGTCTG
>VSDK01026445.1:63474-98496 GCA_009767595.1 Symbiodinium kawagutii | reverse complement strand
ACACACTTGAAAGACCGAATGGGTCACATGCAACCAGTACAGATACTTGACAAGACCCATCGGAAGATGCCATCTTGGGCATTGAAGCCAAATTGGCATGGTCAGGTGAATGTGAGCATGATGGATGACTGGTGTTCCCCTTACTGTTGTTCGTCGGCAAGGGAGGTTTATGAGGCTTTTCCTCCTTGCCTTGCAAAATCGACACCAATGATAAACATCAAAGTAAGGAAGCAACGGCGTATGACAACAAAAGGCGAAACGAGCGGTGAGAAATATAGCAGGTACGTTTGCACGCCCAACTTCCAAGGTCTTCGTTGGCTCTGGCTTGGAAGAAGGACCCAGAGCCCCCTGCTGAATTTCATAAACTAGAGTGCTCCGAAACCCTTTGGAACAGGGGTTGCTCTCACACACACACACACACATATATATATATATACACACTTATGCGTCATGTCAAACATTTTGCGACAGGTAGGGAAAATTGGAGCAAGACCTCCATAGAACACGAATTCCCCGGCCTGTCTCCAAGGTCGCCGCGACCACCGACCAAGCGCCGGAATTCCCTGCCGGATGAAGCGTTCAGTGGCTTTTGGAAGCATCAGCGAAGAGTCGCGATTTTATATCTGAAGCTGGGCAGGCAAAGTGATATGCATGTGTTTCATGGTGGAACATGGGAAACTTTGGAGATGAATTTGGGGGATGTATGTATGCGCTGTGTGTGTGTGCGTTTTGGGTTGGGTTGGACACTTCTGAGCCTTTGGGATGGCTGCCCAGTTGTGGTGACGATGGTGTGTGGATAGCAGCCCCAGTTTGCAACCAGCCGTGAGCAACGAGGAATGTGAAGTCGCAACTGGCTGTGGCCGCGTTGATCACTGGCAATTTCCTGGTGAATATACTGGAGAAGTGGATAGATCCCACCGGTGAGACGCACAAGGACGTGTCCTGGTGAATGTCGAAGCATAGGTCAAGGAACACCATGGCATCCGTTCAAAAATGCTTGGTAGGTTTTTTAGTCTCCGATGACCATATTAGAACTGTTGATGTTGTTTTGTCAATTTGTTAGAAGGCGGAGTCATGTATATATGCAGTGATTTTGCTTTCCCCCATGGTAGCGCTAGTTTCGTGCTTGTTTGGCGCTAGTTTTCTTGAATCATGTGCTTGCTTGCATCCTTTTCAATTGCGATTCTTCTCCATAGCCTTTTTCCTTCTTAGTCTCAAGCTCATTGGTAAAGACAACATGTCTATACCAGATACTTGTCGTTCATCTCGATGCGTTGGGCGACTTTCGCAATCCATGATCTCCAATTTCCCCAAAGTTGCAGACCAGTGAAAGCGTTCCTTTGGCGCTAGATCCGCGCTAGATCCGCGCTAGAAAAACCCCACAGACCAAGACCCTGCCTCACCAGACCTTTGTTTTCCTTTTCTGCCACAGCAGACAGACATTAGCTCTAGCAGCTCCGAATAAAACAGGCATTGCTAGGTCATAGCTATGAACCGGGCTAAGTGAGCTTTCTAGTAAGGGTGCAGTATGTGCTGCCATTATGTAGCTGAATATGCAGAAAGCCCCCACTAATTGACCAAGCAGCACCGATGGGAATGAGAAAGAAGTCAGCATCGCATAGCAACGCATCATAATAAACAAAAAGGGTTTGGAGAGAGCGGGGATGTTTGGAGAAAGTTGGGGTGAGAGAGGGAGGGAGAGGCAGAGGGAAAGGACAGGGCCCCAATGCGCCTAAAGTGATAGCCACGATTCAAGGCACCAAGGCTGCAGACACCTGCGCAGACACTTGCGCCCTTCAGGTGGCAAGGATTTTTGAAAATTTCTTGAAGTCCTTCTCTGAAGGCTTGAAGAGCTTGGTGATTCCATTGCATTGCATGCCCAATCCATGCCCAATCCATGCCCATTCCATGCCCATTCCATGCCCATTCCATGCCCATGTTGCCTAAGGTTTGGCGAGGCACTGATTTGTTCTTCAATTTGATTTTCTTGGCCGAATCTTGGCACATGGCGGCTGCACGCACCAGTTGTTACGTTGCATACGCTGCTTCCTGCTGGATCCTTTAAGGGCAGCTTGAGGCATCATTGCCAGTTGTAGACCAAGCCGAGAAACAGAAGGTGCTGGAAGGACATCACCTTCTGTATCAATACACGTAATGACATCATGTGACATGCGCTGCCTGCTTATCTTTCTTTGAGGAGTCCAACCAATATATAGTTTGATCATTCTCACGCCAACAATGCATGTAATGTCTACAGGCTGACGGTTGAGTCGCGCAGGTGTTCGTTCCAGTTGGTACCGTCACAGCATTTCCAGACTTGTTAAGCCTAGTGTGGTACTGACCTGGTACTGAGGAGCTGTTGATGAACATGTACGGCTTTTGGTTTATCCGATTCTGGACCTCTGCATGGAACGTCTTCGACACTGTTGTGGTATCTATCGGTGTTCTGGATCCTCGGCACAGCTGGACGTTGAGCTGCCCGACCCAGATTCCAATCCTCACTTCTTTTCGTTGAAGCAGCGCTGGTGTAGGAGAAACATCGAGCAGAAGCAGTTGGAGCTGTGAGAGGTAAGCTAAGTAAGCTACGTTGTGCTACCTTTTTTTGAGATGTCTTACAGGAGGAAAGAAGAAAGGCGGCCTTGGTCAAGCCATCATTTAGTTTGTATTTTGCGGTGACATTCACGATGGCTTTCGGCCTTTGGCAGAACAATGGCCGTGGGTGGTGCTTCAGGTTATGTTTCTCGTGCGGTTGTTTATGGTTGCGTTTGGTGTGAAAACTACCGATGGTGAACTGGTGAACCATCTTTATCCACTCGCCCTGATGTTTGTGAAGCGGTGAAATCCACAATGCAAAGAGGGAGTTCAAGAGACAAATTCAAAAGCATGGCGTGCAGCATGTTTTTGAAACCTGAAGGCGGCCCAATCTTGTCTAGACAACTGACACAACACATTCTCCTCCGTCCGGTTTATTCATCTACAAGAGGCTTGAGTCCTACCGCCAGAGATTCAGAACGATTTGTATACGGCATGCAATGCGACATAAGATGATAAGATCATATAAGATGTATCTGTGACCTCTATCTATTTATCGACTCCCACTAGATGAGGAAAGCCACAGCCACGCTATGCCACACCCCAGGATGTCTTCCAAGTGCCTCTTCCTGGACCTCTGAGTCTGCTGCGGATGATGCGAGCTTTTCGCGTTTTTCGGCTCTTCAAGCGAGTGTTGCCTGGCTCGAGATTCAGGCGTGAAGTGCGTCCCAACGTGGCCCCAAAAGCCCCAGAGCCAGGCAGAGTTGCAAGCTTGGTTGACCTTAGAGCCTGAAAAAAATCGCGGTGAATTGTGCAGAGATAGTGCGAGGCGGTTAGATGCCAAGCCTAGTGACTTGGGGGTAACCATCGGTGTCCGATGGCCACTGCTGTGTGGGCTTTTGCAGCCTTGGCTGGCCACAAGATTACATGTTCCAATTCTGGGTGGACCCTCTCCAAACAAGTAACATTCGAGTATCTTGTGGGGGTTTGATGAAAAAAACAGACCCTCCAGATCCTGTTAGACTTGATGAGGGTGTGTTCATGTTTTTCGTGCAGAACTTTTCTGGGTGAGATCAGCTGGACAGATGAATTTACATGTATTATCAGTTGATCTCATCGTCAAATTCCCAACATGGGATTTGCTCATCTCATAGGCACCTAGAATCTCTAACTTTCCTGGCAGTGCGCAGCCCGTGCCCTGAGGAAATCGCTAAAGAAGATCCTGGATTCTCTGGCGCATGCGCTGCCTTCACATGTCAATTCCTTTGGTGCTTCGGCCAGCATCGTGAGGAGTCGGAAGACTATGGACTGACTATTTTATCATTTGTACACATATTGAATTATATGCATGTATTACGCTCATGATGTACTTCTGGCAATTTCTGGCGCAAACAACATGTTTGTGCAGAGAAATTCGATTCCAACCGCACCTTCGACCAGAACCTACCAGGCCAAGATACTTGGGCGGGGCATTGGTCAAGCGGATAAGAGAAGGCCCTCCACACCAAATGCCTAGGGGCAGATGTTTCTTTGCAGAGAGGGAGAGAGAGAGAGAGATGTTTTTTTGGGGGGTTCTTGGCTCCATCCGCCGGACCAGCAAACTATTTCTTGGAAACATTGGACGGCACATGGTTCAAAGATGCCAGAAGAGCATCGCAGAAGTGGCCACAGGTATTCTATTTCTGGTGATGTGTATTTATGCAATTCTGGCTGTGGACTTCTTCATGAACTATGGCGTCGATCCCTGGTACAGTTAGAATGTCCTTTTTGCGCTTGAGAGCCACTGTTCTTCTGCCAGGCCTCCATCGCGGAATTATTTAGCAACCACGCACGTCCTTCCAGCCGTTGATGTGACATGCATTTGCTGCATTTTCATCGTTGTGTTCCTGATCCATGCTGTGATCCAACTTTGTGTGTGAAGATTTGCGAGTTGTCAAGGGCCCTGTCCCCGGGCTTTCCTCTAATAACCTTGTATGTTTCACTGAGGATGGGTATTATGTAAGCAACTTGCAGGAGTCCATAGAAGTGACCACAGGACGAGGCCTTACATTTGGCTACGATTACTTTGGAAATTTTGGTCTATCTTTGCTCCTAAGCTGACATTAGCTGACCTTGAATGTGTTGATTCATGGGAAGTACCAAAACCAAACTCTAACATCAGTGCACTCAATCTGATCCAAGTTGAATTCTAACACACCTTGGGACAGCAAATTCCTTTTTAGCTGGCATCACAACCGTACCATAGCGTACCTACCTTATTAATCCCAAGTGGATCCAAGTGGTAACTCATGAATTATGGTTGACCTTCTATTCTGATGCAGGCTCAGTGACTTTGACCAGATAATCTTGAATTCGTTCACGGGACATGTGGATGCTGTAAAGCCTAAGGCCAGTTTTCAGCTCCCAAATAGCCATGTGACAATGGAACGGGCATTTTCACTTCCAAACGCTGTATATCTAAACAGTTTGCCAAAGCATTCAGCTGCTAACCTGTAAGCTTTGCCGCTTGAGGTTTACCATGTTTCAAGTCATAACTGGAGATTCCTGGCCAGTGACTCAGACGAGGGAAGCGCTCCTTCAGCATGCTTGATATGTCAACCATATTCTTCGCAGAGGATGAAACTGGACAATTCGTCGTACCATTAAGCAAGTTTTGTGCACTGATGTCATTGATGTCATTGCATGTAGCAACGTCGTCAGAGGATTGCAAGTGGATGTCATGATCGAAACGCTTTGTGTTTGGAGCCATGGATCCTGGAACCTTCGAGCGATGGTGTCCCCACCTCCCAACAGGTCTGAGGCTATTGCCAGACCCTTGGTGTATGGAGAAGATAGCTGGCTGGCCTTGGGATGCTCAGCTGCAACCGCTGACCACGAATCACGGTACATCACTTCGACTTGGGGCCAATTGGCTATGGGTCAGTCAGTCAACCAACCAATTTCATGGGGGTTAATAACCAACAATAACAAGGAAACCAATGGTTAATGATGGGGAACCAGGGGTACGGGGTTTTGACCCACAGCCAATTGGCTCAGAAGAGTTGATGGATTTGGAATGAAGTGATGGGTGCAGGGGGAGGTGGTCTATTGTATGGGTTGGGTTTGGCGCTTCCTGGTGTGCCGGGGATCATATGGGATCATCATCCTGCATGCTACCCAAATCCTTTCAGATGATGACACTGATGATGAAATGCATTGATCTCATAGTATGATGATCAACCAGGGCATTCGAGTCATTCAAAAGGTCCTGACATTGATCAAGTGGGCATTTTGGTAGGAAAGCTTCAGCTTGCCTGAAGCTAAGGCTGATACTATGATACTGCCAAAACCGAACAGGTCTTGCAGCGTCGACAGGTGACCGAGATCTGTACATCTACTCAGATAGTAACACCATTCCATTTGGGCACTCACTTCAAGTTCAAGCATTTTAGGTACAACCGGATGTTAGCTGAGGTGTTTCATGGGCAAAGTTGCTTGTAGGGTTGAAGTTTCTGATTCACTTTCCGGGATCCTGGGCGTCCCTTGGGTGTCCATTGTCCACTGTCTGAGGAAGTGTTCTGTATTTCATTTCCTTTCAGCTGGTTTGTGGAGTTGCAACTTGGCAGAGACAGGGCACTGGACAGTGACAAAGGATATGGACGGAAATGGTCCTAGTATAGATCTATATCTAGTAATCTAGTAGTCTACTAGTGTGTTTTTTTTCAAATGAGTGTTTGATGGTGAGCTCACCTTAGTACGCTATAATGTGATCTTTCAGGACTGCTTCACAGATTGTTTTTGGCCACACTGCAGTGTTGACTCGACACAGATGCGATTGAGGTGTTGATCAACGTGACCATCGCAGTCCTCCTTGAGAAGATGGTGGATGATGGGTGGCTTTCCTCGACATGGGATTGCTCTACCCTTGGTGCCATAAGGGATCACCCTAAAGGTTGGCGCTGCTTTTGGAAAGGTCTTGGGGTACAATTGCAATACAAATTTTATATGTTCATGACTTGCCACTAATTATTTTTACTTGCCAATGCTCCAAGATGTTCGCCATCTCTTCCCGTTTTGGCGTCGCTTGCTTGGGCAAGGCCTGGATGACTAGTTTTAAGTTGCAGGTAACCCAGCTAGAGTGTGCCTGAGCTGCGAATCAACAAGCCCATGGTGGTGCAACAGAACGTGTTGTAGACCCGTCGCCGCTACCACTGGAATGTATCAGAAAGCGTGTAGAAATTGCACCCTGCGACCAGATTCTACAAGTGGTTCTTTGGTACTCCCACACTTGCTCATCTCCGTGATTTTGCCTATATCGCGATCCACCTATCATGAGGTGTTACGTCCAAACGCATTGCACACAGAAGATGCCAATTTGTCCAGACCGTCATCCCTCCAACTTCCCCAACTGCATGTGACTGTGTGTGTGTGTGTGCGTGCGTGCTTGTGTGGGTATCCATATTTCTGTGTGTGTGAATTTATGTGGGTGCCCAATTTATGGAGAGAGCAAGCACACATGTTTGCACATATGTCTTCACGCATACGCTGGTTTCTATATTCAAATGCCACCAGTCAAGCCCCAGCCGCCCAACAGCTGTCACCAGGTCCGAAAAGATGGAAGAGGCACAACGAAATGCTCCTGGGCAGAGACTGCTTCGACTTGTAAAGTTAACTCCCAAACCTATTTGGATAGATTGGGAGGTTGCCAAGTAGCCTCCACTCTCAGTGGGAAACCATCATCATCAACTTGAATGCCTTCAGTTGGGAACTTGTGACCCGTAGCCCCATGCGCGATTGTCACATGCGCGAATTCCCTGCCAATGCATCATGCCATATCACGCCTCTCATCATTGAGGCATATTTGGCACAAGAGGCTGCACTAGCGAGTCTTGACGACAAGGGTTTGGACGAAGATTTGCGGATGGCAGCTGACGCGGATACTTGCTACCTGGTCGAACTTAGAGTCCACAATTGACTTGGTGTCGATAGAAAGTATGTACCAACAAGTGTCAATGGCTGTTTAAACTCATGAACTGTCCTCAAGAAGAGTGCACGTAATTGCACCTTGTTCAGCATATCCTTTCGGGAAAAGAAATTCGTAGGCATGAACCTTCGGGGAGTTATGCAATTTTCCATGCCGCCCCAGTGCAACCACCTCTCCTGGTCCCTCCACACGAATCAGCTTGACAGCACACTGAGAGAAGAAGTTTTGATTCAGCTTTTCGGCATAGCATTCGCAGTCTCCCATGTCCCACGCCCCAACATCATCTTTGTATCTCTATTTGCTGCTTGTGTTTGTTTGCATTTGTGTTGTGACCATGTCTAGTTGCAAGCATTTTCAATTTGCAGGACAGAGCTACTTGTTCCACCCAGGTGTCATGGACGCTGCTGATTCGCAGTTGGACGCTGTGGAGTCTTGTTGCTTGGTCAATGGCTTGTTGCAAAGATAGCAAATGTATAGCTGACTCTTTCACACCAAGTCCTGCAAATCATACACAGGCCACCAGATGGATTAGATGTTTTGCAGAGTTGTTGAAATGCTTTAGGTCGCCACCTAGTAGTTAGCAGCCGATCGTGTTGCAAGATAGCAACATGATGCGGCGTGTTCGAAGATTTTGGCGAATCTGCAACGCAGGTAGCGATGTGCACTGCAGCTGTGTCTAGAAAGATGCTATGTCATGTTTCTCATTTGCCATCGGTTGATATCGGGATACATCGGGTGGATTTGGGATCAACCCTTGGGAGCTGCAAAGCGGTACCCTGACTCTGTTGCTGCTGGCCTTATGGCCTTGTGGCATCCCACAGGTTCAGATGTGCTCCAAATGGAAGGAGAAGTGAAGAAGATGAGACGAGATATGTCACCTCGGCTGTGAGAGTATATGGCGCCCCTCCCCAGTGGAAGTTTTCATTGACAATGATTAAATGTTATAATTGTTATATATATATATATGTATCAACTTTTTGGGGTGGGTTTTTGCAAAGGGTCGAACATGGTCGAACTAGGAACTAGTTACAGCAATGGGCAATTCCTGCCAGGAAAAAAAAGCATATGCAGAAGAGAAACCACAGAAACTCTGCTCTCAAGCGATTGCATGCTACAGATTTTTACACAGGCTGCAAGGGTATGCAAGTGTTACTGTAGTGCATGGCTTTAGATTATTATGACGTTTTTTATCTCTAAATGATGCATGATGATCCTCTCTCTCGCTCTGCGGTTTTTGGGTTACGCTGCTTGTTTTCCCTCAATTTTCAGTTTGAGGGTTCCGATTTAGGGTCGGGCCTTTCAAGTCAGTTTCTGCAGCTTGGCTTGACTGAGGTTGGTGCTTAGCACACTTGCGATTTGCTTTAGTCAAGTTTTGATTTTTTGCATGAGGTATTTTTAGTTCTGTGCCAGTTTTGGACCCTGCCGCATCCTAAGCGAACATGCTTGGCGATGCGGGAACCGCAAACACAGACAACACTTGGGCATGGCCTTATCAATCCGATTACTTTAAGTAAATGCAAGTATTATCATCAATTGTTTGAATCTGAAAGACTGATTCGCTAAGTTGAGAAGGAGAGAGATTTCATTGGGGTCCCACATTACACTACCAGGACTACTGCAGGATGACCACACTTCCATGCCATTCATTCTGCGATATGCTGAGGACAAGGCTTGAAAGACGTCCTCTTTGCCCTGACTCAGAAGGATCAGAAATCTTCGATCCCCGATGAGAACACAGTCGCAGATGAGTTGGTAGTAGCATCTGTCGACCTTAGCGAATTCAGAGAATGACTTCCGCCAGTGGCAGGGTGATGAGCAAATCCAGGCCTATGAGGCACCACATTCCAGTTCATTGTGCAGTGTCGAATTGGTCTTTTTGATTCACATTATGCATACTTACCAGTACCATCCATTTCCTACCTATCAATGCATTTATACAATCAACTGTTCATTCGTCAGTTGCTACTCTAGTTTTATGTCAGTTGGATGTTTAAGTAGTCTGAGGAATTCCCCGCAATTCCCCGCGTTCTTTTGCATTTGTTTTTTGAAGATGAGTGATGAGAAATATGTTTGATCATTGTTTCATGCTGTGTGTTGTCCTTTACATGTGGAAATGTATGTTTGTGCATGTCGTGCTTGCATCTGTGCAAACATGGGGGGATCACGAGAGCCATATGCAGTGATCTGTCCAAGCATTTATTGTAACACAAATCATCTTAGGTACATACATGCTAGTATCTGCCACTTCTCTAGTGCCACACAAATGGTGCAGCCGAATGAAGTGCCTGGTGGAGGAACTTTTTCCTCGGTAGTGATTGGCTGGCGCCAAATAGCCCTCAGCCTTGGTTGAACTCGCTGAGATGGCGATGCAGAGTGAGAGAGGGATGCATTGGTATGCATATGCATAGCATGCGCGCAAACACACAAGCGCATATGCATATATATATATATTGTTGTTTGTTTGTTTGTTTGTTTGTTTGTTTGTTTGTTTATTTATTTATACATACATACATACATACATGCATGCATGCATGCATGCATGCATGCATGCATGCATGCATACATACATACATACATACATACATACATACATACATACATACATACATACATACATACATACATACATACATACATACATACATACATACATTGGCGCGTGTGCATTTTATTGTGCACATAGTGTACATTGACAATGATTCGCGTTGCTTATCATGTTGCATTTACCTCGTCATGCATGTAGACATACCACATGCTTGTATGATGCATGTCTACTGCGGATTATCGTTGCAAGTTTGCTAATGAATGCATTAAACACAGCCAGAATGCTTGTCAAGGATGGCATGGGAAGACTAATGAACCAGATCAACAACCATAGAAACGCATCAGAACTTCAAATATTCAGGCCTTCACAAAGCCCTGGCTTTGAATTACTTCACACCCGAGCCACAAATCAGGCGGCCCCACCTCCCCTGTGGCGGGCTGCAGCAGGCACCCGCACGGAGGAAAGAAATGGATTTTAATGGCACCCGATGATGGCTCAGCAGACAGCTTCATGATCAAATGTTTCAAGGTCTACAATTGTCATCGTTAGAGTACTTGAGGAACTCTCTGACATGTGAGTCCAATAGAGCCCACTGAAAGCGTAGTCGTTGTGAATTTCTTGCCATTGGTCCATCATAGGAAGTGGCCTTTAGTTCGACACACCTCCTGAGGAGGCCTCTAGTGTGGCCATGTCTCACCCAAATTGCGGTCCCCGCCAATGTCAACAAAAGGCAGAACATCGTGTGGCAAGCGGCACCACGCTGGTTGTCAGATGTTAGCAGGATCCAAAAATGACCCTGCTGAATCATTGTGATGGCACGTATGATTATGGTGTTGGGGTCATACTATGCCGGTTATTTTGGGCCGATTGTGGCAGTAATCCAGTAACCAGCATACAAGAAGAAAACCTACTAAACGACCAGCCTGCTTACTTTTTTATTCATCATTCTTCACCAGATCCCCTGTGTTTCTTCAGCATCAATCAATTTACATCAAGCATTGGGCAAGTTTTGGATCACTTATGATCAGTTCATGGAAAGATTGTCGTCAGCATTGGTTCACCTGGTTCACCTGTCGGCCTTGGAGCCTGAGCTGGACGCACTCGGTGTGCACTTTGGAGGGCCAGGCTTGGGATTTGCCAAACTTTTTCAACTCATGAAGCTGGACGGTTCGGCCAATCCAACGAGCCGTAAGCATCCACAATCATCCGTAAGCCCAATGGGTGTGGTTGCTTTTTCTTGGTGGACCCAGTTTTGGAGATAAAGGAATTGGTCGATTCTATTTTGCTTTTGGCTTACCAGCTTGCACGAAAAGCTCCACAGGATAGACTTGTATCCGTTTGCTGGATGATATTTGTTTGGGGTTCCCTCCAACCACCTCTCTTCAAGGGCTTGGTGACTACTCATAGATCCTCAGAGGGAATTTGTGTTTAACCTATTTTCATTTTTTTTGGATACTTGATACTTCCGTATACTTCCCAAAGCTCACAGTAGATCAGCCGATCTCTGAGGTTTGGTCGTTTCTCAGCGCTGCGAGAGATTCGCCGCATCGCTGTGGTTGCAACAGGCCGAACGGAGCAGTTTGAAGGTCACTTGACTTCTGGTCCGGCACCTGAGAACTTTGAGAAGGCCATAAGGTCTTTGAGATCCATCCATCTTTGTTGTTTTGGGCTTCACTGTTCAGGTCAGAACAGCACAAGTAGCTTTGGGTTACATGATGTTGCATGTGTCATCATGTGTATTTCACTGCCGGTTTCTGCAATACGAGCCATGGTGACCCGAGAACAAACCAGTGACATCAGTGACCTGCGATTCTGCATTGCTGGTGATGTCGCTTGCTGGTGAAGGCGGCGTCAACGACGCACGTTTGAATGCCTTGCAACTCTTTGTCGATCGCTCAGATTTCTGTGGATTTTCGCATTTCTAATGCTGCCTGCCGACCGTAAACACCAGCACCAGGCGAGGTTTTCACCCTTCCCAAATCCTCCCACTTTTTACCTTTCCACATTTTACCTTTCCACATTTTCCCACATTTTCACCTATCTTTGTTAAGACATAGGCTACGACTCCAGGACCATACGCTTTGCAGTGCCATCAAGGCTAAACAGCAGCGCAGTGGAATCGGCAGTGCCTTGGCATAGCACAAGCTTAGGTTTTAGACACATGAAGATAACCCTAAAATATGTTTACCACTAGTCTAAATATGTCGGGAGTCCAAATACCCTCAAGGTAGGATAGACAAGAAACTCATTGAGAAGGAGAGGGTGATGGAAGGAGATGGGAGGATAGCTTACATCGATGCACAATATGATTCGAAATGCAAACATCCGCATGTAACATGCGCATGCGTGCGCGCACCCACGGCTTTGCGCACTTGCCAGGGAGGTTTGGAAGCTTAAAATAACAGCCATGTGTTTCTCAATTTCTTCTGGGCACAGCCTCCTTTCGATTGACATCTTGTTATGTGAGAAGCTGTTCGAGAGCAGAAGAACACGACGTGAGCTTGAAGATCCCAAGGGAGCCTCGCCGCCAGGCTCCAAGTACCTGCTGGAATTCATCCCCTACGCGGCAGAGGCACATGGGGAATAACAACATGGCCACATTGGAGCATTTGCACCACCGTAAGGAGATCCTTCGACGCGTGCAGACGGACCGAGTGGACGCCCTTCTCGGCCCATGGGGACCCATGGCTGCACTCAGTTTCCAAAGGGAAGACCTTTGTGCCGAGCAGCGCAACGAAATCACCACAAGTTGCCAACACAACACAAAGATCAACCCAAGAAAATGACCAGCGAACAAAAACACCACAAGAAAATCACCAGCACAACAGAATCACAAGCAGTTTGTTCTGTATGTCCTGTATGTATGTTATATGCGTAGAAGTGATGGAACGCATACGTATGTCATGCATGTACTTATGCATGTATGATCATGATTGATCATGTATGTATGCATGCATGTATGTAATGTTATGTAATATAGTAGTGTGGCGTAGTGTTGTGTACTGTCGCGTACTGTAGTGTAATGTTGCGTATTGTAAGGTAGTGTAATGAATCTTATTCGGCTGATTTGTTCGTACACATAGGTGCGTGTTGATGACACATGTTCACACATGTGGACGGTCATATGGTGTATTCCAACATTTTTTCCGTAGCGCCCATGGAAAGATATATTACATGCATATACGCATCGTGTAATGCGACACTGACAAGTCTCTCAAGAGGGCGCGGTAAGAAAATTGTGATATGCAAATGTCAAAGTGATGCTTGCATTTTCGGCAATTAGCAAAAATGTGTGAATCTCTGTCAGTTTGCATTGGGATGTCCAAGGTAATCAATCCAAATGTAAATGCATTTGCAATGAAACGTACTGCTATGCAATAGAACATGTGTGCGCGCGTGTGTGTATATTTACGTTTGGATGTATTAGTATGTGATAGTATGGTATGGTAAATAGTAGGGTATGATGTGTATTGCTGAGCGGGTGAGTGGGCCATTTCATTTCGCGTCCCCTCAATCTGAGGGTCTTTGACTGATGGCGCTGGAGAGAGAGAGAGAGAGAGAGATGTGTATGGTTGTGCACGCTGTGTCTGTATGTTTGTGTTTGTGTGTGTGTGCGTGCGCGCCTGGTCATTCGTTTGTTCATTCATAAGTGCATTTGCGGGCATGCAGCATATGTGTACAGCGCAAACTGGCAGGCCCAGGGATACCGTCTCAGAGAAGTCGAGATCAATTCTGGGTCCCAGTCCCAGTTGGTCCTCGCAGGTCCACATTGCCCATAAAAAAGGCTAGCTGTCGAGAGGAGAGGCTTTACCTGGTGCAACTTGTTTCGGACCAAAAAGAGTAGAACAAAAGCACGTCAACTTCAACAGCGCCGCACTAAGCGGGCCACCTGTGTTTTTTCTTTGTTTGGCACAGTTTGTGTTTTGTCATCCTTGGGGCTGCCAATGCAACTGCAAAACTGGGATTTGCAAGGGTTGCTTGAGGTACATCAATGCCCGTCCAAGCACAGATGACAAGTTGCAAAAAATGACTATCAGACTATCAGAGTTGTGCAGAGAGGAAAGGTCCGTCACCCTGTAAAAGCAAAGAATTTAGAAGAAGTGCATGCTTGAACGCTGCCGAGTGGATGTTTGGAAAGTGTAAACCCAACCCCCCTACGAAGCTCCTAAAATCAAACAAGCTCAAGTGATGGCTGGAGCGTTTATCTTCAGGCAATCCCTCAAGGTTTTGAGATCTCTCAGCCTGGAGTGTGTCGCACGCTGACTTAGACTTAGGAAGTCAGGAGAATCTCCTGGAGCAGCTGGTGCCTTGGTAGGACTTGGTGATGGGGCAAGGCTCGGGTGTGAGGCACGCCCAGTGAGATGCACTCTGTGGCGGGTGGGCATGGGGCAAAGCAATGAATGGAAATGAATGGAAAGATATGAGGACAGTCAGTGAGATATTTGTGAACCTTTCAAGCTTGCACATGTGATGCTACTCGTTCGCTCATTCTCGCAATACATGCAGCGAACGAGTAGCATCACATGTATTGCATGTATTCCATGTGAGTGTATGATCGTACTACAGGTCTCTCAATACAATGCATGTATTGGTCCGATGCTAATTTTGTTCCATGTATTGCAAGATGATTTGCGATTCGCGCATTCCCATTTGAGGTATGGATGGAATTGCAGCATGGATGAATTGAAATTACTAATTTGTTTTTGTACCTCCAGGGAGCCTGACATGGAAGCGGAGGCCAAGAATGGCCATATCTTCAAGAGGAAAATGATTAGATAATTCCAAGCAAGATGTACGAAGCCTTCGAAGCTTTTCATGCAGTTGCCAGCCACAAAAGAGTAGGGGCATAGTTGATCAAGGCATTGACTTGACCGTAGAAGCTGATTGGGTTTCAGGTCAGTTTCACGGGTGTCAACTGAAACACCAACCCCTCAAGCACAGTGCGGCTGACGAGGTGGATCTTCAACAGCTGGAGGTCGGAGCTATTGTTCTGCATGAGTGGCATGAGATGCTGGGCACTTCGCATGTGTATGATGTGGAGGATCTAGAAGCTTTCCAGTTAATTTGAGCAAGTTTGCGAAGGATCTCAAATGACATCCCTGTGATTGGCAGTTCAGACTTGGGAGAAGCCAAATTTGGGTGTGTTTAAAAGCGGCACTTGGCCAATGGCAAGAAGGTGAGCATGAAACCGTCCAAGAGTTTATGTCGAACTGTGGACGCTGCAACATGCCGCGACTAAGAGTATCTACGAGCCGTTCGGCCCACCAATCCAAGTACAGTGACAGAGTCGGCCAGCCAACGTTGGAGGCTTTGCCCGTGCACAGGTCATCGTTGCTGCACTGCCAACTGACCACAGTTCACCCAGGGCAACTTGACGGGAGAATGGGCTACAAAGCACCGTCAGACATTGACATGGCTACACAATCATGTCACTGTTTACCGTATACATTCGGATATTATCAGAAATTAGTTTTGGTTCAGAGTCCCACTCTCAGTGCTGTTGGGAGGAGCCTCTTTGGTGTTTATATAATTGTTGTTTTGTTTGTTTCTTGCTGTTTGTGTATTTAGGTGTTCTCGATGATGGTGTCTTCTTGCTGATTCCACTGTGATTTTGCTTTATCATGTTGCCACTGTCTCTTCCTGCTGTTTCTCATGTTGTGCGGATTTGTGAGTTTTGCTCTCGCGGTTGGGGCCCTTTCAGAGTACCAAATGCACGTTTCTTGGGTGCCAAGATTCAAGGCCTCTTCAATCTTCACTTGTGGGAAATGACAACCGTTGCTGCATGCTGTTTTGACAAAGAATTTGCATCCATCGCAAGAACCCGAGAACCCTCATCTCAGCAGTGCCCACACTGGTTGAACATGCTTTATGAATCATACATGATCATACCAATTGCTCTGAAACGGCCTTTTTATCGGTTTAAGACTTGTTTATATCATGTTGAGAACATTTTCGGTGAAGGTGTCCAAGCCACAAAAGATTGGCAATCACATTGACGACCCTGGAGTGTTGAGGAAATTCCACCTGAATGATACTCCCGAAGCAGCCCAAAGCTTACTAATCCAGGGCTGGCACCAACAATTGGCATCCAGGGTAAGCCAAACGTGCTGCACTGAGGTAATCAACATTCGAGCCAACCTTCCGCAACATATCACGGACAGCAGAACCAGTTGTGCCGAGAATGAAACCTGTTGATCATGTGACAAGGCAATCCGCCGAAAGCAGCAAAAGCGCCGGCAATTGGTTGACCTAAACATGAAGGTTTGTGCGCGTGACCTATGCGCGCATGTCACCATTGATAATTGCTGCAATACCTATATAGTTAGGTAAGGTGGAACTGTACCTTGACGAGAAAGCACATGCACCATGCAAATCAGATGATGTGGTTGAGGCCAATAACCTAAAACCCATGCAGCCCGTTGGGGAACATTCGCAGTCACTCAGAACGAATCAACAACTGGCAGGAGACCTTGCTACGAAGTGTCGGGATGACTGGTCTCAACCTTGCAGTCCTGAGCAACGCACGCTTTGCCCGGTGCCCCTTGGTGCCTCTATGATTTAGTCCAAAATTGTGACACGCATCAGCATAGTCGGAGTCACTGTCCTTGCACACCGGCATCACACCTCATGAGTCATGAATTAAGGGTCTCAGACAAGGGTTCCAAGTTGAAACATGTTGAAATACATGTTGAAACATGCCAAACGTGTTGCTATGGAAGGGTCCTTCACTCCCTCCATGCCTTCGTCAGCTGTGTGATGCGTGAGTTCCCGAGGTACTGCCATGTGGCTCCACAAGTATTGCAAGATTTGGGAATCTCAGCCACTCGACCAGGTAATAGTAGCTACATGTTCGAACGCCAGCGGTAAGCAGTTCGATGTCCAGTCAGCGGTTGAAGTTTGCTAAGGTTTTCTGTCCACAATTCGGAAACTAGTTTGATCATGTTTGATCTAGTTTGTGTCATTTTATTGGCGCTGGATTTGGTATTTGCTGTGCATGTCTTTACTTGGTCATGTTTTCTCTTCCAGAGACACCTGCAAATTCTCGATTGCTCCCCTCCCACCTTTGTCACCTGGCCCACCTGCCATGACCACGATGGCAGCTGCGCCATCGAGGTCGCGCTAAACTTCAGTATTGACTTTGCCGAAGATGCTGACTGGCAAGGCAGATTGATGAAGTTGTGTGGCTCATGATCGTGGCACGGACCGATGGTCCTTTTACTTTGGTCAGCTTGATCACAGCTGAGAAGACGCATCAACCACGGACATCAGTTCCATTTGAGCCGATACCAGCCAAGAAGAATCAGATCTACAACTGAGTCAGCAGCTGAGTTCTGTGGGGCACCAAGGGGCACCAAGAACTTCATGGAACTTCCACTTCTGGGGCGTTTGTGCCAAATCTTACGATCAAAAAACTTGGTGGCAGATCTTGGGAGCCCACTCGGCTACACAGCTTTGTCATTCCATGTGATTAGGCATGGCTTGAGATGCCAGGCATTGCTAACTCGCTGGCCTCAGACCTTCTCCTGGTTTGCTTGGACGAGTTGGGAGCCAAGAGGCCAGGAAGGCTGACATGAACGGACGATAGCATGCGGTGGCAGCATTGATAAAGCCGGCTGACTGGCACTTGTACAGTGGCAGCTGGTAGTGGTGCAGGGCTGGAATGAACATGAATGAACAAGAGATTGCATGTAAATTTAAAGTCAAGAGGCATACCCTAGAACGACTGCAGATGCAACCTGTGAGAGGCTGCTGACTGCGATGCAGAAAGCAGGCGAAGGATCGAACTGGTTTGAATCGTTTCCTCCAAGGTTGCAACTGCAAAACCAGAACGACTCAATGGGTGAACCCGGTTGAACCCTTCCAACAGGGAAACGCAAAGATGCAGCTGTCCAAGCACCGCGACTCCCAAGCAATCCAGGAGGATTCTTCCCGAAGGCCATGTTCCTCCCTGCTTTGGACCTCACAAGGTCGCCCATTGAAGAGCTGAATCTTGGTTTGATGGGCAGCCGACAACACCGGCAACAACAACATTAGTAAGGTCCGTTCTTTTGTAGTGGACTGGTGTTTTCAGTATCCAGATATATCCATTCCTATTTAGTGCAGTTTCACCATGAAAGGCATCAAACCTTAAATTTGGCTTCAGTCGGACCTGGCAGCTCCGCGTTTTCTCTAAGGACTTGGTCCATTGGACCTGACTGTTGGCGTGAGAGCGGGCCGCTAAGCTTCAGGCCAGGGCCTAGGAGATTCATGGATTTCATGGAGATTCGATGTTGAAAACCGTTGATGTGTTGGTCTTTTCAAGGCATGACATGGATCCGATGGATCCAGAGATCTCGGCCACCCTGGGCATTTGCTGAGGTCCACCTACGGCAAAGCTCAGTTTGTCCAGGACTATGAGAGACGATTCTATGTGTCTTGGCATGTCCCCGCAGCAGGACTCGGACAAAATCTGCTATGACGATGCTATCTCAGTCTCCAAATATGTTGTGACATTGTGCGAACACACGGATCCTTTCATCAATTTGTACGGAATGTTTGTTGTAAAAGATTTTTTAATCTCATAAATGTCATTGATAACAAATCTTTTTAAAAAATGTCATGTATCTCATAAATGTCATATTTACTGTATGAAAATCTCCTGCTGCAAAGAGTTCTGCCCAGGCATCACCTCCCTTGGAAGCAGCTGAAGCTTACGCTGCTGCCGAGCTGATGGCCTTAGCCCTCGAAGGTGACGCTGCCAGGGTCCCCTGCTACCTTCTCCACACCCTGGTGGTCCATGGTTGTCAAAAAAAATCGATTGCAAACTATGGATTTTACAGTAGATTCTCTAAGTACGTATTGACCAGTAAACACATGTAAAAATCAAAATGAATTTGATCATGTTTGATCAATGTTTGTTAAAAAAACTATTTGTTTCACCTCAATGTGTGTATGTTGAGGCATCACCGCTTGTGGGGCATGCACTCCGCACAGATGCACGCAGAAGGTTTGGGGATATCCCACCAGCGAAAAAAAGGGGAAAGTTGCGGTTGGCGAACCATGCAAAAGTGGTGACTACATATGCACCTACATCGGTTGAAGGAGGGCGAGGTAGGGAGGAGGGAAGGAGGGAGGGAGGGGGAGGGAGAAACACGGGGAGAGAAAGAGACAGAGACAGACAGAGATGGAGAGGGAAATGCAAATAGAGAGTCATAGAGCCATCACTTGTGCAAACAAACATGCCAGAAAAGGCAGGATGAATCTGATTCCCACAAGTCCCCAAAGATAACAATATCGAGATGATTTTCAACTGGTACCGTATGAGCCAACGCCCGGCCCCCACGCACGATCCATCCCCTATCCATCCGGGCTAATCCAAACCCCCACTTCTCCGTAGTGGATCGCGTATTTGATGTTGCTTGCCTGTTGTCAAAGCAGCTACAAGCCTGCCCGTGTGGGCAAGAACGCATGGCATCATGGCAGCCAAAAAGACGGGGTATTGTATTATGGTAGTATGGAATCACAGTCTTAAAGCAAACCTGGCCATCCATGGATGCGGATCACCATGTAGCGATCCACACCCGAATATTGACCGAAAATCGCATGTTTGGGCTGCCTCTCAAAGCAAACCGCGATAGCTGACGCTTAAAAACGCTCAGTTCCCACCTTTCTGTTGCTATGCTCGCTTAGCAGCCACAGGCTGATCCAGGTGTGCCCATTTATTGGCAGTGGATGGATGGCTGTCACAACGTGCCACCATGTAGATGTTGGTGTTCTTGATATGTGCCTTTGACCGCACTGATTCCATGAGTGCCGGTGCTACTTTAGGCACCTGTCCTTGGCAGGAACTCCAGCATCAGTGGCATCTTCAGTTGACGCTTGGAGTCAATGTGCAGCTGGGGAAACGAAATGGAAGGGCACCGTGTGTTGAGAGATGAGCTCTCTCTCTCTCTCTCTTTCTCTTTCTACATATATGTAGATATAGATATAGATATATATCATATTATATAGATCTAGATATTGCCCTTCCACGCAGAAAAATCATAGGAGAGAGAACAATTTACTGTAAAAGTTTGGTTTGGCTAAACGGTTGGTTCAATGAGCCCCCTGGCTTCCCATTGTTGGAAGATCTTTGGCACTTGGCTTTGACTCACTGCTGTTGGTCCCGAGGTCAATACCGTTCTGGGCCGCTTAGATTTCTTGTCCACGCCGCTGACTTGCTCATCGGCAGCTTGGCAACCGGTAGTGACCTTGTTGTAGATGTGGTCATCTGCACGCTACTGTCATGCTTTGTGGCTCTTGTTGGTATATTGATGCTACGGTCGTCGATCTGTGCTTATTGTTGGCGGTGCTGCCAGATGTTCTGTGTAATTACGCGGGTGATCCCACTTCAGGAAAGCAAATCCACCAGCTGCGCTTGCCGATAGACCGATAGACTTTCACTCTCTTTCGGTATGGAAGCTGACCATCAGTGGGACATGCTCCATGCTGTCGGTTTGAAACCATATGACGGACGTTTCGTCTAGTGCATGTTCTGAAAGATCCTTCTGAAATTGGATGTGGACAGATAGGTAGGTCGATACACGGGTTAACCATGCATAGACTCATAGTTACTGTCGAAGTAAATAGCGAAGATCTTTCACTGTGGCATGATATACAAGTTCGATGCAATTGAATATGATTTTAGTATATTTTAGTAGTGTTCTCAATCTGGAGTGCTAAATGCATACCTCCTTCCTACTTCCCATCGATTTATCGCTTCCGAGTATCAATTATCCAGGGCTAATCCTCAGTCAACAGATGCCCATGAAACAACATTACCATCATTCATCATTCAATATTATCAATCATGATTCATCCATCATCATCATTCATCATCATCGTCATCAGCAGCAGCAGCAGCAGCAGCAGCAGCATCATCGTCATCATCATCATCATCAGCAGCAGCATCATCATCGTCATCATCATCATCAACATCATCATCATCATCATCATCATCATCATCATCATCATCATGTTTCATTCATCCTTATCATTGAGTCGCTTCCAGTTGCGGACTCTTCAAGGTTCAGCTTCTCCCGGCATTGACTGCCATGGATCCTCCATGGGCGGCTACGGTGGGCCCACCGGAGTTGAAGGCAGGGCCATGGCCGGCCCAAATGACGAGCACAATACGAATCAATATGGCTATGGGTCAATGTTAACCAACCAATGATGGGGGTTAATAACCAACAAAACTACAGGGAAAACCATGGTTAATGATGGGGAACCAGGGGTACAGGGTTTTGACCCGCTGCCATATCATACTTGAATCACTCAATCCATGTGTTCTTTGGAGTAGCTGAACCGCGATCCAATTTGGCGAATAATATTTGACCACTGCATTCCAGCCCGTTTGCTTCGCTGCTTCGCATCTTGAAGTTGTTTGTTTTCGTCATGTGGGTGTATCATAGCTGTGGCTCGACCGAATTTCACACTACCCAAATTCAACATGGGAAACTTTATTGAAGATATTGAAGACTGTTAGATGACCAGCATGTAGGCCGGTGACATTGATCGGAATTTGATTGGGGTATTGTTTTCACATGATCGGCAAATTTCCGAGACTGTTCCGATCGGATGGCAGAAGTCATTTCGGAAATCCGCAAAGGTCCCTGCCCCAAGGATCCGAGCGCGGCGCAGGATCGTCAAGCTGTGTATCCAGCACCATCTTGGCAGGTCCGTGGGGGATGAAGGGCCCACTATCCACTGACAAGTGATGTTTCAATTTGGACTTTAAAATTCAAAATAAAAATCAGAATACCTTCGTGTGGTGAAGATTTCAAACTAGCACACTTGATTCATCGTGATTCTTCTCTAGGATGGGCGGTGGCATTAGGCGATGAGATGAACATAGAACCTTTGGCAAGACTTATTGTGAGGTACCACGACTGGTACCCAAGGATTCCCGTTGGAGGATCTCGAATGCCACAGCACCAATGGTTGCATGTTCCAATGAGATAGCATCACTGCTGTTCACGCTTTTGCCGCAAGGTGCAAAAATCCAAACTGAAATAGGTTCAAACGCACAGCACTACAAGAACAAACAAAGAAACTATAACTCACATGCCCGCAAAGCCACTGATCCCTTCACCGCCCATGCCAAAGAATTTGATTGTGCTCAAAATGTCCAAGTCCATCCAAGTTGTAACTCATCTTATTTCAAAGCCTGGACGATTAGAATTAATTAGCGGTGTTTCTTGCACAATGGGACCCCTGAAATCCAGGAAGCTCACAAATCCATGAGAAAATCCGGCAAGTTTTCAGGTTTGAAAGCACTGGTTTGCAGCTGAAATGCTGCTGTGGTCTTTTTTCAGTGCTGTGCCGTTGAAAACCACCATTACCTGGACTTGACTGCCATGGCCTCCGAGCTGCCTGATGCATCAAGGTCTTCGGCTAGGCATGGTGCAGCGACAAGAAGTGGCGCACGTCTAGTTATAAACGCTTCACTCGGTGCTCCCAAGACCGTTAAGAAATATTCATTAGCATTCATTATAGTATGGTATAGTATGGTTAATCACCAAATTATTCCGCAAGTTCCCGATACAGGAAATCACACCGACTGCACCAGCTGGTTGCCTTCAGTGTTAACATGGACGCAGCAAACTTTTTGTTGAAGTTATTTGTTCGTCGGCTTCAATGAGATTTGGGCATTTCCAATCCTGACAAGAACTCAGGCTCAAGGCAGGTCATGGACTTTTGTCCAGCACGGCCCATCCACACAACCTGCAGTGCGCAGTACTCATGGGGTTCTGTTCAAATCTGTATCATTCCCACTTCAAATAGGGTACGCCACAAGTTGGGATTGACCGTGTCCTCTGAATGGCGCAGGCTGCCGACAGTGGCGACATGGCAACAACTTCAGGCAAGAGAAGGATGGCTGTTTTTGTTCTAGTGATCTCGGGTAGAATTCTGGAACAAATCAACTCCATGGCTCTCTCCCCCAAGCTTGTACAGACTTCTACAGGCTTCGACCGACTTCTCCAATCTATTGGGGACTTTCTGCCATTGGATGCAATTAACCTGGCTATGAAAAGTTCTCGCGTGGCTCAATGCAGCGTGGCAAGGCCCCTTTGCTGCAAGGCCCAGAAGAGCGCCGCGGCTGAAAGACATGCAGGTGGAGGATCCATGTTGGTCACGGAATTCACTCAGAACTCGGTGAAGGTTACCCACAACTACATGGAATCTCACGCAATTCTTTGTTGCCCCTCTCTACCATTCTATCTGGCACACTCTGGGCATACAGGCTATAAGCAGAACAGATGCAGCGCGGAAACCATGGGGCAAATCATGGCAACCCATTACTAGATGTACAGTGGATGCGGAAAGGCGAATTACATCAACGGTATGCTATCCATTGCAAATACGTCTGAGAACATAAGATGTTTATCGACCCTCTCAAAGTGTAAACAGTGCTGAATGTGAAGAGTACAGCACAAAATGGTGACGCTAACCAGTTTTTCATGTGAAGCCGTGTTTGTTTATTGCCATTTTCGGGGAACATCAGGGCGATGAAGAAAAGCCGAAAGCGTATGCTGCAGTGGCTCACCAGTTCTGAGTTTTATTTCTCAGAATTACCATTGGAATTATCGTTGCCATAGTAGGTTAGGTTGCCACTCTTGAAGTATGGACTGTGAGGATGAGCTGGACTGCTTTAAATCAACCCCCCTGCTTCGAAAGTCACACAAGGTCGAGAAGGCTCTCAGGCAGCGGATGCATGGCAGAGAGAGCGATTCTTTTTTGGCACGAATGGGACTAAAACATATCATATACCAATTATACCAGTACTTGATAGTACATGATAGTACTAGTTACTAGTATTAGATAGTACTAGCACTCTTCATGTCTTGTGACTGGAGCATGATCATCAAATCGTGTCAGGAGGTGCAATGTTTTCAGTTGGCCCTTTCAACCAAGTGCCGACCATTGACGCTGTGTGACCTGCATTGGTTCACTTCCCGCAGTGGCCCCTGCAAGGCTTTGAACGAGGCAGCAGAGTATGGTGACGTGGCAGCTGCCAGGGCCAGATTTCAGGAGATCCTGGTGCGGATGCCAAGAGCTGCCAACAGAAAGCTCATGGTTTCGGAATGTTTCAGATATACTGTGACAATTTATGACCATTTATCATTACCATTATTAGTACTATCTCTATTCTGATATTATGTACATATATTATTATTTCTTTAAATTTATGTTCAATGGTTGCTTGATGTGCATCAAGTATGCGTTTGTTCGATCAGACGAAGGTCGGACCCCAAAGCCTCAGATCTCTGCATTTGGGGCCAAGCGCAGCCTCATCCAGCACCTCCTGCAAATTTTCAAACATGGACAATCGGTATGCCTTGCAGGCTACGTCCAAGCCGCAGGGTTCCTACCTGCGACTTGGCTGCAAACTGACATAAAAATCACTCCTTCACCATTGAACACTTGCTGGAGGCGTACCTACATCAGACCTTCGCAATCCATCAAGAAACAATTATTTCCAGTACAGAGAGTACCCAGATCGATCCAGAAAAGGTGTCTCAATTCGTAGTTCTTCTTGCCGAAGCAGCAAATGTGTACAGGTGCAAATCTTTCAGTGCGAGCTACGTGATTCCAAACCTGATCAATTCATACATTTTTCTTGGCTTTCAAGTGGGTCAGTTTGCCAGGTCAATCTAAGCCAGTCTCTTTTCCAGTATGGTTTCGGTTCGCAGGGCTAGCTAGCAGCTTGCCCCTGTGCCAAGCCAAACAGTCTAGGAGGGGACGGATTCACAACATGCCCATCGTATGCAATTCTATTTGAAAAATCATCCCACACATTCTATTTGTCTTTAGCGTCCAAATATTTTCAGCACACCACAGCTCATTTTTCAACTTTCAAGAGCCATCAGCAGCCCCATTTTTTCGTAATTTTTCATATCTTTGACATCGCCATGTTCAACGCTCTGCGTCGCTGGGGGTCCAACTCCATCTCCAACGCCGCAGCACGACTGCCGGGTTTGTCTCCTGTAGCGCCGCAGCTGCCTAGCAGCCTTGGCGCGCCCTGGGCATCACCCCTAGGGGCGGTGCGATGGAAGCAAGTGAAGGTTCAAAGCTGCTCGGTTGCAGAAGGAACTTAGATGGGAAGATATGGGAAGTTGCTGAAGTGATTCAGAAGTGATTGTTGAAAATTCTTTCTAAATTGGGCACTCTAAAGAAATTTTTGAAAGCAGTGAACTGGAATGGGGAGGGGTCAGAACCATGCATCGAGTCGGAAACTCTTTGTACCCTCGGGCCTGAAGGAGGTTCAGTAGTGCTAAAAGCCCCCATGTGAATCGATGTTGTTTAAATGCTTCTGGCCGTATCGTAGGATGGTTGCTTGAGCTTGCATGTTCCCAGACAAAAGCGGGATATTTGCTTCCTAGTTTCCTATGGCAACAAGAAGATTCCCCGAGCTATGTACTTCCTTAGGATTCTAGCCTGTTTGACTATATTTGTGTTTGCCTCAATCTTTTTTATTTGGCCTACCTCAACGGTTTTCTGGGCTTGCTACTCTTACGCGATGTGATCCCGTATCAGCTGACTCCGCTCAGGCTACTGGAAACCGCCTAGAGCGAAGCCATGTGGCCAACGAATCCCCAAGAAGCCCCACGTCGGGCCAAAGGCCAACCCCCCTCCAGCAGGGCTTCCCATAGTTCTTTGCTCCCGATTGGAACCGCTTCAGTCTGACCCCTTCAGTCTGCTTGGAAATTGCGCTGATTGGAGATCTTTCGGACATGGAACACATTACCATACAATACATCTACAATATTCTACAATAATATGGATATTCAATTTATACTGTATAGATCTGTGCTGTGGGAACATGCAGGAACCTGGAGGATCTTCAGGTTGCTGTTGCAGGCACTGCCGGGTGAGTACACAGAGATTGGCCGGGTCATATGCAAACAGCGACGGTATTTGGCCAAGAATCCTCACGTGACGCGCAAGAGACACTTCAAGCACCTGGCTGCAAAGTCAAGCCCCGCTAGTTTGTTGTGGGACAGAAGTGGGAACCTCGCGACAACATGTTGAGCATATTGGGTTTCTATGGGTCCCGTATGGTCCCGTAGGGTTTTGCACATTGGTGTTTCATTGCTTTGACAAGCTCCACAATTTTCTCCACACCTTTCAAATGCTGCTCTGCTTCCCGGACAGGAGTTAGCAGTGCTGAGCTGACATGGGCTACCTGATTAAAGGGCCCATCATATGCATAAGACAATGCAATGCATTTGCTGAAGGTTTCCCCTTTTCCCAAAAGCATTGTGCTTTGGACAACTTCAAGTGCCTTTAGGCTTATTTGATAAGTCAAGCTGGACGGAAGCAGGGAATCGTCACCCTTTCTCGCACAGTTTCAGTGTCGCAATACTGCGGATGTTGAGGTACTATCCTGGAGTGAATGTGAACGTCTCTTGGCTCTCCATGACAAGAAGGATCATAGATGGATGGTCGCTTGACAGTTCTATATATATATATATATATCATTATATATCAAAGGAAAAGGCCCGTTGGATCTGGTTGGTTTTCTATTGACATATACTCAAACGCTCTCAAACTTATGAATTGCGTGGGCTTTCGGGCTAGGGAATTCACGCATGATAACAGTCCAACGCTCATGAAGAGGTGCCCTTATTTACAACTTTTGAAGGGTAGATCCAACATTCCTAGAGTTTTTCTCTTATTCTGCTATCAAGGCTGAAATGGGCCTTTCCAATCAAAGGGGCCCAGCCATGCTGTGGTGATCTCCAAAGGATGGGCGCGTTCTACCGGACTTTTAGAACAGGGTTTTCTTTGAGACAAAGCCGCGGCAAACTGCCGCACGAGCTATAGGTGATGCACAACTCTTCGCTGCAAGCTGCTTGCAGCGGGCGGATTAAGATGACTCATGATGTTTCTCGGAAGGTTGGGGGGTGTGGGATTGGAGGGAGTTTCAATGGGAAGACGTATGGTGGAAGGCAACTGACATTGTTGCCGGGAAAGATATTGAAAGGCGTAGTCCCTGGATGCAGAGATATGCAGAGCACATATATTTCCATGTTTGAGCTGTCTTGCCCTGTACTTAGACATGTTTGAAGAAGAATCATGGATTCGAAGGAACTGTGTCGCCCAAGTGTTCGGCTTGAATCATATTGATTCATATGGGCCATTGCTCGCGTTTCAAAAGGCCCCCCCATGCCTTACCCATGCCTTGCCAGGTGATGGTGATGAATGTTTTAGCAGAACCTCGGGAGGAATTCTTGAAAGAGGCAACTCGTTTGCAGGGGACCCCTCTCCCTAGGTGCACTATATAATCAATATGGATCGTTATTGGCACTTGGGGGCAAACAGAGGGCCACGAAGGGCGAAAAAAATCTGGATGATGCCAGTCAGTCAAATTGCAATCTCCTTTTGAATGTTTGTGCTACGAATTGTCATGAACGGATATATGAATCCCAAATCTGAAAGTCGTAGCAGCTGATTTGTTCTGAGATCTTGAAGCGGAAGTTTTAACAGTGGTTGCACCACAGTACATGTTTGCCCGAGGGTTTTTCTGTCAAGGGTTCATGAGTGCGCAGGGTGGTTTCAAAAAGTGGGAGTCCCGTAGTCAGTAGTCAGTACCTAGCTGCGTTGGAAGGTGCTACAGAGCGAAACTTTTCCTTTTGCAAGTGGCCTCGCTCGATGAACATTAATAAACTGACCTGGTTTTGATCTCGTTCTGGGGCGTCAGGTTTGTATGAAGAAACTCATTTTGACTGGTTGAAGTGCGGCTGGTGCACGTGCTTTGTCTCATTTGCGCGGTGCTATCCTTGCGTCCCTCCACGTGCTTTGTGTTGGGAAGTGCCAAGGATATGTGGCGATATCGCACAGAGCACGTAAGCTGCATGGAGGACGGGCTTTTGTTGGTAGCACAGCTCTAGAAACTGAAATATGCAGCTTGTGCCGGGTGACAGTCAGGAAATGAACTTGAAGGTTTTCAGCAACGAAGGTAACCTGACTGAGACATTTCTGAAACATCAGCTGCACTGTTTGGTTGTTTACTCAACGTAGCTTCTGCATGGATCCGAATACACCCAGGCCCAGACATTCAAAGATGTGCGAATTCAATGTTTTTCTATTTGTTTTCCTACTATTCTATTCCATTCCATTTACGTTTGTTCTGCATTTTGATGCGCAAGTCCAACAAGGAGAACCGTGAACTCTGTGCCCTCCGTGCCAAAGCCTTCCCCATCTTTGGCAAGGACTGGACAGTGAGATGCTGGTTCGGGTTGAAGGTATATGGACTCGCAAATGGTTCCAGGCCAGGTATATACATACAATAGTATGGAATCTTACGCAATCACTTTTGGCGAGAAGCAAAAGAATTCGGCAGTTGATACACTGCGCTTTCCATTCGAAGAGGCATGACCAATGAGGGGCGTGGGGTCCCTAAAGAATATCCAGGTGTCTAAGGACTGGTGCTTGCCCCTTTGATTGTTGGGAGTGCCACTTCAAGGTCAACTCTCCCACTGCTGACCTTGGTGCAAGTATGTGGGTTTGTGACTTTCAACCCAACCGCATTCATCAAAGGAAAGTCAGCCAAGCAATTGACATTGCAGCGCTCAACTTGGTGCCAGGAGGGTGGTTGGGTGAATCAGCCCATTGGCCCAAAGCCTATGAGTGCGCGAATATCGAAGACTCTCATCCTGAACACTGCAGTGATTTGCAGTGCAACCAGTGGTCCAATGGGAGATAAATAGTTCGTAGCATGGCCCCTTTTAGGACAAACGAAGCCACATGATACTCAAAGAACTGCAACTTTTGAAGTCACACTCGCGAGTTAGGGACAAGCGGAGAATCGCAGCCCATGGAGTGAGAGATTCATAAATTTCAACTAAATTATGGAATATTATAGTCAGTCAGTCAGGTTATAGGGACAAAAAGAGACGAAAAGATAGCTCGAGCGTGATCAAACATAGCCACAGAATGTCACAGATGACTGCTGCATGCAATCAAATCAATTGATGTACAGTAAACAATTGCCAAAGTTTTGAACAACATGCCGTGTGCGCAGCCTTCGCGCTGCCAATCAAGAACGAACACCTCCAATTGGTCTTTTCTATCAAAGCTTTTGCCCGTCTTGTGCGGATGCTGCAAGCATGCGATTGCGGAAAGATGAGCTGGTTCCCACACTGAATGTTAGCGGATAGAGAGAGGGAGAGAGACTTCGTGGAATGATTCTGTTGGCAGTGTGCGATGCTTGACCCACAGCGAGCGGAAGTGTGCAGCCACTGTAAGGATGTGTGTTGTGTGAAACCCACGGTACATGATTACATGATTCACATGGCTTGGACTATCCAACAGCTTTTTTAATTCAATGACCCTGCAAGCATGCTGTGACTGATGATTCTGCACATTTGCTCAAGGGTCCCGATTCATTTTGTTTGAAGTTCTGGTTCAACCAGAACTGCGGGCTGATGAGGAACAACGACAAATGGAACAACACGCTGGTGAGAGACCCGCTAGAGATGGAGCCATTCTGTCCCTTGGAACAAGTTCATCATGTTCATTGCATCCACTTTAGAACTGCTTTAAACTTCGTAGTTTGGCCCTTCGACGAAGGTGCTTGTGAGTTCGATCAAGTTTGTTCACTCATCTCCGGACATGGTGTGGTCAGAAACACCGTTTGCAAATGGTTGCAAATGGATATTGAAGCACATTGAAGCGAGAACACGTTATAACACAGCAGTTTTGGACTGCAATGAGGCTACCCCTTGAGCCGAGCTCAATTGGAGAGACACATTCGAAAAGTGAGGGCACGGCAAAACGGGGTGCCCGAGGAAACTTGGTAGCATATAGCAGCATGGCATTGCAATTTGCCGCTTTCTTTGTGCAGCGGATTGTTTATAGCTAGCGGGAGAGAATTGCTAAATGGATGCTGGTCATACCCTGCCCATGCGCAGAAATCTATGCAGATTGCGTTCATCAATGAATTTCACCTCCGCCCTTAAGCATTTTCCATTTTTGGAAGCGAAATGTTTGTAGTTCTCGGGTGTTTTGAAGGATCTGAAGGCGTCGCTGCATGTATTTGATCAGCTGTTGGTTTGAAGATTCCACGCCCAGGAAGCTTGTGTCCGCAACACTCCAGCCATCTTTACTGACTTATGAGATCGCTCATAGGGCATACATAGATCTACAGTTGCAGCATATACAGTAAATGGACCGAATATGATCTCATGGTCTTCCAATCAGAAGTTGGTAACCAAGACATACCAAGAGCATGGGTTGGAAGAGTCCTTGAGGAAGAGAACGACCCCGAATTCCAGATCACCGACGTGAAGTACAAGAATTTCCATGGCCAAGCGGCGCAACGCTGAGAAGCAGCAATGATTTGCCACAGCTGGAGCCAGCTGGACATATACCGATGTAACATTCAAGGAGGGGCTAACCGGTGCGCAGAACCTATGGCTCACCCGACCCTAGAATAATGATGAACATTCAACGATCTAAACAGATTGAATGAAACTATTGAAACTATATACAATTTCTATTTTGGGCCTTCAGGCTGGCAAGATCCATGGCATTTGCTTGTGGTAGTCCGGTTTTTTCACGCATCCCAACAGGTCTTTGTCAAGGGTTTGGAAAGCCCTCCACCATCGATACCAAAGACATCGAACAATGACCAGCGTTCTCATTTCTAAGAAAGCTTGGAGGAACCTTTATTTACTTCTTGATCTCGAGACATTTTATACATCGAGCAATTGGCATCCCAACGTGTTCAGGATAATGTGACAGAGCCAGTGCATGTGACTACTTGGTACTGTCTTAAAAGAAAAAGTCCTCCGCGTCCAGCAGTTGCCACATAGCGCTATGCTTGAGTTACGCAAGCGGTGACATCTCTGACGTGCAGGAGGGGTGCTCGGAATGCGTTGAAAGATTTTGAAGGTATTTCAATGCAAAATACCGAGAGTGAGAGAGAGAGAGAGATAGGATTCCGTGTGGTGGTCATCATTCGCCGCGAACAAAGAGAATACTGGGTGTCCTTCGTGTCCTTTCCAACTGAGGAGTATATCCAAGGCATCAAAGGATCTCAAAGGGTCCCATGACATGACCAGAAGATATCAGAAGATTCAATGACCGCTACTTTTGAAGCTTGAAAGTCTTTTGTGACCAAGCTCAAAAGGAGTGATTTTCCCATTTGCAACGCAAGAGCAAATTCGAGCGACCCCATGACCCCATGCAGATATGTTCTCAAATAGATCCTCAAGCCAGACCATTGTAACAATGCTGAAAGACTTGTTCAGCGCGTTGTTGGCTTTCGCATATGCCCTGTCACCCTGCTGTCAGATGCAGAAGCCGCGAAGGCACAAAACTGCCAACTCTCAGAACTGCAACAGCTGGAAATATGCTGCGTCAAAAGGGTTGCGTCAGGTTCGTCGGAAGGATGAGATTTGCCACCGATATTTGCATGGAATTCTGCACCGCTTTCAATTGATGTGGAATTGTGGGTAAGGGAACCGGAGACATTGTTCCGGAGTGAAAATCCCAGATGCATGGCATGTGAAGACGAAGAAATTGTAGCAATACTTGATAGTTGACCACTTAAGAGATGCATTCTCCACCAGACCGGAAAACTTTGACGTATGCTGACTTTGCCCAAATATTTCTCAAAACATCAACAAACTCCGATCAAGAGGAGTCAATAGAGTCAAGGTAATTAAATGGTGTCGATGATATTTTGAGGTCATGGCATGACTTGTTTCACCCTTAGCTCATGCAGACGTCCATGGGGAATGGAACCGTCCTGTAAGGAGAACCTTGGCGAACACTGTTCTCAAGGCCACGGCCAAGACTTCTTTGATGTTTCATTGCCGGAAACTAGCTCAGAGGTTTGAAACCTGTTTAGAACTTCGCGCTTTGAAGCCAGCGATTTGTTCCCGTGGCTGTGGCATTTATACAGTTTTTGTCTCCTCTATATACAGTGAGAGTTTGTGAAGAAATGTGTCCCTTATCAGGTGCTTCTTTTTAGTCGGTGCTGCTGAATGATCCTTAAAGCTTCTTCCCGGCAGGCCTACGTCAGAGCAGGGGATCCAGATGGGGCGATCAGCTGGATCAAGGTTTGGCAACAGGGAAAAGCAGGGAGGTTGCTTCCAGGTTTCCGTTGTTTCACTTGCTTCCTGTAATAATAACAATAATAATAATGATGATGATAAAGATCTTAATAATAATAGTAGGTTGAGGTTTGAAAACACCAGGGCTATAGCAGTCACACTGGTACCAGCGGCTGATGTCTGCAGCGGTAACACGACGGCTACACTGATGCGACATAAAGATGAACTGATCGAAAGGTCTGACATTTGTTGTCCAATTCCGATGTTGGTACCCAGTGAAGCTGCACATTTGCATATCTTCACTGACCTCGCAGAGCAGACTCGCTTCAATGTTGGTGTACTCAAGCTTATCGTTTGAAATTTATGTCACCTTCAGATTCCTTCAATTTTTGGGCCACACATTCATGTGTCGATTGGCCACTCGCCAGAGGTGATGAAGGATGACCTTCACAGCAGTTTCAATGCTACTTGGCAATGCCGGCTCGTAGTTGCAACTGCTCAGCACTCACATCACACCATCACATCGATGGCTTCCATGCTGAGCAGATCTGAGTTCAAATTTGATGACTCCAACTGAGGCTCGTTCCACTGGAAAGCTGCTGAACTCCGCTATCTTGGGAAGTCGTCCAGATTTAGCGGAGAAGTGGTTCACAGATATGTGGCCTCCAGGTTGGGTCAGGGAGGCTGCCTCTGCAGTCTGTTGATGGCCGTCCCCGGGTTTGCAGGTGCACGGCCTTCCTTGGACATGCCGGTGGATGATGCGACAATCAGACCCCTGGCAGGAAGCTGGTGGAGTCTGGGAGGCACCAGGCCAACCCAATGATCCAAGTGTTGGTGGAACAATTGGTAGCGGGAGATGATGGAAGGAATTGGGCCCACCCACCCACACAATATTTCAAAAGATGCGGCTTTCTCTGCTCGCAACTCCTCTGATGTTGAGAGTCTTGTTGAAGAGTCGGCCTTGCATCCAATCCCATGAATGACGCAGGATCAAGCCTGTTTTAGGGAACGGTCGTTCCGATCATGCCATAATGTTGCAGTGTTTCAACATGTGCCTTCAGAAAACGTGTTGCTCAAAGCTTTCAACTGGGCGTTGAGAGTGTTCAAAATGGGGAACTACTCAAGGGTCACAGTTCTTGCTCCAATGCAGGGCAAGCCCAACTGCTAACTGAGACCCGCACGCCGCTCATTACGCTCATGTTGGCGAAAACCTATGCGGAACATTGGGATCTTTAAAGAAGCTGTTCATGAAATAGCTGTTCATGACTCATTCCTGACATTGATGCGAATCCAACTGAGGAATTTTGGGTTTGGCCCTGTGTCGTTCGAACGCGCTGGATCCTTGGCGCAGCTTCTTATGGCTGCAGCGCTGGCACGAGATCATGGGATTTCAAGACTCGGAGAAGCACCGGAGCGCTGTGGTGGATGCTTGGGTGCCCCGTCAGCAGCTGGGAAGCGCCTAGTGACATGCAGTCGCCCACAGAATTTTCAAAAAGACAAGGTTTGTCCGGCGGCTTTAGCGAATTCATGCGAATTCTGATGTTTGCTTCAAATCAAGTTTTGTTCATTCTATTTGATATTACTGCGAGTAGTGCTTTTGCTGCCGTATGTTGTCCACCTGAGTGTTTCTCCAGATGTTTTTAAACATGGCAAACATCACTTTGTTTCCCGCGAATAGCCTTGTCGGTGCCCCAAAATGAATTGCATAAAAAGTTGGGTCGCTCCAAATTAAGGATACACAGGTACATCGGTACATTTTTGCAATTACAATCATGTAAGCTTTTTGCTCCTGACAAGGGGGGAAAAACGGCCTGAGAACGAGCAGGTGTGAAAAAAGGCCCAGGAAAATATGAAGGAAAAAGGCAGAGCACGGCAATCTCATATAATCTCATGCCCTGATTTGTTTTTATTCTCAACCTGTCGGCATGAATATCCGACAGATGCGACGAAAGGAGAAGTTCTCGCTCCCGCGAGTCTTCCGTAGATGTAAGCAAGGGAGAAGTCCATCATCATGTTTCTGCTTGATGCGTACATTGAAGGCTGGGGGATCGCACATCGGCTTTGCTCGTGCCAAAATTGGGAGAGGATAAAGCCTTGGAAAGCGAGCACAAGATTGGAGCCAAGTCATATTTCACCATCCTTGACATTCCTTGGGGCTTGAAGATGCTTCGCTGATGCTTCAAGCAACCCTTTCCTTCGGCAAGTCGCAGCGGGCACATGAGGCACAGGTCGACGACGGACCAGCTTTGTTGTCGTTGCCTCAGATTTCGGTCAAGAGGCAGTGCAACATATGGAAAGTTTGCAAGAATGATCAGAGACGAGATGGTCAAAGGACAATGAGGATGTTAGGTTTGGTATGCGCATCCTTCAAGAAGTTTGGTCTCAGATTTGCAGCGCACCATTTTCTTCGTTCGCTGGGTTGCAAACATCCGATTGGGACACTGATAATTGTATTACATCAGTCACGCCCTAGCTTTAAACTGATCAGCTCGGGAAATGTACAAATGTCCATCATATGGATTCTGAGGATCTACATCCCCTGGTTGCAGATTCCGGACGGATGTTTAACCTTTTCACACACTTGCAGGCCACTATTGAAGGAGATGCAGCCCAATCAGGCGCGAGAGCTCATATTGTCTTGGCGGGCGCGATGAATGTCCCAACAACCTGCAGCTCCGGCTCCAACCATTTCCCCCTTCGCCTCCAAAGGTAACCCTCCCGTGCTTTCTCGCCCAGGGCGACTTCCAATCAGATGAGTTGATGTGACTTGCTAGCACTCAGACACTGCAGATCATGGAATTAGCGCCTCTTTTTACGCCTTGGACACGGCTTGCAGAGGTCAAGCAATGTCATTACGAATACCTAATATGATCAGACTGGGTCTGAAGGCGATTGAG